>OX419642.1:3720397-4277897 GCA_948473465.1 Lithophane ornitopus | reverse complement strand
TATAACAGTATTTATTTACCCTCTCCCTCTCCCTCTCCCTCTCCCTCTCCCTCTCCCTCTCCCTCTCCCTCTCCCTCTCCCTCTCCCTCTCCCTCTCCCTCTCCCTCTCCCTCTCCCTCTCCCTCTCCCTCTCCCTCTCCCTCTCCCTCTCCCTCTCCCTCTCCCTCTCCCTCTCCCTCTCCCTCTCCCTCTCCCTCTCACTTTCTTAGAATTGGAATCGGTTTGAAAAAACGTCTACTCCTAACATCATAAGTTCATAACATTAAAAAAATGATATATTCCGTTAGAACATGTTATTCTCTTCACTTTTTACTATTGGACCAAACCTGTAGGACAATTCCCTGGGCTGTTACACAATATTGAAAAATACTGTATATTTTGTAGTTAAAATAATAAATAGTAATCTAATTAAAGTAACAGCCTGTAGTAATACAAAATAAAGGGGAAAACGTACTCTTTCGGACGTATGGACGGGACGGTGAATGATATCCTTTGTTAAATATTTTCAGGAACAGCACCTTACTTAATTTTTTGTATTTATTTACTCTTACCACCCCTCTCACCCTCTCCCTCTCCCTCTCCCTCTCCCTCTCTCTCTCTCTCTCTCTCTCTCTCTCTCTCTCTCTCACTTTCTTAGAATTGAAATCGGTTTGAAAAAACGTCTAATCCTAACATCATAAGTTCATAACATTAAAAAAAATGATATATTCCGTAAGAAAATGTTATTCTCTTCACTTTTTACTATTGGACCAAACCTGTAGGACAATTCCCTGGGCTGTTACACAATATTGAAAAATACTGTATATTTTGTAGAAAAAAAAATAAATAGTAATCTAATTAAAGTAATAGCCTGTAGTAATACAAAATAAAGGGGAAAACGTACTCTTTCGGACGTATGGACGGGACGGTGAATGATATCCTTTGTTAAATATTTTCAGGAACAGCACCTTAATTATTTTTTTGTATTTTTTTACTCTTACCACCCCTCTCTCCCTCTCCCTCTCCCTCTCCCTCTCCCTCTCCCTCTCACTCTCTCTCTCTCTCTCTCTCTCTCTCTCTCTCTCTCTCTCTCTCACTTTCTTAGAATTGGTATCGGTTTGAAAAAACGTCTAATCCTAACATCATAAGTTCATAACATTAAAAAAAATGATATATTCCGTTAGAACATGTTATTCTCTTCACTTTTTACTATTGGACCAAACCTGTAGGACAATTCCCAACAGCCCCGGGCACAGTATTTATTTATAACAGTATTTATTTACTCTCTTCCTCTCCCTCTCCCTCTCCCTCTCCCTCTCCCTCTCCCTCTCCCTCTCCCTCTCCCTCTCCCTCTCCCTCTCCCTCTCCCTCTCACTCTCACTCTCACTCTCTCTCTCACTTTCTTAGAATTGGAATCGGTTTGAAAAAACGTCTACTCCTAACATCATAAGTTCATAACATTAAAAAAATGATATATTCCGTTAGAACATGTTATTCTCTTCACTTTTTACTATTGGACCAAACCTGTAGGACAATTCCCGGGGCTAGAAATGCTGTATATTTTGTAGTTAAAATAATAAATAGTAATCTAATTAAAGTAATAGCCTATGGTAATACAAAATTAAGGGGAAAACGTACTCTTTCGGACGTATGGACGGGACGGTGAATGATATCCTTTGTTAAATATTTTCAGGAACAGCACCTTAATTATTTTTTTGTATTTTTTTACTCTTACCACCCCTCTCTCCCTCTCCCTCTCCCTCTCCCTCTCCCTCTCCCTCTCCCTCTCCCTCTCACTCTCTCTCTCTCTCTCTTCCTCTCCCTCTCCCTCTCCCGCTCCCTCTCCCTCTCCCTCTCCCTCTCCCTCTCCCTCTCCCTCTCACTCTCACTCTCACTCTCTCTCTCACTTTCTTAGAATTGGTATCGGTTTGAAAAAACGTCTAATCCTAACATCATAAGTTCATAACATTAAAAAAAATGATATATTCCGTTAGAACATGTTATTCTCTTCACTTTTTACTATTGGACCAAACCTGTAGGACAATTCCCAACAGCCCCGGGCACAGTATTTATTTATAACAGTATTTATTTACTCTCTCCCTCTCCCTCTCCCTCTCCCTCTCCCTCTCCCTCTCCCTCTCCCTCTCCCTCTCCCTCTCCCTCTCCCTCTCCCTCTCCCTCTCCCTCTCCCTCTCCCTCTCCCTCTCCCTCTCCCTCTCCCTCTCCCTCTCCCTCTCCCTCTCCCTCTCCCTCTCCCTCTCCCTCTCCCTCTCCCTCTCCCTCTCCCTCTCCCTCTCCCTCTCCCTCTCCCTCTCCCTCTCCCTCTCCCTCTCCCTCTCCCTCTCCCTCTCCCTCTCCCCCTCACTTTCTTAGAATTGGAATCGGTTTGAAAAAACGTCTACTCCTAACATCATAAGTTCATAACATTAAAAAAATGATATATTCCGTAAGAAAATGTTATTCTCTTCACTTTTTACTATTGGACCAAACCTGTAGGACAATTCCCGGGGCTGTTATACAATATTGAAAAATACTGTATATTTTGTAGTTAAAATAATAAATAGTAATCTAATTAAAGTAATAGCCTGTAGTAATACAAAATAAAGGGGAAAACGTACTCTTTCGGACGTATGGACGGGACGGTGAATGATATCCTTTGTTAAATATTTTCAGGAACAGCACCTTAATTAATTTTTTGTATTTATTTACTCTTACCACCCCCCTCTCCCTCTCCCTCTCCCTCTCCCTCTCCCTCTCCCTCTCCCTCTCCCTCTCCCTCTCCCTCTCCCTCTCCCTCTCCCTCTCCCTCTCCCTCTCCCTCTCCCTCTCCCTCTCCCTCTCCCTCTCCCTCTCACTCTCACTCTCACTCTCACTCTCACTCTCACTCTCTCTCTAACTCTCACTCTCTCTCTCACTTTCTTAGAATTGGAATCGGTTTGAAAAAACGTCTACTCCTAACATCATAAGTTCATAACATTAAAAAAATGATATATTCCGTTAGAACATGTTATTCTCTTCACTTTTTACTATTGGACCAAACCTGTAGGACAATTCCCGGGGCTAGCAATGCTGTATATTTTGTAGTTAAAATAATAAATAGTAATCTAATTAAAGTAATAGCCTGTGGTAATACAAAATTAAGGGGAAAACGTACTCTTTCGGACGTATGGACGGGACGGTGAATGATATCCTTTGTTAAATATTTTCAGGAACAGCACCTAAATTAATTTTTTGTATTTATTTACTCTTACCACCCCTCTCTCCCTCTCCCTCTCCCTCGCCCTCTCCCTCTCTCTCTCTCTCTCTCTCTCTCTCTCTCTCTCACTTTCTTAGAATTGGTATCGGTTTGAAAAAACGTCTAATCCTAACATCATAAGTTCATAACATTAAAAAAAATGATATATTCCGTTAGAACATGTTATTCTCTTCACTTTTTACTATTGGACCAAACCTGTAGGACAATTCCCGGGGCTAGCAATGCTGTATATTTTGTAGTTAAAATAATAAATAGTAATCTAATTAAAGTAATAGCCTGTGGTAATACAAAATTAAGGGGAAAACGTACTCTTTCGGACGTATGGACGGGACGGTGAATGATATCCTTTGTTAAATATTTTCAGGAACAGCACCTAAATTAATTTTTTGTATTTATTTACTCTTACCACCCCTCTCTCCCTCTCCCTCTCCCTCGCCCTCTCCCTCTCTCTCTCTCTCTCTCTCTCTCTCTCTCTCTCTCACTTTCTTAGAATTGGTATCGGTTTGAAAAAACGTCTAATCCTAACATCATAAGTTCATAACATTAAAAAAAATGATATATTCCGTTAGAACATGTTATTCTCTTCACTTTTTACTATTGGACCAAACCTGTAGGACAATTCCCGGGGCTGTTATACAATATTGAAAAATACTGTATATTTTGTAGTTAAAATAATAAATAGTAATCTAATTAAAGTAATAGCCTGTAGTAATACAAAATAAAGGGGAAAACGTTTGCGTCTGGGCGCTCCTTGCGGTTCTAAAACAGCTGGTACCCCGGCGGTGACAAGACCGCCGGGGTACCAGCTGTTTTACGGCTTGGCACGCGACGATGGGAAGAGGCGAGACGGAATGACCATAATGCCTTGGAAGTTGGGTAGACCTTTGGTGTGGGACGCAACCTGTGTCGACACCCTCGCGCCATCCCATCTTCCTAGCACGGCGTGCTGTGCTGGGGCAGCTGCTACAGGAGCAGAAAACCTCAAACGGCGCAAATATACCTTATTGGGAGCTATATGATTGAGCCGTTTGGGGTTGAAACACTAGGGCCGTGGGGTCCGAGTGCTCACCGAGTATTTCGGGACATCGCTAAGCGATTGGTCGACTCTTCACGTGACCAGAAGGCTGGCCTATTTTTTGCCCAAAGAATCAGCATTGCCATTCAACGTGGCAATGCTGCCAGCCTTTTGGGCACTTTTCCCATTGACAGCGATGCGGACGAATTCTTTGATGCCCAATGAGCCCTTCTTTGTATGTCTTTTTCTTTTTTTTTTTTTCTTTAATTAGTTAAATAATAGTTAATTGTATAATAATTATCTATACATATAATAAATCTGTAGACGAGGCGATTCTGTACAATGAAAAAAAAAAAAAAACCTAGGTGGAGTGTCCAAGAATAACCAACAGATGCCATTTCTACCATTTTTGGAATTTTGGTCTGTTTGTCTGTTTGGCTGTTTGTCTGTTCGTTTGTTTGATTGTTCCAGTATCACGTAAAAAGTACGAAATCAATGTGGTTAACTTATACATTCAAATATTGTGTGTAACTCGATGTTTCATTTAGTCTTTGTTTCATCGCAATCGCTTCAAAATATCAAAAGATATAAGAGTTTAAAGTATTCAAGAAGAAATTTTCATTAGGTACGTAATGTAGATACACGTAACGACATCTATTGTCGTAAAATTACACTAGCGTTAAATCAGGTAGGTTTGTGAGAACGTGTGTAACACACGATCATAATCATCATATGTTCACATACTTCGCGCGGAAACATAACGCGATACATTGTGAATTCACCCAATCTAAAGTTTGGTTAATTCAAGTTTTCCAAATCTATTGTTTGGTAGTAGTGCCATAGGTGGCGCTATCTATCTTTTAAATCATGATACAAATATTAATCATGAAAAAATGGTCGACATCGAGCAAAAAGTGAGTAATTAAGGCACGAATGCGCTTACTAAATAAACACGAGTAATCTACTTTTCTTTCAACTACCAATGTACCTGCTGCGATAAAATATACCTGCTCAAGGTTAACTCAATTCAATCCAAATCAAGTTAGGTCAAGTTCAGGTCAAGTCAGTTCAAGTCAGGTCAAGTCAGGTCAAGTCAAGTCAAGTCAAGTCAAGTCAAGTCAGTCATGGAACCCTACGTCTTTTCTACATAGCTTACAGAGTGTTCGAACGTTTTCCCATATATTTTGACAGTATCACTTCGTGCTCGATAGATGGCGTTGTTCATTTAACGTCATTTTCTGAATCGCGATGTTAAGAGTCTCCGTAGAAGAATGACTTTCGCCGAATTCATAATTATTAAATATTTGGCTCATTTTGAATTGAACACATAATCCATACTAATCGATGCTTAAAAGTATAAATTCGATAGTAACTCCTAAATTTTAAATAAATAAAAAAAAAAAAAAAAAAAAAAAAATTTGGAGAGATAGATGGCATCCCGGCGAAGAACATAGGCAATTATTTTCTCAAAAACAAATTTAAGGGGGGGGGGATAAAGGGGATGAAAGTTTTTATGGGAAACCTATCATTTTTAGAGTTCCGTAGTCAACAAGGAAGCTTTATAGTTTCGCCATGTCCGTCTGTCTGTCTGTCTGTCCGCGACTTAGCTCAAAAACTTTTAATCGACCAACTTACATGTGCAGTTGCAAAAACCCAAACATTCTGTATGCGAGAACAAGTTTTTTAACACTTTGAGCGACAGTAAACGCTCATAGACGTAATAACAATAAAACTTTGCGAAAGTTTGTTTGATAAAATAATTCATCCCAACTACGGAACCCTTCATTGTGCATGGTTCGACACGCACTTGGCCGGTTTTTTTTAAGTTAGGGCTGTGAAAATTTATGCTTTTTGTAACTAACAAAGAGTTACGTTTTTCTAAAATCATCCCTCATGAGGGTAAAAACCCTTCATTACCCTCTTGATTTTAAAATTCACATGTAAGTACTTATTATTGACATTTTTGCGGGACTCTCTTCAAGAGCATTAAGGGATTGAGAATATAGTCATAGTCCGTATCTTGAGAATCTGTCCACTCAATCAAAAGTTATTACTACTTGGCTCTTGGCTTGGAACGAAGAGTTTGAGTTTACCAGTGAGTACTTACTCGATAGATGGCGTTGTGCAAATGATGCGATTTTCTTAAGGAGGATGCGCCGGTAGCCCGCGAAATTCAAATCTTAAGTTTTTTGCAATTTGCAAGTCAGTGTCAGGCAGGTTGTATGTTAAAATTAAATTATTTATTCTGCAAATAGGTTATTGGAATCACTTTTACACGTCGTAATAATATCAAAAAATTGTAAAATTAAGCTAGATGAGGTCGGCGTTTCCTATCTGACTACTCTGAGAAGAAAGGCCGAAACCAACTCACAGTCTCTTTTAAAGTCCGGACATACCTAGGTCAGATATTGGCATATTGGTCAGGACCTATGAGGGCCATGTAGATTAGAGTCTGAAATGGTCTTTTGAGGATTGAACCACACAGATTTGAGTGAACCTGTCCTGTCACTGCAAGCATTTGTCAGTAATAGTGGAGCTCAGCTCAGAACTTAAGGAGCTCAACGACTCGACGAACAATACCAAAGAAAGGACATTTGTGTAGGCCGCATCAAGTTCTCAAATTGCCAGACCATTGTTAAAACTAACTGAGAACGAAAAAATATAAGAATAAAAACAAAATAAACATCCACATAGTCCTCACATTCACAATAATACAATACTTTACAAAATAATCATGTCATTTTGTCAATATCCTACATATAATATTCAATAATGTGAATTTGTATATAAAACTGGTAGGTATATTTTGATGATTTTCACTTATTCAAAATGTCACAATGCCAAAATGACAAAATGTTAGCAGAGCGAGCAGCTCAATCCCATGCTTTTTGTCTTCTAAATAATCTGAAATTGTATAGTACCCTTTTTTACAAAGTTTGGTTTTAATACAGCTTTTAAATCGTTTAATGAGTAAGTTTCGAATGTCAATATGATTAAAATATGATTCGCGATCGTAGCAAATAGTAGCTTTACAGAATAATAACCATTAGATACAGGAATACAACTCCTGCCATATTAGTTAGATTAGATAAATAAATATTTGAAACAACTGCGACTCATTATTTAGATCAACATAAAACTTGATAATGACCTGTAAAAAGCAAAATCATAAGAAAATTTGAATATCGCAGGCTCCCCCAAAGCTTTCGCCTTAGTTTCCATCGTCCATACAATATGCCATAGTTTTTTCATTAATCTTTCCGACAGTTTCATACTGCTGTCCATACTATCCACACTATCACCACAATATAGATATGAACTACCACTAATATATAAAGTTACTGGCTGTCTCATGTCTGTTACTTTTACGCCGTAACGCCTAGGTCGCCTAGACAGACCACGTGGGTTATGGGACATAGGATACTTTTATCCCGGTAGCACATTCCCGTGGGATAATTTCCGACATCCACGCGGGCGAAGCCGCGGGCAAAAGCTAGTAATGAATAAATTCCGTTACTTTAGAACAAAAAATAAATAAACAGTTAGATAATATCGCAAGTTAAGGAAGATAATTATAATGTTAATGTGGATGCGCTAAGGAAACCCGCGAAATTATTTCTTACGTTTTTTGCAATTTGCAGGTCAGAGTCAGGTTTTATGTTCTTAAAATATGATTTGCGACCGTAAAAAATATGAATTACAAACATTAGAATTAGAATTATAAACATTTGAGCATTTTCTTAGGGTTCTAGTGGTTCTACAGATAATGTATCATCAAAACGGAAAACATAGGGGTATAGAACTAGTTGATATTTATTTGACTGCAAAAAATCATTCCTCTAAGGTCACATACCAGAAAACAGGCAAAAGAGTTGGTATGGGGAGGGGACCGACCCTATTTCCTCTTAATCTTTATAGATTTTCTCAATCTTCTAGCAGATAAAAGACCAAATCACAATGTCTTCGTTAAAACTACCTTCGAGGTACGACACTACAATAGACGCACATAAGAGATGGCTGACTATATTGCAGAACGCACAGGATACGGTGAAAGAGGATGATGAGCATCAAGTAAGTGATTTAGAATAGAGTTGCCTGTAAACTGCACCCTTGGAACCGGTCAGAATTGGAATCGGTTTGAAACAAATGTCAAATCCATTGCTTCATAAGTTCGAAAATAATCTGCTCAACAACGTTACTTACAAACTATCTTATGACCCACGGTTGAATACATTATTCCTTCTGCAGACAGCACGATTTCTCTCTCCAACTAATTTATCTACGTATTGTGGAAATAAATTAATTATAGAGTCATAATCAGCCTATATACTGTTCCCACTGTTGGGACACAGGCCTCCTCTCTGTGAGAGTGAGTGGGCCATAATGCACCACGCCGGCCCAGAGCGATAGATGCCCAGTGTTGGTAGATGTCACATGCCGGTTCCCTCACGATGTTTTCCTTCACTGTTTTGAGAGCAGTGGTGATGAAATCATTAAATACAGTGTAAAGTGCCTGTCAGGGTTCGAACCTATGACCTAAAACTTGTAAGTCGCGGCTCGTAAGTCGCAGCCACTGGGCCACCATCAATGTTAATAGTACTTAGTGCAATCTCACGCGCTTGTATTAGATAGTTAGATAGATAGATAAAACGTTTATTTGGTGCATATGTTATGGACCAAGTGATTATTAGGACATTATGAAAAATGCCCGGGCAGTTTGAAAAATGCCCAATATGAGAGGGCAATGTGATAACAACTATTGAAATAATCAAATTGACCGGGCATTTTTTATAATGCTAGTCACCTATGGGGCAGTATAATTAAAACCAGATTTTAATACTATTGTTTTAATTTCAAACGTAGAATCAATCATCATTTCAGCCGAAAGACGTCCACTGCTGGACTTAGGCCTGGTATCCTGCCTTTTTGCCAAAAATTGTTTGGCAGATTATCACTTGCCAACCAACGTTTCGCCGATGTTTCACTTTGACAACTAACGATTAGCAAATTTTTGTATGACAACGTTTCATTTGGTAGAATTATTGTAATGCTGATTATTATAATAACACAAAACGTTTGGGACATTTATCATTTGTCAAACATTTCAATCTTAGGTTACGATAGGTTAGGTTAGGTTAGAGTATGACTAACAACGCACGAGTCGAGTGAGCGCAGCGAGCGTGCCGCGGCAGCGAACGGCGATGTGCCAGAAGCGAATCGCTTTTGTAAAAGGAAATAGTTAAGTTAGGTTACATCATATTAAAGATAAAGTAAAAAAAACACTCACTCACTGAGCACTCTTCAATACACTCACTCATTTTAATTGAACTCTACTTGAAAGTTGGCATTCTGCCACTTAAGTTTGATAATACTTCGGGCTATGTCGGACATGGCGGTTACCTTGGTTCTCCTACGGATCTCTTCATTTCAGAATCAATATTTAAAATCAAATAAAATATGTCCATTCATAGACACTCTGCTGACCTATGATGACTTTACCATAATTAAATGTTAAACTGTTGTTAAAACTGACTAGTCGGACTGGAGCGGGCGCGGCTCCGAAATGCGAGCCCCCACCCCGCGCGATACCCGCACCCCGTGCAAAATACCTGTGTATTATCAGATTGCCCAAAGACCACAGAGCAATATTTATAATGACGAGGCAATGTGATAAATAAGGAAGTTCAAATTATAATTTATTATTTTGCCCTAAGTAGCTTGTCATTATTCATAATGCGCGGGCATTATGAAAAATGCCCGTACTTATCACTTGGTCCATAACACATACAAAAGACAACACAACATACAAAAGCACGGTTAAATAATAATAGCTACAAAGTGCCAAAATACAAAAAAAAAAACAATAAATGAAAACTAGACACAGCGAGACAATATTGTCTATGACATACTTTAAAAAATTACGAAATATACAAAGCGCGGTGTGCGTGTCAACGTTGCACCAAATGGGAGTCCAACTCAGCATGTGTCAGGCAAATATACCTGACGCTGATATTCTGCTGGATCCCTGCAGATCCCTGTATTGAGAGTTCTGGCATTCAATCTCACTGTCCTGTAAATGATATTAATTTTCAATCAGTTTATTTTCACTTCTCCCCCTTAAGGCCCTACCCTACCTCAAATTGCTTAGCATGATCCTCCGTTATGCCGAAAATACTGCAGCATTCATTTGGAAATAATTAAAAGTATGACTTAGCATCAATCGTCAATTTTTACCCGACTATGGCGAAGAAAAAAGGAGGGTTATGATTTTGACCGGTATGTATGTATGTATGTATGTGTATCTTCTAAACGACTCAACAAATGAGGTATCCTTGGAAGCGTCTTGATCGTCCGCTGGTAATAGGCTATGTGACGTCACATTAAAAATGGCGCCCTCTAGAGGACATAAAGTCAGGAACTAAAAAAAATTTGTTTAATCGTATCATGTTGGGTATCAAATGAAAGGGCTTAATGAGCACATTTCATAAATATATATATTATAAAACCAAAAGAAAAAAAAAAAAAACTACGACTAAAAAGGTATAAACAAGACACCACAGACAGACAAATTAAAAATCCGGAGTCACACGTAATCTGTTCGATTTATGCCCTAACACGTGTGACTCCGGATTTTTAATTTGTCTGTCTGTGGTGTCTTGTTTATACCTTTTTAGTCGTAGTTGGGTTTTAGTTTATATTATAACATGTTGAGGATTGATGCTAGGTCCTATGTTTGACGAAAACACGATTACGTAAAATGTTCTCTATAGAAAAAAAATCCAAAGTTACCTCTAAACCGAACTATAAACCGCTAGTACTCAAAAAATACTTCAATTTGCACCGTAAAAAACAATTACCTAAACTATTCGAGGCTTGAGAGCCGCTAGCACCCCACTCCGTCTCGCTCTCACTCAGACCGAGAGTAGTATGTTGCGAGCGAGATAAAATTTGAGGTTGGGTAGGCCCTTGAGACCTAGTCCAAATATTTGATAATTGAACATGAATGATGTACCCAATATATTGTAACAATATTCAGATTTAAAAGAGTGTCCGTGGAGTTTCTTGCCCGTTCTTCTCCATAGGTACCTACTACGCTTTGGAATGGGCAACTAGCTTCATATTTCTGAATGACCGACTCCTTGACAATCAAAAGTGCCAGTAATTGGTTTATTTGAAATAAATGCTTTGAGTTTGAGTCTGAACATTAATAGTAAATGAACAAGGCAATCTTTCTTTTAGCGAGAAGCCGCCAAACGCATGCGAATAGAAGGCCGTTCCTTGCCTCCGCAGGTGGTTGGCAGGAGCTACGCTAGATATTGCGATCTGATAAACAAGATGTATGATGCTTATCTGAACAATGTTCACCTGCAGAGGGCGCCGTATATTCTGGAGATCATTACTGTGATTATGAAAAGGTAGTTATACAAGGTCGAATTAAATCGACGCGACGGCGCACGGTGGGCTGGAAATCGGCTTTCATAGACTTAGGGATTTCAATTTGTAAGTGCTTGATTTTTTGCCGGATATCGCTTCTATTAGTCATTACTATGTACAAAAATGACACCCGAGTTAATTCTGCCCAAAAACGAAGGAAATATAATCTTTTAACGAAAAATTTGTATGAAGCTAGTATGAAAAATCGAATTATCTCCTAAACGGCATGTTTAACCGTAATATCCTTGGAGGTGGTCATAGTGCTAATTATTTATGATTTTTTGGTTGCCGATTTGACGAAAAATTGAATGCCGTTTTTTTAAAAAAATCGTCAAAATATTTTTATTTATTTTTACATGTAAAACGATCCCTTTTAGTGTCCAAGTTAAAAAGTTCGATATGTTATTAACCCAAATATTAAGAAAACTTTTTAGTAATTTAAACAAAAAAAGATTATCAAACTCTTATTTAAGTAACATATAAAGTTATATTATATACAAAATAATTTAATTTAAGGAATTAATACTAAGCATTTGTAAAATAAAGTAAAATAAATTTAAAAAAAGACAAAATATCATTAAATATTACAAAAAAAAACCCAAATACACTCAAATACAAATTTACAAATATGTACATATATAATTTTTTTTGAAATTTTCCTTATCCCTCTCGTTGTCAGACTCCAATTCTGAGTCAGCATCCAGATTGGATATATCCAAAAACTCGAACTCAGTTTCCTGAAATTGAATTAAGTCGAGAGTTTCAGCAAAAAAGCTCTGCTTTTTCTTGCCCTTTGTGCACTTAGCAAAGGATCCGAAGAAACAACAAGCATATTTAAAATGTCTTGATTGGAATCCTGCCTGCTTCTTTTCCGCGAATGATGTTCTCGAAACCTCCTAAAATCTTTGTTTCGAGACTCTGAGGCTTCTTCCGAGAGAGTCCCAATCGGCACAATATTATTTTTCTCGATTATGTCAGCCCCATGGATTAATAATTTATGAACGGTTGACGACATGTAGTACCAGTCGTATAATAATACGTACTTTTCTGCTGTTTTGCGGGCATAATCTCTAAATTTTATTATATCGACCTGCTCTCCAGATGTAATTGCTTGTAAAATTACAGCAAATCTTTTGATGAGGTCTTCATCCAAACCGGTTATAGCTGCGGTTTTATTAGGAAACTCAAAGAATTTTCTTGCAGTATTCCCGTCATTGGTGGTTCCCGAGCCTTGTTTTACTATATCAATCTCAAATCTATCAAAAATCTTTGAATTTATTTTGATATATTTTCATCCTTGTCTGCAGCATTTCTCTTGGCTCATCACTTCTCGCTGCCCACCGTTTGAAGTCGAGCCTGTATACAATGTGTAACAGACATTCCATACAATTTATACGGGCGTGTAGGGATGACAAGCCAAATTCATACAGGTCAGAACACACAATTTTTGATGATACAGCATCTAAGCGGTTCATTTCTGTAGGCTTTGCTAAGAACAGGTAGCACGATGCATTTGATCTAGCTTCAGAAAGGTAAGTGCAAACTTTAGCGTCGATCATCGTCATCATTAGTTCATGAGTCACCCTATTATTATTATTGCACTCTGTGGGGATACGGGCCTCAATTTCTTCATCCATTTGTTGTTTCAGCTCAAGGACAACTGCTTCACTCTCCTTTACAAATGTAAACTGAACTGGACGACAATACAAAACTGAGCATGGTTTTGGGTTCGGCCATAAGATGTTGTCTCCATCTGTCAGTTTAAGTGGCACCAAGGAGGTCATGAAAATGCTCGAGTCATCTTCCTCACTCTCCATTTTCTGCTTGTATCGGCTTTGGTTAGAAGCACCATCAAATCCCCACTTGGATATCAGCTTCAACTGCTTGTTATGTTCTTCCTTAGAAAGGCTTTGAAGGATTCTTGTAACTGTGATATCAAGTAAAGCTTGAAGTGTAATCCTAGCCGATGAATCAGTAACTGTCACTGATTGCTTCGGAGGGTAGCAATCAAGCTTAGTTTGTTGCACTTTATAGTAAGATGGATAAATATCCTTAGCACCTTCCCGAATGGCAGCCTCTCGCAACGTAATATATTGCCACTTTGAGAGTTTTAGCGAAAGAAGCAATCCAAGCGCCTTTTCTGACGTAAATATGATTGTTTTCGCTAGTTTCTTAAGCGTTTCATTTAATTTAGCGGCTGCTTCAGGATTTTTCATCATGTATTCGATGACAGAGGCGATATCTCCATGCCCTTCTTCTTTTAAACGTGCTGCAGCTGCATATGCCAATTCACTGGAATCTTCGCCAGTGTGTTCATCAGATCTTCTCTTTTTTTGTTTACTTCCCAGATCTTCGAATGGTTTACGGGATCTTTTCGTCATTGTTCCAATGGACGTTGATGTCAACGGTTCTGGAGAGACTGAGGGCGCTCTTGCTATCTCATCAACACTTGGTTCTTGATTAACTAAAGTTTGCACAAAACTCGGCCAATCAATATTTGCTCCCAACCAATTCTCGTACTTTCTCCTGAAATTATCAAGGAATCGGTTGGATTTCTGCCACCTTTGTAAAGCGGCTCGCGTAAATCTCCGACAAAATTCTTTGAGAACAACATGATCTTCGTCAGACAGGCAATCGCCTATGCGGGATACAACTGCACTGAACAATACTTGATGATCAAATGAAGTACTCTCACTTCGTAGAAGAACAAACAAGTCTAAATTGGTGATTAAACTTTCCATTCTAAGATTTTATAGTCGCAGATTTTGTGTTAGCAGTTACACAGTTGTGAACAAACTAAATTATAAAACAAAACTTTAGCCCTTTTATTGCAAAACGCCAATAATTAGGTAACTACCCTCATTAGTTATCTTCTCATTAGCTAATGAAAATTTATAATTGTCACTAACTATTCTTAGAACTCATAGCACTGCTAATTAACAAATTAGCTTACTTATCAGGAAAAGTTGAATGTAATCCATAGTTGGCATTGTCGTGAGATATTGAAAATCATTAAATCACATATAAAGACTCATTAGAAGACCTAATCAGTGTAGTTACTTAATCACTTCCTTTCGGACTCATTAGAAGAGTAAACAATTCGTAATTTGGTTGTATGAAAAGTTTTAAAACTCATGATGTGTTGATAAATATCTAGCTCAAACATAGTTGTCTACGTGTGGGTGTACTATAAACCTCTGCCAGCTCCTTCGGAAATATAGGAGTGATGCTATTTTATGTTACGTGTAGTTAAAAGTCCGTGTTCTACAACATAAACACTAAAAGGAATCGTTTCATATGTAAAAACAAATAAAAATATTTTGACGATTTTTAAAAAAAAACGGCATGAAATTTTTCGTCAAATCGGCAACCAAAAAATTATAAATAATTAGCACTATCCACCACTATCCACTGACCACCTCCAAGGATATCACGGTTAAACATGCCGTTTAGGAGATAATTCGATTTTTCATACTAGCTTCATACAAATTTTTCGTAAAAAAAATATATTTCCTTCGTTTTTGGGCAGAATTAAATCGGGTGTCATTTTTGTACATAGTAATGACTAACGGAAGCGATATCCAGCATAAAAACAAGCATTTGCAAATTGAAATCCCTAAGTTTATGAAAGCCGATTTTCAGCCCACCGTGCGGCGTGAGCGTTGACGAATGAGCTGCCTGCGCTGCCCCTCCATCTCGCCGCGCACATTATATTAAAAGTATCCAACGGCTTTGATGTGGAGACACCGTTATTCTCTACCAGCTGTATTTTCTATCCCAGTTCAAAACCATTGGTCATAGGCGATATACAAAACATATAGTGTAATCTGAACTAAAATATCGATACTAATATTAAAAATTCGAAAGTAACTCTGTCTGTCTGTTCACGCCTAAGCCACTGAATGGATTTCGGTTAAATTTGGCAAGGAGATAGATGGTATCCCGGGGAAGGACATAGGCTATTTTTTATCGACATACCACTCGGGCGAAACCGCGGGCAGAAGCTAGTACATACATATTATAAAACAAAGTCCTCCGCCGCGTCTCTCTGTCGTCCTGTTCGCGATAAACTCAAAAACGACTGCACCGACTTTCATGCTGTTTTTACCAATGGATAGAGTGGTTCTTGAGTGAAAAATAATTTCGGAAGTCGGTGGCAAAATACGAAAATTAAAAACCAAAGACCGACTTCCGGAATTGAAGTTATTTTTCACTTTAACGGCCAATTTCTTCATCAAAAGTAACGTCAAAAAGAAACAAATTCAACCGTTTCTTTGACTTTTTGACTTTGCTTTTGATGAAGAAACTGGCCGTTAGTGTTTTTTTTTTGGAAGAAAGTTTTTTTATTTTTTTTGTAAATAGTTTTTTATTCCTCGTATAGACCACCTGCAATCTCCCTCTTATTCCCCAGGATGTACGAGCTCCGTAATGAGTTGGTTCATATAATAGTCAACGATTATATCTACGTGGATGCGGCGTTACAACAACTTCAAATGACTCCTTTGGAAATAGAGGTACACGTTCTTTGTTTCTTCTTTCATAACGGCATGAACAGGGTGTAAAAAGATCCATCACATAGCCGTCAACTACGCATTCTGTACATCAAACTAAGTACCTAATATTTCACAAAAATAATTGCTCTAGGAAACTACTTTTTATTTTTGGTGAGTAAAATCTCTGTTTAAGGTACCTAGTGTGCAACGTAACGCACGCAAAACATTGTGTTTATGGGTGAATGCAACGGTTCAGGGTTCGTGGGGATATTTAATTTAAAACTTGCTTTCTTTAAAAAACGTCTGAAAAAGTTGGAACTTCAATATCTCCGTAACCAAAAGGTTAGTTATGTTCCAGATATATTAGATATATGGCAATGGGTCCAGAACAAAAATATCACAATGACGGAAATAACAAGTGACTTCCAGCTTCGTTAAGCGTCTTTTATCCAGACAGCAAGGCGGTAGCCGGTTGTCTGTCCAAGGTGCGCTGGACGCACATTCAAGTAATGCCACTCATGGCGGGTATTTTACAGCTAAGAGCGTTATCACACTGACGACTTATCAGCGTGTTTCCAGCGAGACGATTTGTGAACGTGTGCTCGGCGGGTGCGAAGCGCGACCTAGCCGCGACTACCCGACGTGTTGCCCGCGTTTTCACAATACTGTACACTCAGTTGTCTCGCTCTCTCTTGTACAATCACTCTCGGTACGCAAACGCGGCGAATACGTTACGCACACATGGCGTGTGAGCTCGTTGAACAATAGCCTCGCTGATAACTCGCTCGCAAATCGCCATTGGGTTATTGCCCTAATTGGTAACAGACCGAACGCTGGACGTCGTTTATTGATATCTGATCCATAGGGACGTGACAGGGAAAGCCCTGCGAGTGGCGGACTAAGAAAAATCCGTCACCTGAACAAATACTGACCCAAAACATATCTTTGTACAAGACTGACTCGAAGCCTTAGTATTTAGTTCAATCTGCCCAGCCTTTTCCCAACTCTATTGGAGTCAGCTTCCGACTATCAAAGATCCTAAAATAACAACCGGGACCAACGGCTTATCGTGCTTTCCGAGGCACGGAGGAGTCTTGATATGTAAAGATGGTCACCCATCCACGGACCAACCCCGGCAAGCGTAGCTTAACCTGATGGATCGACCCGAGCTCCTGTAATAAGCCTTAATATTTAGTTATTGGTTTTATCTTCACCCATGCTATAAATCCTATATAAAAGTTTATGAAACAGTTAGCTTATTGCGAACTTTAAAACACTGGTTGTTTTAATGTTGTCATAGTAACCATAATATCATCCAAACGGGTGTTATAATGTTGTACTAAATTTCATAATATGTCATGCAGGCGTGTTTCACTAACAAAACACCGTAATTTAAAACAAAAAAACATCTGTGTTAGTCGAATTCGAAAAATTAGAATTCACGTGCGTCGAATCCCTCTAGTTTTGTTCGATATTAGTATTGCTAAGTACCTTTTATAGAGGATTCTTATCATGGGTGTAGATCTAAAGTCTTGTATGCAACTGTAAATAATTAGGTATTAAAACACTCATGTGATACTATTATCACATTCGGCTTCGCCTCATGTTTTAATACATTCGTGTTTTAATACCCCTTATTATATAACAGTTGCATAAATAACTATTATAGGTCAGCTATAATATAGAAACAAACTAAGGGCTACTAGTAGAAGTTTCTTTCTAATACGACCTTTGTACTATTACAAAACCAAAAATCATCTATTCAAACTAGGCTGAAAATCTGGATTTTTTTACGCGTCAAAATTACATAAGACAGTCCCCCGAAACACCACACAGCACGCTTTGCCATCCCGTCAAGAAAAATAGGGCCCCTAGTAAAACATCCTATCTCTCTTCTTTTCAGATAGTAGTTCCATACCATTTCCCTCTGGAATCCCGGAGTGAGAATGTAGAGAAGATCCTACAGCAGATGTGGTTCCAGGCTTTGAAGAGAAAGAGGAGGAGAGAAAGACCAATAAAAGTAAGTTTCATGTAATAATTGAATAACTAATTTAATCAATTTTATTAAATAGCAAATAGTTACCAAAATTTATATGGGACCACCGCGCAAGCTTCTTCTGCCAAATAAAAAGAATTTTCAAAATCGTCATTCTCAAATGTCATGATTTCATGAAATAGTCATTCAAGTGGATTATTATGATTTTAGAGAGTTGTATTGATGATTTTTATGATTATAATTCTATAAATAAATATTTGATACGGTCGCGAATCATATTTTAATCAACATACAAACTAATACTTTTTTTTTTTTTTTTTTGTGAGTGGGTAATCATTAAATGACTTCTTCCGCTCTGGGCGGAGCGGAAGGGCGTGTCAGACTTTTACTGACTAAAACCCACCCGTGTTCCTTCAGTTGCCTGTTGCCAGGGTCCCGGTATCCCTTTCGGACTATTCCGCAACCCTGGCAGGCATCGGTCCTAACGGACCCCGTCAGGTGTGCTGACATCTCTTTGAGGCGCGCGTGAAACACGACGCGCCATCGACCCGGGCCTGGTCCTTATCGGACGGCGAGCTACCCATTGCTCGCCGTCTGCAAGCCCGCACCGCGGCGGCGGTTAGGGGCGTGAAGGCGCAAGCTTTGCCTCTCCCTCACGCGTTCCGCCTCCTCCTTCGCGAGCATTACTTCTTCGCAGAAGGAGGTGATACTACCTGACACTGACCTGCAAATTGCAAAAAACGTAAGAATTTTTTTTGCGTACATTGTATATACGTAAATTGAATTTCGCGGGCTAACTTTAGCGCATCCCCCTTAAATAACATAAGTAATACCCCTTTGTAAGACCGGTTTTCAGACATGTTGTCATTACTTCTGTGAAATATTATATTTGTTAATGACAGCCGAAACCACCGCCGATGCTCATGAATGGCAGTGATTTGGATGTTGGCAACGAAGGAGAGGAAGAAGAGAGTGACACTCCACGTAAGTCTCCTGATTCTGTGTTATCGGTACTGACACGATATCAATCAATCAATCTGCCTAGCCTTTTCCCAACTATGTTGGGGTCGGCTTCCAGTCTAACTGGATGCAGCTGAATACCAGTATTTTACATGGAGGGACTGCCTATCTAACCTCCACAACCCAGTAACCGGGTAATACGATAATCCTTGGTAAGACTGGTTGTCAGACTTTCGGGCTTCTGATGACCCGTAACGACTGTCAAAGATCCACAAATGACAGCCGAGATCAACGGCTTCATGTGTTTTCCGAGGCACGGAGTAGTCTCGGTATGTAATCCATCCATGGACCAACCCCGGTTTAGTAGCTTAACCTGATGGATCGACCCGTGCGGCTGTTATTAAAAAGCAACGAGCGTTCCCAAAAAAAAAATTAAGAATACCTAACCTACATTTGTTTATCTATAGTCACTATACCCCATTTGAAATAAGATTAGACATTAAAACAAACCCTTTTACAGTCCGTTCAACCGATTTTGACTTCTATACCGTAGGCATAAGGATAGCATTAAAAGCAAAAAAAGTTACACAATACCAACTATCTACTGCGGCCGCCATTTGTCATGCCACCAACGCAATAGAATTCAAAATCGGTTGAACGGAATGTAAAAAAGGCTTATCTATACGTCTAATCTTATTTCAAATGGAGTATAGTGAAGGTTATATTGAAAGTATGCCTTCTGATTCTTCTGAATGACGTTAGTTGGCAACGTCGCAAATTACTGTCAAACATTTTGCTGATTTGATTTATTAAACAAAATATTCACTACGACAACATTGATAAATTAATTAAAACAGCGAATTATTTCACATTATTTAGGTGCTCACGATCAGCGGTCGTTTTTAGGGTTCCTTACCCAAAGGGTAAAACGGGACCCTATTACTAAGGCTCTGCTGTCTGTCGTGTCTGTCCGTCTGTCACCAGGCTGTATCTCATGAACCGTGATAGTTAGACAGTTTTCACAGATGATGTATTTCTGTTCCCGCTATAACAACAAATACAAAAAAAAACAGAATAAAACAAATATTTAAGGGGGCTCCCATACAACAAACGCGATTTTTTTGCCGTTTTTATAGATAATGGTACGGAACCATTCGTGCGCGAGTCCGACTCGCACTTGGCCGGTTTTTGCTAACACATGGATAAGGGAAGTAATTTTAATGATATGTGTATTTGAATTTATTTCAGCCCCCAGTGTTCATACACTTATCCCTGTAGCGTATATACAGTCTACTATTATTCAGAAGCATGAGAGATACAGGTAAATAATTCTTATTAAGTAAAATACAATAGACGTAGATTATTTAGTAAGCTATTCCGCTTAGCTATTCCTCAAGAGTCATAAAAACCCTGTAAGAAATCGACACGTGTTTCACCTCTCAACGAGGCATCCTCAGGCGGAGACAAACCAATAACCTGAAATATGTTGTAACTGTTGTTTGTCCCCCGCCTGCAATACAAAAAACAAAGTTCAATGCTTGTTTTTCTCTTTTCGGTTTTGATTTTTGCAGTCGGGTTTTTTAAAATAATTTGTTTTGTCTTTCAATAACATAAAAAATAACATGATTTTTACAAAATGATTTTTATATCATTCCTGATACTTGATCGCACATTTTTTGCCGAAGCTACGTGCCAATATTTAATAGGGACTCAAGCGCTTGAGTTTAGCCGAGCGTACCTACGATACAATTTTGAAGAAGTCTTAGGTAACAACTGAAGCCTGGGCGCCTAAGTGGATAAGTATATTTATAAACTCATACATACAACAAAATTGTGTACCTAATATTCTTTGAGAACTATCATTAATAGTTATTTATGCAACTGTTGTATAATAAGGGGTATTAAACACGAATGTGTTCTAATACCGCATAATTATATCACATGAGTGTTTTAATACCTAATTATTTACAGTTACACACCCATGTTATGAATCCTCTATAAAAGGTTCTTTGCAATATACTAATATCGAACAAAAATGGCGGGATACGACTAGAATTCGAATAACCTACTTATAAATTATTTGTTCAATTGCGTTGCTTTGGTAGTGAAACGCGCGTGCATGACAATGTTCTATTTTTTAAATGAGTTGTATAATGAGTACAACATTATAACACCCGTTTGGATGATATTATGGTTACTATGACATTGGTTGTTTTGTGTGTGCATATAAGCTAACTGTTTCAGAAACTTTTGCAGAGGATTGATAGCATAAGTAGATAAAAGTTTTAATATTTTTTTAGACAATGGGCAGTCAGAGATAATCGAGCCAAAGCCGCGGTGTGCAAGCAGTTTTTCTCGTCAAACGAGCCTGCTTCCATTGAAATGAGGACTAAAGCTGCGCTCCTAGTCCAAAAGACATATAGGTAATGTTCCTTGCTTTTTCACAGTCCGAAATATAATTATAAAGCAGACGAAAGAATTTACAAAAAAAATAACACAGAAATGCAATACCGACAAAAAAAACCGGCACAATGCGTGTCGGACCACGCACAATGAAGGGCAGTTGGGATGAATTTATCCCAAGAACGGACGGACAGACAGCGGAGCCTTACTAATAAGGTCCCGTTTTACCCTTTGAGTACGGAACCCTAAAAATGAAAAGAAAAACTTATCGGAAAAAAAAGCTTTCGGAATATAGCATTTATTTTTGTTTGTTGTAATGACGTTGAATGATCTCCTTTTAGTATGGTTTTAACATAACAAAGCTTTCAGGGAGTTCATGATAATAAAGCGTCAAAAAGTAAGAGAAAATAAAAGGGACATTTTGCTAGGAATCGCACTAGATCCCTTTAGAAGACGACCCAGCCTTCTTGAGGAAAATAAAAAGGTAAACCAAACCAAAAGGTAAAGCATGCATACATATAATATGCATGCTGCTGGGGCTGCTCCGCTTCTGTA
Organism: Lithophane ornitopus; assembly: GCA_948473465.1. Lineage (NCBI taxonomy): Eukaryota > Metazoa > Arthropoda > Insecta > Lepidoptera > Noctuidae > Lithophane > Lithophane ornitopus. The sequence continues at coordinate 4,255,806 of OX419642.1, read as the reverse complement.
GTGCGTCGGGGTTGTTCGCGGATACGCATTTAGATTATTTCTACGCTACCATACGCAAAAGGTGCGCTACCATGGTGCGTAGGGTGTGGAGCAGCTTCAGCAGTATCCTAAGCATGATTTCGAGTCGCCTAGACTGTGTTTTCGTGGGTCGCTGTTGTGCCATCTCACATGGGTTGCCACAACGGTGATCCAATACTATTTGTTTGTTTTTTTTTTGAAGTCTTACTAAGTATGTTAGTAAGTCTTATTAACCATTTTTGAGTAATGATACCTTAATAAAGATAATATAACATCATCACTCCTACTGTCTCCAAAGCTGTCGATGGCTATAAAATGCCTAGTTTTTGACAGTTGTGTTGTATATTATTTTGTACGATGGGTCGCACAAGTGTGCTGGATTGGAGGGTGGAAATCAACAGGACACTATACCCCATTTGAAATAAGATTAGACATTAAAACAAACCCTTTTACAGTCCGTTCAACCGATTTTGTCCTCTGTACCGTAGGCATAAGGATAGCATTAAAAGCAAAAAAAGTTACACAATACCAACTATCTACTGCGGCTGCCATTTGTCATGCCACCAACGCAATAGAATTCAAAATCGGTTGAACGGAATGTAAAAAAGGCTTATCTATACGTCTAATTTCAAATGGAGTATAGTCACTGTGAAGACGGACGGTGGACCATGGTGGAAGTACTTAAATGAAAAATACTATATTCCACTGTCAAAGGTAGCGAGTACTGATGATCTACTCAGCCTACTGTCTTGTACCAGATCTGAATCGAAACTCAGTCGGAACTCTGGTCGGAACTAACTATGAACTAAATCGGAATTAATCGGAATTAACTTTATTTGGACAAGACAGGCCCTTTTATGTGCCCCAGTGGCGTCAGTTTATCCCTACCATTTCCCACGCTTTGGGTCCGACCAGTACTCGCTACGCTATTGTTTATTAAAAACTATAGAAAACTCATTTGGTGCGGATAACAATGCCGGCACAAACTGTTACTACAAATTATAAAAATAAATGCACATTCTATGAAGCAGACAATAATCCACGTTTTGCGCTACCATTAACAAAACATTTAGACACTAATAAAACAATGAATTTTACTACGACGCTCGGCAATAAGCAGATACAATATAACCCAAAATTCCCGAGCGCCGCCAGAGGGTTTCGAACATGTGGCTACTTTCTAAAATGGTTAACAACTAAAATGGTAATTTCCTAAAAATAACACATGCCTATATCATTTAATTCTACATCTTAAACTATGCGATCGGCTGTCCTGCACAATTATGTTCGAAAAAGCAAGTAACTACCCCGGCAAACTGTACTTATTCGGAGTTTGGAACTGCTACTTACAATTTCCTTATAACAAATTACAATATCAGAATTTACCGTATCCAGACTAAAGGCTCCCCCAAACAGGCGCGATATCGCGGGCGCAACAAGGGTTGCAATATCGCGCCAGTTTGCACGGGGCTTATGAGGAAATAGGGTCGGTCTGTTCTCCATACAAAAGCTTTCGCCTGTTTTATCTCTGGTTTATAACATTAGTTTACATTGTTACTAACAAATATGGAAGTGATTCTGAAATAAATGTTGATTTATTTATTTATTTTATTTAAAACTGTTAACAGATATACGAAAGACGTAAGAACACTAGATTGAAGATAAAGGAGTCTTATCTCGAAGACCTGGAGAAGAACAAAACCCGACTGATTATGCTCAGAGAGGGCGACATAATAGACGATATTACGGACGAGATCAGGGAATGGTTTTATGAATGGTGAGACTAATATACTACCATATTAGAGGAGGTCTTACTTCGTGGGGGGAAGAGATGGAGCTATACGTCCTGTAGAGCTTCATCTCTTTCCTACACTGAAGTAATATTAAAATAATACTGCTGTAAGCGGTGGTAGTAGGCGGTCTTTAAGCTGGAAGCTTAGATGCTAATCAAAGATTCTGTTTCCAGGTTTTACGATTACCATTTTTTCCCCCAGTTTCCTTATCAGTTGGAAGGCGGTACATTGATAGTTGTAAAGGGAGACTATCCGACAGTAGACGAGCAATTAGAAGAAGATGATCGAATACTTAAGGAAACTATGGGAAAGACTAAAGAAATGGTAGTTTTAAATATACAACCCGCATTAACATGGCACCTGGCTCGGAACTCAATACTCCCCCCGCTACCCGCGCCGCGCCCCGCCTTCGCCGTGCGGGGAAGTTACAAACGTCATTGAGCCAGGTGCCATGTTAATGCGCACGGGTTGTACGTACATAACTTCACGCTTATGTTCTTCAGAGAACAGAGAGGGGTCGACCAGTATGTTGGCAGTGCTGGCCGCTAATTCATCAATGGTCACGGCGCGCGGCGTCCCACCCGCCGCTCATTCGTCAACGCTGCCTGCGCCTCGCCGCGCATTCTTAAGGCGCGGCTCAGTGGTTCCGGTCAAACTATAATCATCATCGTTTACCATGATGATCAGCATCATATCTTACCATCCGGTGAGATAGTTGTTAAACGCATGCCTATCAATAACAATAAAAGACTCATGTACGAAGGGGACCAGCCTATTTAATTGGGAACAAATGCGGAATCCACCAATTTTTTTTAAAACTTGAACCTTTGACATCATACTGTACCTATGTTGAATCTGTAAAAACCTCATCGAGTAAACTTGCGAGGAGTGAGGAGTGAGCTGTCAGTGACACTGACAGGCAAATTGCAAAAGACTTTTTTTTTTAATTCGCTGGCTTCCTTGGCGCGTCCCCCTTAATATGGTCCATGTTTACCTACAGCTTAAAGCAGGAGGGGCTCGTGGCTAACAGCCACACGGGTCGATCCATCAGGTTAAGCTACGCTTGCCCGGTTGGTCCGTGGATGGGTGACCATCTTTACATACCGAGACTCCTCCGTGCCTCGGAAAGCACGTTAGCCATTGGTCCTGGCTGTCATTCGTGGATCTGTGACAGTCATTACGGGTCTTCAGAAGCCCGAAAGTCTGACAACCAGTCTTACAAGGGGTATCGTATTACCCAGTTACTGGGTTGTGGAGGTCAGTCGCTCCATGTAAAATACTGGTATTCAGCTGCATCTGGTTAGAAGCAGACCCCAACATAGTTGAGCAAAGGCTAGGCAGATTGATTTTGTTTACAGATTAAAGCAGAAAAACAAATTCTGAAGAAAGAAGCTGCCATGAAGGCCGCAGCGAAGGAGGCAGCCCAAAAAAAAGAGGATGAAGCTCTGTTGAAGACCAGGTGTGATCCCTTCTCGGATCCTGGGTACATGTTGCAAATATCTGATGGTATGGAGAATTTGATCGAGGTACATAATTATTTTTCACCCTTTTTTCTCTAACTTTCAGTAAATTAATTAAAATAACACAAATTCATGACTTCAGGTAACTCTGAAAAAAAAAAGTTAAAAAAAAAAAAAATGTAGGTACTTTTTAGGGTTCTGTACCCAAAGGGTAAAACGGGACCCAATTACTAAGACTCCGCTGTCCATCCGTCTGTCACCAGGCTGTATCTCATGAACCGTGATAGACAGTTGAAATTTTCACAGATGATGTATTTCTGTTGCCGCTATAACAACAAATACTAATAAAACACAGAATAAATTTAATATTTAAATTAAAGATTCTTTAAGGGAACTGTTTAAGGATATTAACATCATGACGGTACCTGGTCAATATATATATGAAAACATCTTGCACGTAAGAAAAAATTTACATCTTTTTAGTAAAAGAGGCGATAGACATAATTATAGTACTAGAAATAGGGACTTATTAGTTCAACCAGGTTTCAGACTGGCTAAAGTAGACTCATCTTTCATGGGGTACTGTTTAAAATGTTACAATAAAATCCCTCCCCACATACTTCAACTGAATGAGACGAAATTCAAAACTTGTATAAAACGCACACTATGTAGTCCAACTTATAATATGCCTATATTATAAGTTGGAGGATTACATCTCTGATAAAAATGCTTGGCTTAATGCTGGTCCTGCTCCACAACCACAACTAACTAATTAACATTCGAAAATGCTGTTGGAGCTGCTGAAGATTGTAAGACTATCTTTGCATTGTATAAACTCATCTCCTTTGTATTATATAATTGCACGGGTGTGAGTACTATGTACTATAGAGCTACCATTTACCGGGTATTTTGTCTTTCATTGACTTGAATGTGCCCTGGCGGCTGGGAATGTCATGCTCACTCAAATGTGTCGCTGATGGTGGCGTATGTGTTGGATCATTTAGCTCCCTTCAAAATGGTTGAGCTGAATGGTGCTGATCCATGCGTCATGTTCGTGAACGGGCGCCGTCAGTTGTGACTGGTCATTTCTTAGCTGCCATGGCTTATTTTAATTTTTGAATTGTGCTTATTTTATAATTGCGGACGCTTTTAACGTGCTTTCTACATTGTTCTCACATGTATAATTTCAACATGAATGATGTAACCATTATATTGTAACAATATTTTGATTTAAAAGAGTGTCCATGGAGTTTCTTGCCCGTTCTTCTCCATAGGTACCTACTACGCTTTGGAATGGGCTTCATATTTCTGACTGACTGACTCCTTGACAATTCAAAAGTGCCTGTAAATGGTTTAATTGAAATAAATGCTTTGAGTTTGAGTTTGAGATCCCCTAGTGCGCATGCCTAGGTTTACCTAAAAATGCAAATCCCGTCGACCTAGTCTCAAGTTTCTTTTTATTTTTGGGTAGGCCTTCCTAAAAATGGTGATTTCATCACCAAGCAGTAATTTGCACACCATAAATTATACCTTCCTAACTTCGTTATGAGTTATATCATAGAACTAAACTACCAAATAAACAGTATGTACTTACGTGAACTTGCTGTGATGAGATAATTTTTCTTTTTTCTTATTTTCACTCGCCTAATCTAGAAACTATTTATCAATATCACTAATACACACATTCACTCACGTCACAAACACTTGAAAACGTTAGCACAATGTACAGGCCTAATCATAAACACGATAACAGCACCTCATTCCACTTGTAACACGATCTTTGCGATAAGAAACTTTTTGTTTACACAACGTAAATACTCCGCGGCCATTACGTAGCGACGCGCGCAGAGCCGGCCCGAAAACTGGTTTATACTGGTTCGCGGGAGCCGTGGGGTACCGTCAGCGCGTCAGAGTAAAAAGACCGCGAATATTTGTATGTTATAATTTTCAAGTACGATATTATTTTATTATAAATTATTGTTCCTTTAGTCTGTTTATTATGTTACTTTAAATTTTATTAGATGACATAATATTACTCTTTATTATCTCACTATTTGTGTTCTATTACAATAATAATGACCTGTTCAAAAAAACACACGAAAAAAATTTTTGGTTTGAGATATCCCAATTATTATTATTATTTCGATTTCTTTGAAAATAATGATTCATCATTATTTGTAACTAGGTACACTTATTTACTAACAGCTGTGTAACAATTATTATGGACAAAGCATTACATAAATGATTATTCTATCTTTCCTTATTATGTAGGTAGGTACCTAAATCCATTTACCACCCCACCCATTCTCTCTCACGGACAGGAGGACCTGTGTCCCAGCAGTGGGAACATTATAGTCCGATTATGCCTAAACAATAAAAACCGGCCGAGTGCGTGTCAGACCACCTACAATGAAGGATTCCGTAGTAGGGATGAAATTAACCCAAAAACAAACTTAACTTTGTAGTTGAAAAATATGTTCTCCCATACATCGACATACGTCACGGTCAATTCTCCAGCTGCAAATGTAAGTTTGTAATCGCATTTTTTGCGATAACGAAGTATGTGGAGGTAATTATTGTGTTTATTCATCATGAAAGTTTGCCTTTTTGAATTTTTAATTCTTGTATCAATAGTAGGTAGTCGGTTTTTAGAATATCTAATGCACCGCAGTTATGCACCTATGCGGTGCATTAGACATTCCCTCTAGTCTTATGCACCTATGCGGTATCATATGACATTCTCGTAACAGTAATGCGAATAAAAAAGCAAGACATTCGCTGCGAACAAGCCAAAACTACTTCCCTCTGTGCACACACGCTCACACTTACAATTAAAGTACACCTCAGTAAGTGCACGCATGTTTACGAAACCGGCCTCACGTCACTGTTGATAGCGTTGTATTTGTTTTTTATTTGCATTACTGTCACGAGAATATCACATGATACCGCATAGGTGCATAAGACTAGAGGGAATGTCTAATGCACCGCATAGGTGCATAACTGCGTTTGCACTGGCGGAAAATTCACAACAAAACATGTTGAAATCTCTATTTTCTCTCAATGTTCTATACAATTTTTGACAGCAACTAGAGATTTCAACATGTTTTGTTGTGAATGTTTCACCAGTGCAAACGCATAGTAAAAAAGAATATCTAATGCACGGCATACGTGCAAAACTACTGTTACGGTCGAGGAAGGGTCTTTAGAGACTGGCATACAGACAGACAACGAAATAAGTGGAGGTAATTATTGTTTATTTTTACTCCTCCATCAATGGTAGTCGGTTTTTAGTACAACTTTTCCTAGCTCTTCGTAAGTATGTGGGATACCTACTTACGGAAAGCTAGGAAAAGTTTGAAATAAAACACATTTTGCTTTCAAGAAATATATTATAACAAAATAAAACAAAACTCATACTCAAAGCATTTATTTCAAATAAACCAGTTACAGGCACTTTTCAACTGTCAAGGAGTCGTTCACTTAGAAAGATGAAGCTAGTTGCCCATTCCAAAGAGTAGTAGGTACACACGTATCGACGGGTCGCTAGAACCGGGACAGCATGAGGGTGGCTGAAAAGACAAGAAATACAAATTATTCCACTGAAACTAAATAAATATATATAGTAATATGCTATACTGAAAATACTTACCGTGGTGCGCGGTGGGGATGGGGACAGATCGGAGCGCGGGGTAGCGTCAAGGAACCCCATGATGATAGCGCGACGGGCGGCGCTGTCTGGGGCCCTTTTGCACGGAGCGGGGGTCACACTCGTGACCTTGAGGTCGAGGACAGCCTCGCCATGCTGAAAATATCATAAAACAATCATTTACCAAATTAATGGCCTAGGAAAATACCATGATCCTAAAAAAACATTCATACTTTTTGAGGACATTCACCTTTTTTCAAGTCGGTAAAAAAAAAAAACAATAACTTCGACATTTATTTTTCTTACACATGTCAGTTATGTAAACTGCAAGAAATAATAAAATGTAATCTTTCTTTTTTTCTTTCTTTCTTTCTTATTGGAACAAAAAATTCTAGTTGGATTCTTTTTGCAGATAGTACTTTTTACTGGCCCCGCCTACTATGAGCGCTGTGTCATGGTACGGGGGAATCGCCGAATTGGAAATACGATTACGATAACAATTCGCAATAATATCAGTAGCTATTAGCCAAATTATGTTCGTAGATTATTTTGCTAGATACTTATGTGTATTTCAAACAGTATACAAGAATATTTATTGTAAATACATTACTAAACACGGCGGCGACAGCGTCAAAATTGTTTACTACAAAAGTTTCGTTACTTGTTCACTGAAATATTTATCACTTTCCGATAAACTAACACTCAATACGAAATCCACACTTATTTCTCAGTAATTCTGTATAAAATTCTTATAAGATTACTCACCGTTTTCTTCTTTTATTCTGTTGCGAACAAACGTAAACAACACTTGACACTTGACGAATTTTGCCAATATGGCGTCGCGCGTCACACGACCACAGATAGATTTTGTTTGTTAAGTTTTCGTTCCGTTTTTAGTGGTGTTACCAAGAAATTGTTACTAAAATCAGTAAACTATTAATCGATTATTCGAATGATACAGCCAGATCGTGTTGCAAGTGCAAATAAACGACAAAAATCATCGACCAATGGCAACAATTGTCGCATGATACCCCATAGGTGCCATCGACAGTTGGGGCGTTTTCGTTCATGATACCTATGGGGTATCACGTGACAGTTGAGAAGTTGGCCTCCCATACAACAAACGTGATTTTTTGCCGTTTTCTATACTAATATTATAAAGAGGGAAGATTTGATTGTTTGTTTGTTTGTTTGCATTGATAAGGCACCGAAACTACCGAACCGATTTGAAAAATTCTTGCACTGTTACGAAGCTACACTATCCCCAGCTGACATAGGCTATATTATATTTTCAAAAAAATTAGGGCTCCTTACTAAAACTCCAATAATGTAACCCAAGGTGTAAAAAATTACCTAAAATAGCCGTAGATAAGTACTTAGTGCTACCCGTGCGAAGCCGCAGCGCGTGCGGGCGTGCAGCTAGTTATAGATACGGTAGGTACCCGTGCGCGAGGCCGACTCGCACTTGGCCTGTTTTTTATTAATTTAAACGAAGCACTCCACACTTTTTGATTTAATACTTGTACCTTTGTACCTAGTGGACCGAGCTCGGGTGAAAATAGAAAAAATGAATTTTCCCAGAAATGAGACCTGCCTGGCCTAGTTCGATTTTTCGAACCGTAAACCCCTATAAAGCAACTTTCATCGAAATCGGTACAGCCGTTTTCGAGAACATGATTATAAAATAAGATGTATCTTTTCATACAAGAAATATTTTAAGGGGTCATTGTACCTCCTCATCATTATGAACAACATTCAATATTACCAAGCCTGAAATCGTGAAAAAAAATCATCTATTTTCGCATAGCTCGTCAAAACGTAGGGAACAGCTGATTTTTTTTTCGCGATTTCTGTGTTAGTCCCACAGTGAAAGTTTTCATAATGATGAGTACAATGACCCCTTAAAATATTTCGTATATGAAAAGATGCACCTTATATACTACTGGCTGCCCGCCCCGGCTTCACGCGGGTAGCACTAAGTACTTATCTACGGTGCATCTACCTATCTCCCAACTCTACTTAAGTTGGTTATAATACCTAACCTAACTGGGTTGTGGAGGTCAGATAGGTAGTCACTCCAAGTAAAATACTGGTATTCAGCTGCATCCGGTTAGACTGGAAGCTGGCCCCAACATAGTTGGGAAAAGGCTTGATGGTTCAGCACCCTAATTGCACAACACAATCTGCTTCATTTTGACAGTTCAACAACATTCATTCCGTATTTCGGCCACGGCGGCCAATCTCAACGGAGACTAGCCTTCGGCGCGGGAGATATTATAATGTACAAGTGTGTGCGCAGACACAGGTGCACTCTCTCTCCCTCACTCTCATAGTCCGATGGGACGGCAATCCGACACGACCGGAGAGAGATCCAGCGCAGGACCAATAGGCACGGGGTATCACACCGCCAACTTCCAAACTCCGAGCTGTTACTAAGAAATTCATTAGGAATTTCTTAAAGTAGTAACAGCCCGGAGTACACACACGTCTAGTCCCAGAGGAAAAACTTAATAATTAATAACACTTTTGCCCGACCCGGAAATCGAACCCACGCTCAGCAGTCGCTTGCGACCACGAGATCAACGGGGCAGTCGACTTTCGAACATAATTATGACGAATGAATGATCCTCACCCGCGTAAGTCTCGATCACGTGGGAATATCGTGATAAGAACTATCCTATGTGTTAATCCAGGTTATAAACTATCTGTTTGCCAAATTTCATCCAAATCCATTCAGCCGTTTTTGCGTGATTGAGTAACAAACATCCAAACACACAAACTTTCACATTTATAATATTAGTAGGATATATAATATTATATTATAGTAGGATATTAGTATGATAGTAGGATAGTAGGATCGATATAGCAATATCCTTCAAAATGATTCAGATTGTGATTGATCGTACCCTCTTTCTATTTCAGGTCTTACGAAACTACCGTCTAACATGGTCACTTTACGACGACTTACCGCCCGAAGTTTTTGGAGAAACAGTCTACGGCTACATGAAGTCTCTCCTGGTTGAAGATGTGATGAAGGAGATCCACTTTGAATGCAGGAATCTCGTCGACGAATTAATGAGGTAACGTCCTCATCTCATTTATTTATTCACAAGCCTAAATCTATTACGAAGCCAAAAAAAAATACTAAATTAAACTAGGTACCCATAAATTAAAAACGTATTTTGTTGTTTTTTTTGTAGGCAATTTCATATTTATTTTTTATTTTTGTTTATTATTTTTTGTTACTTCCATAAAATTGCGCGTGCAGCACCGTACACGTGATTGAAGGGGAAATTCCAAAAAAATAAAGAATAAGAGATTTATTTAGTGTGAGAGCCAGATCTTAATATTCTCCCTAATGTTTTTAAAACATTTTTAAAATTACCAGCCATTTTTTTACTTAGGTTTCGTTTTAAGTAGATCTATGACCCTTTTCCCTTTTTCAGTATTATTGTTCTATTTAATGTTGATACCTCTCACAGGATAGATCTTAATATGCTGATTGAAAAGCATCAGTTTGAATACAAGCAACTCGGGTGGAAGTACCCAAAACCGAAACCCAGAAAGAAACCGAAAATCACTCGACCTCGAAAGAAATTAGTTCTCGATGAAAAGCTATTGAAAAGTTCAGAGGTAACGATTTCTGCTGTGTATTATCTACAGTACCTACCCGGCTGTATGTATCAGGCGCATCAAGTCGATAAAACTAGATTAGTAATATTTAGATAGACACCTAAAAAAAGAAGTTACAGAGATGACGATGAAGGCAAACTTACCCTAAAACCCCATTTACACGGTACAAGTTTCTGGAACGTTCAAGAGCAGTAATCGCATATTATAAAGCAAGTTCAATTATTGCTATTCAAGAATTGCATGCCAGTGTTTACACACGTTCGATTTCCATAAAATGGCATACAATAATTGAATGCAAGTTCGACTTCTGCAAAGCTATTAGGTATTTCATGCAAGTTTTATCTCGTCTAAATGTAGAGTTGCATGTCCTTGTTCAATTCATTTAAAATTTTGATTGCGATTTTATTGTAAAGTCACGAGCATAATATAATAATACTAGCTGACCGGACAGCTGAGCAGTGGTGGCCCAGTGGTAACAGCCACGACCTACAAGTTGTAGGTCGTAGGTTCGAACCCTGACAGGCGCTTTACTATGTATAAATTATTTCATCGCCACTGCTCTCAAAACGGTGAAGGAAAACATCGTGAGGAAACAGGCATGTCTTAGAACCAAAAATTCAAAGACATGTGACATCTACCAACCCGCACTGGGCCCGCGTGGTGGATTACGGCCCACACTCTCTCACAGAGAGGAGGCCTGTGTCCCAGCAGTGGGAACATTATAAGCTGATTATGATGACCGGACAGACGTTGCCTTGCTTCCTAGAACTAGATCGCAGTGCCATCTACCGGATCCAATTGTGAATCTAAACCATCCAAGGACCCACACAAACACACAAAAAAATAAACAAAATCGGTCTAGCCGTTTAGGAGAGTTCTGTCTGTTCTGATCTGTCTTCAAGATGACGGCAAATTTATGCGATCATTTGTGGAAGGCACGTGGCAGCACTAATATTTGACATCGAAGGAACACCAAAATTGAAAGCCAGGAAGAAAAAAAAGAACCTAAACTTGCACCGTGTAAATGGGGCTTTCAGAGCGGGAGAATTCATTGGACGATACTCATCAAAAAAAAAAAAAAAAGGTATATTTGCCTCTATAGAGCGTCATCTCTATTACTTTCTTTTTTAGGTGTCCATAACAATATAATACCAGTTTTGTCGTGCACCGCAACTTAGCAAATAAATCAAGGTGATGCAAATGGGGTGATTCTACCAGCTTCCATAGGAAAAAGTTCAAACCCCTTTAGGCCACATCCTATTTAAAAGCGAACCTCGCGCGAAGACTCGATCATCGCATTCATAATTATGTCACTTTTTATTCGATGAACCTGAACGCGTGTTCGCATCGATAGAGGGCGCTTTCCGTTTTTCCGAATTAAGGCAAAAGCTTTAGGGTAACCCGCGAAATTCAAATTTTCTTACGTTTTTTGGTCGTTCGTTGGTCAGTGTCAGGTTCTATGTTGATTCTAATGATTATAATTCAGTAAAATCGTAGTTGGTACGGCCGCGAATCATATTTTAATCAACATACAACCTCACACTGACCTGCAAATTGCAAAAAACGTAGCGCATACCCCAAATGACATATGAACGAGAACATCGCGTCGCGCGACTATCGCTTTTTAATAGGACGCGATAGCTAAAAAACTTTTTACAAAAAAAAAAACAACCGACTTCCAACAAAAACACTAAAAAAGTGAAAAATAACTTTAATTTCGGAAGTCGGTGTCTTTGCTTTTCAATTTCCGTTTTTTGCCACCGACTTCCGAAATTAAAGTTATTTTTCACTTTTTTAGTGTTTTTGTTGGAAGTCGATTGTTTTTTTTTTGTAAAATGTTTTTATTTTTCACTTTTTAGTTGTGGTACCTACCCCACACAAATCCGAATACCACTACCTGCTATGTAAATAACAGTGAAGGAGTCAAACAGGATATCGTCTAGATAAACTAAGTGGGAAAAATACGTAATATTGAAGCTAACTCAAAAATTACGCAAGTAAAGTTAATAAAATTTATATGGGACCACCTCGAAAGCCTACCAAACAAAAAAAGAATCATCAAAATCGATTCATAATTGGCGGAGTAATCGCGTAACAAACATATACAGACGAATTGAGAACCTCCTCCTTTTTGAAGAAGTCGGTTAAAATAGATTGTTTGCAGCACTGATTTTTCTTCACTTCCAGAACGTCTTTGACCTAGGAATAGTGACGAAACCAACAACAAAGTTCAGGGATATCTTCGGAGACTCTAACTATGCAGCCTATGAATACAACATCAAGGATCCGAATGCTTCGTAAATATTACTATTTATTTATCATAATATGGTACGGGGGAGGGGCTCGTGGCTACGTAAGAACAGCCGCACGGGTCGATCCATCAGGTTCAGTTACGCTTGCCGAGGTGTTCCGTCGCTGGGTACAGACCATCTTTACATACTGAGACTCCTCCGCCGCTGGTCGTTGGTCCCGGCCGTCATTTGTGGATCTTTGACAGTCGTTACGGGTCGTCAGAAGCCCGAAAGTCTGACAACCAGTCTTACCAAGGGGTATCGTATTACCCAGTTACCTACTGAGTTGTGGAGGTCAGATAGGCAGTCGCTTCATGTAAAATACTGGTATTCAGCTGCATCCTGCATAGATTTTAAGGGGACTCCCATACAACAAACGTGATTTTTTTGCCGTTTTTATAGATAATATTATAATGTTATAGGTACGGAACCCTTAGTGCGCGAGTCCGACTCGCACTTGGCCGAGTTTTTAATAAAGTAAAATGCGTAGGGTTAAATATTGTACAGAGAACCGATTGTGTGTGAGTCCGACTCGTACTTGGCCAATTTTTTTAAGTTGTAATCGTCATTTCACGATAAAATCACTTTTGAATGTTGCGTAAATGTAAGGCATTTGGGTCATACACAAAAAACGAAAAAAATATGTTCATGCAATATAAAACCGATATTTTAATCATCATTATCAACATTAAAAAAGTGCGTCTGAAAAATCGCAATTTTATTTAATTACACACGTTTTTGGTCGATCTCAGTGTTTCTTTCCTGTGCAAAGGATACCCGAAAGGCTAATTCCTTTAAAAATAAATAAAAAGATCAAGATAGTATAAAGCCTCATATTCATGGTAAACATTTGTTTAGCAACAGTTGATCAACGTTGTTGATGAACGGCGAGAATGCTGCTGGAAACTTTATCTAAATCAATATGGGTTGTCCACACACACCAGTCTGCGTTAAAATGTTGCCCGAGTAAGTAGTGTTGTTGTGCGCCGAAGAAGTAGTGTTTTTGTGCTACCACCATGTTTAAAAACAGTTGCAAACACGTCTACACACGTCAACATTTGTTGATAAACTGATGTTTTCGCTCGCCGGGCGTCAACTCGGCAACATGGCGTGATCAACTCCGCAACACTAGTGTTGCCCGCAATATGTTGACAGCAACTCGGCAACATGTTTATGCAACCATGTTGCTAAACAAATATTTACCATGAATACGAGGCTTAAGCGTATGGGCGCTGTATGCAAATATCACATTGCTTAAATTTTAACTTCATAATGTAGGATGCCATGTTTTGATTTATCAAAATTTGTCTCTCGTGTAGACATCTTTACTGTAGACTTAGTGTAAAAAAAATAAGTTTATTTATTTATGGTCAAGATGGCGATTTGGCGAATCATAGAAAAACGACAGACGAATTTCATGTAGGATGATTCCAGATGATTCTCACGAGGATTGTAATATATTTTAATATTCTGTTCCTTTATATGTATGTCCACAGAACGATTTTATCTGTTCTGTGGACAAAATATTTTTGATTCTTTTTTTGTACGGAGTTGGTAAAGATTTTTGAGTATGACTTCTATGGGTCAAAGTGAACTCTATTTTAAGTTTTGGTTCATTGTTTCTATTCTTAATCTTTTTGATATGATTGTATAAGGCCAATTTTTGTTTTTTTCTGTAGACAAGACAATCTCTTCTGTAGACGTAAAAAAACTAAAAACGTGATTTTATTCCTAAAATATCCAAGATTGATCTCTACTGATATTATTCTACGAATATTATTATCGAACTTTAAATAAATATAACGCTTCATAACAATTCGTGGAGTTTTATTATAAATATTTGCATGGATTTTGAAATAATTAATTATTATATTTAAATTGAGGATTGATGTTAAGTCCTATGTTTGGCGAAAACAAGATTACATAAATTTTTCTCTATAGAAAAAAAATCCAAAGTTAAGCTAAACCGAACTTTAAACCGCTCTGGTATTAAAAAAATACTTCATATTAGATCATGAAACTTTGCTTAGTAACTGAACTAACTATAAAGCAGGTCTTATGTTTTTGTTTTTTAAATTACCATTATTTTTATCGTAAAAATCAATTACCTAAACTATTCGAGGTTTGGAGCCCCACTCCGTCTCGCTCTCACTGAGGCCGCGAGTATGGTGCGAGCAAGATAAAAATTGAATTTGAACCGAGGTAGTACAGGGTGTAAGGGACAGCCCTCCGCAAATTAACAGGGAGCATTCAGCTCCTTTTCCACCGGAAATTTTCTCAGGATTTGTTTCATTTTTTTATCGTTTTTTTAGTTACTATTCCTTTATTTCAATGTAAAATTACATTCTCTGTACGCAGCATTCCATTTATATAAATAAAACAACTAAAATAAAAATAAAACAGCAATGGATGTTGAAATACTATAGCGAACGACGCGTGAAGCTCAGAATTTACATTGATAAATAACATGGCGCGAGCGTGCCCGTGCCCCCCGCCACGGGGAGTGCCGCTGGCTACGTGTGTTGTGCCACGGTAACGATACATTGCGTGTGAGGTAATAAAACAAATCAGGTTTATTAGATTCCCATAACGTTCGTGAAATAATTTCATGTACACGTCGTCTTAGTATGAAATACTGAATTCATCCCATTGGTCTGCGGAGGCTGTCCCTTACATAGGCCTCCCCTGTATAGGCCCTAAATACGTCTTTCAGGTTCCCTATACCAGGTTACGGTGACATCAAGGGTCGCTTGATGCTGTCATGTGTCCTCGGCTGTGGCATACAACCTGGTGCTCCTAAGAGGAAGGGGGTTTTGCTGCTCGGCCCAGACAGGAACGGGAAGTCGTTCCTAGCTGATGCTGTTGCTGGGGAGTTAAGTACGTAATATTAATTATTCAACATTTTTTTTTTTTTATACGAATATTTCCGAAGCGCATTCTTTTTCTGGTTTAACTGTACCTCCTCTCACTTATGGAGGTTAGTGTAAAGCAAAAAATTTCTTTACAGATGCTGTCAAAATTGACATAACTCCTGAGGTATTCACCGCCGTATGTGATCTTCCAGCAAAGGTTTTAACTCAAGTGTTTGTCATTGCGAGGGCGTTCCAACCGGCTGTGGTCTTCATGAAGAACGTGGAAAGGGTTTTTATGAAAAGGGTGCGGGTTGTTAGACCATTAATCAAGTAAAAATAAAAGTTACCAACTAAAACCCAACTACTTTACTGACTTGTTGACTGTGCTACTTTGTTGACTTTTGTCGTAGGTTTTTAGTTATATAACGTTTATTTTTACAAAAAAAAAATTGGGATTTTATATGTTCTAATTAAGACCTTTCATTTCTCATCCAATACGGCCTCAAAAAAAAACTACTTCATGTCTTTATGTCCTCTAGAAGATAAACTCCTCTATGACCAGCGGACGATCAAGACGCTTCCAAAGATACCTCAATTGTCAAATTGTGATGAGTAGTTTAGAAGATATGAGGGTACAGACGAACATACATACATACATACCTCCTTTTTGCTTCGCCGTAGTCGGGTAAAATGGGTTATTTCTTCGTATAGGTGCCGGCAGAACAGAAATATCTTAAAGCGAACAGTTTGAAAAACAATTTAGAGAAAGTAGTGAAATCCATAGCAGACGAAGATAAAGTCATTTTTATTGGTAAGTTTTATAAAACTTTCATTAAAATATTTGGAGGAAATGAGAGCAATACGAGAGTCGATCTATCAGGTTAAGCTACGCTTGCCGGGGTTGGTCCGTGGATGGGTCACCATGGTATGTCTCGGAATGGGGTATCGTATTACCCAGTTACGGGGTTGTGGAGGTCAGATAGGCAATCGCTCCATGTAAAATACTGGTAATAAAAAAAATAGGGTTCAGTGGGCAAGCCACGGGCAGCATCTAGTTTTGAATACAAATCATTCATTTGCTTAAATATTTCCTAACTAAAAATTAAAGTTGTAAAAACTAAAACCCAACTACGACTAAAAAGGTATTAACAAGACACCTCAGACAGACAAATTAAAAATCCGGAGTCACACGTGTTAGGGCATAAATCAAACAGATTACGGGTGGTTTATACCTTTTTAATCGTAGTTGGGTTTTAGTTTTTACAATTTTAATTTTTTTTTTACTCTTTTGGTGTTATAATATATATATTTTTGAAATGTGCTCATTAAGCCCTTTCATTTGATACCCAACATGGTACGATTAAACAACATTTTTTTTAGTTCCTGACTTTATGTTCTCTAGAGGGCGCCATTTTTAATTTAATGTGACGTCACATAGCCTATAACCAGCGGACAATCAAGACGCTTCCAACGATACCTCATTTGTCAAATTGTGATGAGTCGTTTAGAAGATATGAGGGAACAGATGAACATACATACATACATACCGGTCAAAATCATAACCCTCCTTTTTTCTTCGCCGTAGTCGGGTAAAAAATACCGGTAACACTGGTACAATATCCAACTCAAAATATCCCGAACCTCACCACCATCTTGTGCATCCGCGATGATTTACTTTAAAAACAAATGAGTTCGCTTTCGAATTGTGTGCGCTCACTTGAGTGAGGTGAGTAGTGAACTTTACTGAATATCATTTCAGTTTTTAACAGTTGTAAGAGCAGTGGTGGACCTGCCTCGTAAGTCGGGTTTCGGCCCCGACTTACGAGTTGTAGGTCGTGCGTTCGAACCCAAGCAGACACTTTGTGTAATTTATTTCAACACCACTGCTCTCAAAATGGTGAAGAAACCGACATGTCCTAGAACCAAACATTCGAAGACATGTGACATCCTACCCGCACTGGGCCCACATGATGGATTACGGCCCTCTCCCTCTCACAGAGAGGAGGCCAATCTCCCAGTAGTGGGAACGCTCTAGGCTCATTGTGCTACTACACTTTTTAACCGACTTCTTCAAAAAGGATTAGGTTCTCAATTTGTCTGTATGTTTTTTTTTTTGTGTGTATGTTACGCGATTACTCCGCCAATTATGAATCGATTTTGATGATTCTTTTTTGATTGGTAGGTCATGCATCAAAAGTGGTCCCATATAAATTTTATTAACTTTGCTTGCGTAGTTTTTGAAAATTGAAAAGCAAAGACTCCGACTTCCGAAATTAAAGTAATTTTACACTTTTTTAGTGTTTTTTTTTTTGGAAGTCGGTTGATTCTGTACCACTAGATTCATGCATCCGTTGCACTTGTTTGTTGCAGCAACATGTTCTAACCCGGGGGTTGCCGTAGCTAAAGACATGATGAGGGTTTTTGATGAAGTTCTTCTTGTACCGCGAACTGATTATGCAACTGTACAGCAATTCTTCTACCAAAAATTTCAAAGGTATGTACCAAAATATAATATTCAAAAGATTGACAACCTTGCCGATCTATCGGGTAGCAAGGTTAAGCATAGCTTGCTGTGGTCGTCTCTTGGATTAACCATCGTTCGTTATTTTACTAGCAATTGACAACTCTCACCTATATCTCAGGAAAAAAACGGCACCATTTTGCACCTTTGTTGTATTTTTTTTTGTAGGAGGCTCTCGTGGCTAAATAATAACAGCCACACGGGTCGATCAGGTTAAGCTACGCTTGCCAGGGTTGGTCCGTGGATGGGTTACCATCTTTACATACCGAGACTTCTCCGTGGCTCGGAAAGCACGTTAAGCCGTTGGTCCCAGCTGTGATTTTTAGATCTTTGACAATTGTTACGGGTCGTCAGAAGCCCGAAAGTCTGACAACCAGTCTTACCAAGGGGTATCGTGTTACCCAGTAACTGGGTTGTGGAGGTGAGGTAGACAGTCGCTCCTTGTAAAATGCTGGTATTCAGCTGCATATGGTTTGACTACAAGCCGACCTCAACATATTTGGAACAAGGCTCGGCAGACTGATGACTTCCTTCTATAAACTCCTTCACAATAGGCTCTGGCTACTACTTCCCCGATATCTTTAAGGTCCTACTCTACCTCAAATTGCTATAAAAGCATGATCCTCCGTTATGCCCAAAATACTGCAGCATTAATTTTGAAATAAATATAATTAGGGTAGGGGTGTGCAAGATTGCGCTGTGTACAAGAATACGTAGAGTGATTCTACCAGTCAGGAAACAGTCTTCTGCGGCCAACTTCGGTTGGCAAAGCACCATCAACATTTTAAACGTGGCGGTACAAGAATTTTCGTTTTGAATTATAATTTTAAAGATTTATTCGAAAAAAACTAAATTTGATACCTGTGTTACAATATTTAGGTGCTTTGGAAAGGTAATTGTTAATTTAATCCAGGTAAACTGTTTTTATGTGTTTATTTCTATCAAAGCACTATCGAAACGTGTTTCACTTGAGTTAATACTACATCCTACCCAAAAGATGTCAGTAGTGATGTTTCAAAGGTCTTTAGTGCTCCATGTGCAAGAGTGCGCATGGCCATCGTGTACAAGAATGCGCGCGCAGTCTTGTACACTGTATCAGACTGATAATTAACATGTTATATGTTTTATAATGAAATGTGCTTACAGCTATGCTAATAAACTAATTATTTATGTTTTTTAAGAAAAAATTGGATACGAATGTAACAAAACAAGTCTAATTAATGGAGTTGTCGCCGTATCCAAAGTCATGTGTCGCGCGACTGTTAACAGAAGCAAGAGGTCTGAAATTTTAAGCAGCTCTCTACATAAAAGAATACGCTAAGAAGAATTCAAAAAGAAGAATGAAAAACGTTTACCTAAGAACAGTAAGACTGTTAATCAAAGAAGCTAGCAATTGCATCAAAGAAGAAAAATTGGGCATGCCCAGGTTGCTCAGAAGTGCTTAGAGAACCAATTATAGAGAAGTGTATCGAGTTTATTCCTTGCAAAAACTGTTGGCACAAAAAATGCATAGCATACGTAGGCCATGGCAGCATCAAATGTGACTTTTGTGAGTGATGCGCATTCTTGACCTCATGCGCAAACTTGCACATTTGGCTGCGCACTCTTGTCCTCATACGTTGTGCAAAAGTGCGCATTATGGATCCTGCATTTTTTTTTAATAGTTCCTAAACCGTTACCTTTAATTTGTTTATTTTCTTACTAGTCAGATAACCTAGGTAAATGAATTAAGACCGATGTTGCTTCTAAAACGCTTCGTCTTTTTTTTAGAGAACATAGTCTTAAAAGTGCGCAGTGCTGCACACCCCTACCCTATGTTAAAGTTGAGGATTGATACTAGGTCCTATGTTTGGCGAAAACACGATTACATAAAATTCTCTCGATAGTAAAAAAACCAAAGTTACCTCTAAACCGAACTATAAACCGCTGGTATAAAAAAATACTTCAAATTAGATTATCAAACTTTGCATAATAACTGAACTAACTATAAAGCAGGTCTTATGTTTTTGTTTTTTTTTTTTATTACCATTATTTTCACCGTAAAAAGCTATTTTCTAAAGTATTCGAGGCTTGAGAGTCGCCAGCTCTCCACTCCGTCTAGCTCTCACTCAGGCCGCGAGTATTATGGTGCAAGCGAGATAAAATCTGAGGTAGGATTCGACCTTAATTTGCTTTCGCGACCTTCTTTCATGGACAATCTTTGCAGTATAAGAAGTATGCCCCGTGACTACCCAGTTCAGCCACTCGCCCAACTGATTCAAGGATTTGGTTTCGGAGACATCATCGACATTTACAATGAGGTGATGACTCCAGAGAGGATCGTCAGGTACTACTACTGCAGTTTCAAATGATCTCTGTCACTTATTTCTAATTCTTCTTAAGTGAGGAGCTCGCGGCTAAGTAATAACAGCCGCACGGGTCGATCCATCAGGTTAAGCTACGCTTGCCGTGGTTTGTCCGTGGATGGGTGACCATCTTTACATACCGAGACTCCTCCTTGACTCGGAACAAAGCACTTTAACCCATCATGCGTCAATCGGGCATACCGATAACAATTAAAATTCTATTGTGTCTCGTTAATGGCAGTTGAAGGTTTAAGCCGTTGGTCCCGGCTGTCATTCGTGAATCGTGAATCTTTGATAGTCGTTACGGGTCGACAGGCTCGACCAGTCTTACCAAGGGGTATCGTATTACCCAGTTACTGGGTTGTAGAGGTCAGATAGGCAGTCGCTCCATGTAAATATTTTTACCTACATTTTGCATCCGGTTAGACTGGAAGACGACCCCAATATAGTTGGGTTTTTTCGCTATTACACCCATATGGCTGAAACAGTAAGATAGGTATTTAAGTAGTAACTTGTGAAAGAAATTTAATTGTTTGATTTATTTCAGATTAAATGTAAAAGAACTGTCGCCCGCAGAGTTTTTACAAGTGTTTGTAGAAAAACGCTTAGAACCTACCACTATAGTCGTAAGCATTAATCTCCTCACTAAAAGTGTCCCACTGCTACGTAAACTCTAAACAAAAACTTTAAAACAACATAACATAACATCATGCCTGAAGGGTTAGTGCTCGGCGACACGACGCCACGACAGCGTCGCCGCCGCGCCGCCGTCGCGCTCCCACCGCGCCGCCACCGCGCCACCACCGCGCCGCCACCGCACCACCACCGCGCCGCCGTCGCGCCCCCTCCGCGCCGCCGTCGCGCCCCCTCCGCGCCGCCACCGCGCCAAAACCGCGCCGCCACCGCACCACCACCGCTCCGCCGTCGCGCCCCCACCGCCCCGCCGCGCCCCCACCGCGCCGCCGTCCCGCCCCCACCGCGCCGCCGTCCCGCCCCCACCGCGCCGCCGCACCCCCACCGCGCCCCCAACGAGACGCCACCGCGCTGCAACCGCATCGCCACCGCGTAGCCACCACGCCGCCACCGCTCAGACGCCGCACCGTTCCGCTTGATAAATTAAATTTTTTTTTTCGTTCTTTTCCAAACAAAAACTGAAAAATTCCATTAAAAACACGTCGAGGCTGCCGAGTAAGCGCGCGTCTGGCTCTAAAAAAAAAATACGGGGTAGGGAAAACAAGTACCAAGTGGAGGCGCGCCGTTGTCAAATTCGATTTTAGTTGTGTCAAAATAAGTTTTAAATTTAGAGAATTTATTTGGCAGAATAGCTCCAAGATTCCCATAGTCAAAAGTAAGGAATTTTAGTGATAGTTTAGTTCGGTGTACAAGAGAATCGGCACCATTGTGTATTTTATT
Organism: Lithophane ornitopus; assembly: GCA_948473465.1. Lineage (NCBI taxonomy): Eukaryota > Metazoa > Arthropoda > Insecta > Lepidoptera > Noctuidae > Lithophane > Lithophane ornitopus. The sequence goes on along the minus strand of OX419642.1, from coordinate 4,233,834 downwards.
AATTCATTAAAAAACACACATGACATCACTTCTTATCTCCCTGAAGGGTAGAGGCAGAGCCAGAGGTCTACCCATACTACACCCACATTTCGCAAGTTATATTTAAGTCCCATGTAATATGGGGCGAGCCTATTGCCACCATCGGGCACTTCCAGACTCCGGGCTGCTACTGAAGAATCCACATGGAAAAGTCCAGTAATACTTGCACACATCAGACACACATACACTCACACATTTGTCACATTAATTAATAAATGTGACAAATCGCCTAAAATTGATTATTAGTATCATTCGAATCTTTTTTAACCCCTACCCCACCTTACCCTATTATTAAGACTCCGCTGTTCGTCCGTCCGTCTGTCACCAGGCTGTATCTCATGAACCGTGATAATTAGACAGTTCAAATTTTCACAGATAATGTATTTCTGTTGCCGCTATGACAACAAATACAAAAAATAAGAATAAAATAAATATTTTAGGGGGCTCACATACAACAGAAATTTTTTTTGGCTTTTTTTTAGCTAATGTTCCGGAACCCTTCGTGCGACTCGCACTTGGCCGGTTTTTTATAATCTGTATTATTTAAGTACCTATTTTAAAGAAATATACATTATTATTTACAGGACTACCAAGCATACGTAGACTTTTTCATAACGAACTCTGCGCTGAAAAAAGAGAGAGAAGATTACGCTAGAATCAACTTCGTGAGAGCAGATGTGTACAAGAAAGCGGAAAAACTGAAAAAAGCGGCAAAGAATAAATAAAAGTTTAAACAAAAATAAGCTTTATTCCGGCTACCGAGAGATTGGGTTCCTGGCACCTGTCACTTGGACTCTATTACGAACTAATAAAGTTTAAATTCGTAAAACACCTATTCTTTTGCACTCGGCTTTGGCCATCCTTTCAGTTATTGTACCTCTGGTTTTGCATTACAGTGATCTTTATTATCGTTGCTATAAAGGCGGGTCCACACCAGCGCGCGCGCACGAACCGTGCACACGCGGCGCCCTTAATGGCTATGGACGCGAACCGTTCGCAACATGTGCGCGAACATGTCCAAACGTGTCCATACTATGTTCCTAAGATGCTCGCGAACTGAGAGACAGAGGACATTAAATTTGCACGCGAACTTATCGTCAACCGCCCGCGAACATTTCCAAAAGTGTACATACTATGTTCCTAAGATGCACGCGAACCGTACGTGCGCGTGAGGAGGTCTGGACCCGCTGTCAGAATAAATTATTATATCTGGGAATTACTGTATTAATCGGCGACGGGTCGGACGAAATAAACCGGTATTTTTCAAACCGGTTCCGAGTCTTGTTACCGATTGCGACAGTGATATCGCATATCTGAATATGCATTTAGTAAGTTTTTTGAAAATACAAACAATAAAATAGAATATTAAAGGTGTGTGAAAATAATAAAAATAGATGTTAAGGATAAAAATATGTAAAGTTTTATTTGGAATGTAATGTAAAAAGTTCTTGAAACAACTTTGTAACCTATAAAATAAATTATGATTGATAACTATGATTTTTTATTTAGATATTGGGCGCCTCGTGCGTGACCTGTACTCGTGAGAACCAAACTCCGTCAGGAAATGGTGTTAGCATTACCACAGATGAATACAGATGGTTTTACTGTGTGTACATAAATAATGTGACAAATTTCATTCAAATCCATTCAGCCGTTTTAGCTTGAAAGCGTTACAAACAAACAAACTCACTTATAATATAAAATATTATATATGTATATTATATTACTTACATTATATTAAATTATTATTTCATAAAGGCACTTATTTACATTTTTAAATATTAGAATATATAAACATTTAAAAATATATTATAAAATAGTAGCCCACCGGTATCGGGAACAGGGTCCAAGCTACCGGGCGGTGGTCAGGGCTCCAGGTGTCCAGGAGTACCGCTTTCTGAATCAGGCCCTTAATCCAGCTGCCCAGTGAGAGCCTCCATAGGTGTTGGTCGAGGCTCTTGGCAATTAAGCCAATGGTTGATATTATATTATTTTATATTATAAGCTCTTCATACCTTTTTAAATACATAATTCTTACATTTTATAAATATAAAAAAAAACTTTTAAAAATATTAAAACTAGTAGCCCATCGGCATCAGGATCATAGTCCAAGCTGCCGGAGGTCAGTGCTCTAGAGAGAGGAACCTCCTCACTCTGCGTGCCATGTCCAGGAGTACTGCTTTCTGAATCAAGCCCTTAACCCAGCTGCCCAACGAGAGCCTCCATAGGTGTTGGTCGAGGCTCTTGGCAATTAAGCCATTGGTTGACATATTATTTTATATTATAAGTATTATTAGGATAGTAAGGGTTAGTTTACATTACCAAGAGCGCCCCCCTGTTAATCTCATTCAAGCGTTGACGCACTTTGAAGAGCCTTGAAGCACTCTAATTACAACAGCGCTCAGCTGTACGCAGTAAAATGTTTAAGTACATAATAAGTACATCGGATTGTGTTGATAATTCGTATGAAAACAATAGTATTGGATGGAGTCTCCATAATCAATTGTCATATAACAATTGATACCTTTGTTTTTGTATTCGGCGGTGGCTGGCATATTTTCAGTTGGATATAGTTTAGTCTTAAAACCAGCGCGAACGCGAGGGATTCTCCCTAATTAAGGAGAAAAGTTATTGGGTGGTTCGACAATAACTGTTTTTTTTTTTTTAAATAAGTTTTCGTGTGTTCTAGACCTTATGCCATTTTTTTTAAGTGTTCAATTCTGGAGATTTCTTTCACTTTATTTGTGAATAATTTGAAGTTTTGTGTAAGTATTTTATTATCGCATTTATGTAAGTGATGTTTCAAAACTTTTGTGATCTGTTAACAACCAAGGCATTTGAGGTTTTTCTTTTTTTTATTCCATGATTGCATGTAAACAAGAATTAATAGATTTTTAAAACCATGAAGTAAATACTCTGTGGTTAAAACATAACAATAATTTAAAACCAATGGATCAATAAATCATTGATGAAGGTACAATCATGCACAGTGTCGTTTTTTATAAATATCAGTGTTATTCTGTAAGAACTCTTTCCCATATATAAAAATGTTGAAAATCTAGTCACGAACTCATCTCAGCAACAGTCAGTGTCAAAACTTGCCAAAAATGTAGGTATTTTTGACAGATTAGGTGCGAATTTCACCGATGAAACTAAACGCGTTCAGCGCATCTAAACTGCGTTCAAGAGTTGTCAGTGTCAAAATTGTTTTGGAATTGACACTGACAGCTCTGAACGCGGTTAAATTCCCCTAAGACGAATATTTGAATGCGAACGTGCTTAAAAATACAGAAATTATTGCAACAATGCCAGTGCCATGCCGTAGGTATCAAAGGACTACGTTACTCACTTCAAAACCAATCAAACACAACAGTGATGACAGCTGCAGCTGAGAGTGCCAAGTTAGTCCAGCCTAAAGCTACCTTTCCACCAGAGATGTGCTAAGCTGCGCACCGATGTGTCAGATATCAACCAATAGGATCGTTTGATTTTCATGGCTTACCTTGACTTAAGTTCAACGAAGCTAGGTTTTTACATAGGCATCATTTATTCATAGCACATCTTACCCGCTCCGCTACACTACTTAGCTCTGGTGTAAATAGACACAATATTAGTTTTGTAGCTTAGCTTCACTGCTTGGCTACCAGCAGTCAGCCAGCTTCAAAAGGGTAGGCCCTGTTAAATTCACTTCAAATTATAAGGTTTTGCCACAGTCCGGTAAAACAAGTATTAAGTCATCTCTGAAAGTCGGTTTAATGAAAGAGTAATTAAGCAAGTAATTCAAATTGCTTAGCATGATCCTCCGTTATGCCGAAAATACTGCAGCATTAATTTTGAAATAAATATATGTTAAAGTTGAGGATTGATGCTAGGTCAAAACACGATTACATAAAATTGTCTCTATAGAAAAAAAAAACCAAAGTTAACTCTAAACCGAACTATAACCCGCTGGTATTCAAAAAATACTTCAAATTAGATCATGAAACTTTGCATAATGACTGAACTAACTTTAAAGCAGGTCATATGATTTTATTATTTTTTAATTACCATTATTTTCATCGTAAAAAGCAATTACCTAAACTATTCGAGGCTTGGAGCCGCCAGCACCCCACTCCGTCTCGCTCTCACGCAGGCCGCGAGTAGTATGGTGCGAGCGAGATAAAAAGTGAACTTGAGCTAAGGTAGTAGGTATAGTTAGGTCCTTAATTATGCAAGTACTGACTCACAACCTGTATTGCCAATTGATTTAGCATTGTACAATACAAGAATGCTATGTTTACAAAAATTGCAATGAGATTGAAATGTTAGTCTAACACTGTTATGTAAGCTCTCAGGGAAGCATGCCCCTACCATAATATTGAATGTTAAGAACGTTTATTCTGAAAGTTGGCAACATCGCAAATAGATGTCAAATATTTCGCTGTTTTGATTAACTAGTGGACTAAAATATTTATTATGAAATGCAATAAATAATATCGTAACACCGAATATTTAGTTTTAGTAGTAAAAAAATGATTTGGAATCTTTCCAAATGCCTTTTTACACCTAAAACCGGTTACAATTTAAATAAAGTGTTATAATTGCAATTCATTATTAATATTCTAGTAAGTTAGTTTGCGATATTTCTTAGTTTCAAAAAGTAATATTTCCAAAATAATCAGAACAGGTAATTTTTGACAGTTATTTGCGACGTTGCCAACTTTCAGAATAAACGCTCTTAAGAATGTTGCCGTTTAAACTTCTCTCTAAGAACTCTAGAGAAATACTAATAACTAAAAAGAAAGAAAGAATAAAATAATTTTATTTGGCAACACCACCCTAATTGCGTAATACACAATCTGAATCGTTTTGAAACAGATTCCAAATCCATTGCTTCATAAGTTCGAAAATAAATCTGCTCTACAACATAAATAACGCAATGAATGTTGTTGAACTGTCAAAATGAAACAGATTAGTCTTAATCGGTTACGAAAATGTGTTATGCAATTAGATAGCAGATCGTATAGCATACAATACAAATTACAGTACCTTTATCTCAAGAAGCGATTAATTAGTATTAAGGTAGTTTCACATAAAGGCTCGTGCATACTGGCGCGACTTGTCGCGCGACGCGACACCGGAATATTGTTCGACAGAGAAGTTTCTCAAAAATTGTTTGGTTAAAATCGCGTCGCGCCTGTCGCGCCTTTGTGCAAGCCTTAACTGATTGAAAATGATTAATTTCAAGTTTTATGAGTTTTTTACATTTGTGAAAGAAATAAAGGATGTAGGTAATAAAATTGTAAACTGGTTTGTTTACGATAAGATTACGTTAATTATTACAGAACATGCAATGGGAAAACAATATATTATGGTACCTACAATAGTTAATTACATAATTATATACTTTTACACTGAATCTGTTAGGTTTTCATTTTAAAATGAAGATTTGTGTCTTTCTCATGATATCCGATTTAGAAAATGGCTTAAAAAAATAAATAAAAGTTGTAATTTTAGTCGTCTACAGCACCAGCAAAAAAAAATACAAATAATAAATACTAAAAATAAAAATATATATTTCAGACCTTCCTATATTTCAGATCCATAATTTTGATGTTAATACATACTATACTCGCGACAATCTAAGAAGTCCGTTTTGACAGCTATAAAAATGCTTTGTGTAGCGATGAAAAAAAAATGGTTTCTTATAAACTGATTCTCGAGACATAGCGATTGATCATACTTAGAGAGTTTGTAATTGACGACTTATCTACATTACTTAAAACTGATTCTCAAGGCATAACATTTTATTACAAGTACGAGAACGAAACGTCAAAACGGACTTCTTAGATTGTCACGAGTTTTAGCCACGTTTTCTTCGTCTTCTCTCTCGCTTCCGATAATTACGACATGCCGTCATACTTCCACTTCTCTTCTCTCCTTTTTTTTTCTTTCTATCTTTCTTTGTATTATGCGAAAGTGAGTTTGTTTGTTTGTTAACAAAACGCCAAAACGGCTGAACAGATTTGGATGAAATTTGGCACACAGGTAGACAGACCATGACCTGGAGATGGACTTCGGCTACTTTTTAACATGGATTGCAGACGATGTCGCGTGCAACACCAAGTAACTAATAGTTTGAAGATCGAATGTTGGGTAGGTAATCTATCTACCTCTTTTTTACGTATAATAATTGATAATTAAAACTTTTGTATTCGCCCACAAGCCAAATAACTCTTAGCCTAATAATTATTTAATCTATAATGTGATGTAATATCATGACCAACTCACAATAATCACACTTTATTTATTAAATAACTTCTAAAATAACTCACGTCTATGAGTTTGAAGTCAATTACAATGACCCATTGTCTACGTTAAAGACGTGTGAATTATTTCCAAAGATATACACGATTTATTATTCATCACTTGACTAAACATTATTCTGTAACATATTTTTTTGGTATTATATAAGACTGACTACCTCTATTATTTTTTTCTAGTCCTGCCAAAAGAGTTTAGGAGTAATTAATCCAAAAAAAAAAAAGTATTGTAAATTACAATACTTAATATTTTTTCTTAATTAGTTTTTTGCAAGGCTTATTAAACGATTAAAAGAACAGTTATATCTGTTTATGAAAAAAACGTCGTAAATATTAGAGAAAAAATGCAATAATATAATACCTATACGTAAATTCAAACCGTTTTGTCACCGACTGTCTTTTATCAATGTGGTTATCGGCACGTCTGTGTCGTCTGTGTGTGACATTTTAAAATTTCGAATTATTTTTAAAAAGACGTGTTGCGAATCATTTCAACTCATTCGTTCAACTTAATAAGTGGTTAGTAATAAAAAATATGTTAATAATTAATTTGTTTTCATGTTAGTTTCGTTGCACAAAGACGTACCTACATCCATTATTTTGTTTTTAATTTGTAAAAAGTGAATTTCCTGTTAACATTTTAATTTTTTCTTGTAAGTGAATACGTTTATTATTATTTTAAAACACTTATTGTAAAATCAATAATAGTAAATAATATCAAGTGTGTGTGCTGTGAATAAGTGAGAACATTCTAAAAAAACAACTGAGTTATTTACTCTCAAACTGGCCCTTTATACTTTGAATAAATAACCTCCTTTTTTGAAGCCGGTTAAAAAGAGGTTAAAGAGGTAGGTAATAATCGAGATGTTATTTTCTTATTCATGTAACTTTTTTTTTATTAACCATTTCCCAATTTGCCTAACTCACTTACAATCACAATACCCATTCTTTTGAAGGAATGAATGAATGAACCCTTCATTCTGAAGGGTATTTACGATACATTCATTCATAAAACAAAATTATACAAAAAATAAAAAAAACGCCTGCTATACATCGTAAATAGCGCAATGTATGAGTATTGTTGAATTGCCTTGTGATTGGGATGCTCGTTAACGCACTAAGCGCCACCCAAATGAATGCCTAAATAAAAGCGCGCTGATGGATTTACAACCCTCGGGTAAGCGACGACAGTTGAAAATCCAACAGCTTAGTTCATTTAGGTGACGTTTAGTGATAGTGAAAACGGGCATGAGTGTGGTACAGAGTTAGGCCCCTGCACTGTCCTCTCACAAGCCTGTTATCCCTGAAGGGTTAGGCAGGTACCTAAAGTACCTACATCCACATTTCGCCAGTAAGTCTCATGTAATAGGGGGCGAGCCTATTGCCATCAACCGAGCACAAATCCAGACTCTAGGCTGCTACTGAGAAATTCCTGATGGAAAAACCCAATGGCCTGGACCAGGGCCGGACGCGAGAGGTTAGTGCCGCCAATCGCCTCCACGAGGACACGGCGGTGCTCCGCCCAAGCAGGGCACACCTCCACCGTATGCTCCACCGTGTCCTCCGGACGATCCGCACAGTGGTGACACCCGGGCGTTTCAGCTTCGGGAGGTACCTGTGTAGGATTAGGCGGGACCTAATCCTACACAGGTACCTCCCGAAGCTGCGATGTCCGGTGAGGACCTGCGTCAGGCGGAAGGTGAGGACGCCGTGGCGCCTCTCCAGCCACTCCTCAAAGAGGGGACTTATCGCCGCAATTGTGGCGTGCCTAGCACTGAGTTGCAACAATCGCACTCTCCATGCCGCCATGAGATTCTACCGGAGCTCTGTCCGCTGTGCCGCGATTTGTCACGGCAGCGGAGTATCGCCCCGGCGCTTCATCTCCTCGCGCCACTCCCAGATGTGCGCGAGGACCTTCGCCTCCAGATCCCATGGCGGTAATCCGGCAAGGAGGCTCGCCGCCTCACGAGAGACCGTGCAGTAACCCCGGGCCAGCCGTATGGCCATGACCCTTTGGGACGCGTTCAACCGGCGGGCTGGCCGCAGCCTAATGGAACGCGCCCTGGCAGTAGCAGCCTGGAGTCGCAGTCCAACGCGTTTCTTATCTGACTACTCTTTGAAGAAAGGCCGAAACAAAACTCAGAGGTTACAGTCTCTTTAAAGCCCAGACATAATCTTAGCATCTTGGTCAGATCACATAGATTGGTGTCTGAAATAGTCGTTTGAGGAAAGAACCATACGAATCTCGGAACCGGTTTAAAAAATACCGGTTTTCCTGCGAATTTTTCTGAAGAACGCGAACGCTTAGAGAACTTTATTTAAACCTGAATTAACCGGTTTATTCGACGAGCGGCATGTCGGTAAAAGCGTTGCAACTTGTGACTACCTACTTGTGGGGATGCCGCGCTGAATAAAAACTCAAGTACAAACCGGTTTTTATTGCTGATTTACAAAAACAAAGTGGCCAGTAAACTGGACAGTCACTTGAAGGTCGATAACTCATAGATTTTTGTTTGCATCATGCACCTTATGAACATTTACGACCCGCGTTAGAGCACACTGGCCCGTCAATTAGCGAGCGTTCAAGTTCGTCGCGCGATATTAAAATATCGCGCCTTTTTTCAAGATGGCCTGTGCACTGGCCAGCGTGCACCCACGCAAGAATATTTGTTGTCATCGCGTCTATATGTTACGTGTTTACAAGTTTTAAGGTAATAAAAAATCATTTCTTCTTGGAAAAGGTAAGTGAAACTATTATTTTATAGTATATACTTTGACTTTATGTGCTAATGTAGCCGAGAATAATAAGAAAAACACGTATTTTTTGCGATTGAATACAAACTGGTCTGTTGAAAAAACTTGGTAACAAAATTGCCTACCTAACTTTGAGAGACTATATCGAGTATTTATTTTTGAGTAATACCTATGAACCATATCGTTTTACAACAAGTATATAAGTAATTGTTATTTTATAATAAAAAATGTCCCAAAAACAATCTTGTTCGGTAGTTATAGCCTATTATTTTGAATGTTTTGGTATTTTTCTTGCCGATTTTTTGGTGATGTGTGAAAATACTAATGTAATAGTTTTGTATTGCAATTCCCTCATTGTTTTAGACAAAAAATCACTTACTGGGAGTTGGAGCCACTAGATGAGGCCCAATGGAATGCTCTCCTGGGTATTACAGATGACCAGGCCACACAATCAGTTCGGTGGCGATTCTGATGCTTTTACCGACGAAAGTGTCAGTTTTAGTATCAGCATCCTGAGCACACGTAGTCGAAGTCAAGGATCAGGTTCTAGAATATCGTCTTCATCACAACCACCACAGAGGTTTGGTTTCTGCCACCACCAAATCCCACCATCGCCACCTCCATAGGCGCCACCATCTCCACCATCACCATTACCGAACTCGACCAGGTATCACGAGTTAATTTCTCCCGAAGACGCAGGTCCTCGAGAGAATGTACTAAATGAAGATATAATTGGAGTAATAAAAGATAGGAGCTCCATCAGTGTACAAGAATGGTATCTTCAATAATTACGTGGGAGAATTAGAAGAAATATGTTATGTGAATTCTATTTGTTACTAAAACTGATTGTTAAGTAAAAATCTGTTCTATTATTAAAGGCTGATTAGGTAATACATAATTAGAGTTTTTTATAATCCTTTCACAAAAATAAAATAGATTTCGTTGGTGTCCTTTTTACTGGCCAAGGATCTTGCAGTGATTGTAAGTGACGTGGAACGTTCAATGGCCAATGCAATGACAAGATTTTCAGGATTTTCTCGAAAATAAACGATTTTCAGGTTTTATTTCTAAAACATGTCATTATGATTTACGGCACAGAATATATATGTATCATAAAATATTAAGAATTCAAAAAAAAGTTAGGGTGTGCGTTAAAGGGTTAAGAGGAAATAGGGTCGGTTTTTCTCCATACAAAAAGTCATAATTCGAGGTTCGTTCTCGTCTATGTCCTCCTCCAATATTGGACCAATTTGAAAGACTTCGACGCCTAAAGGTCCCTTTGTTTTTATATTTATTTAGTTAGTCCTTTTAGTTTTAGTTTTTTATGTAAATAATTAGTAGTGTTATGTAAATATTGTGTATAGTAATTTTAATATTGAATAAAAATTTGAAATAAATTGATTAAGAAGGATATTTACTGTGCCCCTATGTTTTTCTTTTTTCATTAATAGTTGTAAAATTTGTACAATAGGCCTCTGATGACAGCGGTCTAAACAGCCAATTTCGAGCATTTTCTGAGGGTTCTAGTGCTTCTACAGATGATGTATCATCAAAACGGAAAACATAGGGGCATAGAACTAGTTGATATTTATTTTACTTTAAAAAGTCATTGCTCTTTGGTCATAAACCAGAGAGAAAACAGGCGAGAGCGTTTGTATGGAGAGGGGACCGACCCTAATGAACAACTTTCATTATGTGACCAACCCTGAAATCGTGAAACCATGTGTAGTATACCGAGCGTGTTGCTGCCATGCTCTCGCCACTGAATGTTTAGAAACACTTTTAAAGGGTTAGTAACATTATCCTTAACACAATACGATGGCACAGGTAACTGACAGTAGTGAATTACATATGGACAGTCCACTCTGTCAGCAATAATTTTCAGAACCCTGATAGGGCAGGCCATGACTCGCACCACCATCGATGCCGCGCGCTGGCGCATTATGTGTGTCAAAATGAAAGCCATTGCTTTGTTAAGCAAATTGACTATCAACTTTAATTGTCCGTATATTCAAGTCACAACCGTCATTCTTTGTATGTGAAATGGCTATGACACGGAAAATTAACGGAGGGTGTCAATCTGCTGGACTATTAATTTCCATTACTGTACAAGAACCACCATAAAGGCTCGTACATACTGGCGCGACTTGTCGCGCGACGCGACGCCGCCGCATTGTTCGCCGTGAAGTTTCTCAGAAATTGTTTTGATAAAGTTGCGTCGCGACTGTTTGCGGGAGCCTTAAAATTAATGTTTCTCACGTCAGTACAAGTAACATTTTTTTTTTTTCTTAAATTACAGTTCGAAAAATGTCGGACACAAGTTTTGGCATAGTCAACGAAGCATACGACAGTACGGAAACTCAAAGCACTACCAATAATACACTTTTAACAAATGATCTCTCCAAACATGATGATTTTGATGAGAAAGATAAAGATCCTGACTGTTATAAAGAAAACTGGAATATAGTATTAAAAGATAAAGGTAGCCATGAAGAAATTATAGCAAATAAAATAAAAGAAGATGGAGGTAACGATAAACAAATGCTAGAAAAGGATCATACTACTATAGAAAAGCATGTGAAAGCAGATGCTGTATTAGATTTTATATACAAATTAAGAGGGCCAGCGTTCATAAGCATGAGAGAGAAGAAACTGAAGAGAATTTGGAGAAGGGCGTCGATTAACGAAGTAAATGGGGAAGCTGACATGTGAGTATACATTTCAAATAATATGTATTAAAAAAAAATGTTACAGAAAATGTTCTGTGTTAAGATAGGTTCCTAAGTCAGAAAAAAGTTTAAAATATTTTCTTTTTTTTGTGGTTTGGTGTCGTGATGGCGGATTAATAATCCGGCTTTTCAAGCCGGTTGCTGTGCGTTTGAAACCTGGCAAATGTGACTTTTTCAATTATTATTTATACAATATGAAATTGAGTTCATGGGCTGAAAAGCTGACAATGACTCCTTAGAGGATTCTAAGGAGTCATTGGTGCCGATTCCCTTGTACACAAACTAAACTTTTAAGTTCAGTGCATCTTTTTCTTTCTATTTAATTATGAAAAGGACAGAAGATAATTTTTGTTTAGTCCTGTCAAATTAATCAGCGCCTGGCATAAATTGACGTAATTTTAGTAGGCAAGTTTTTAATCGCGTCTAAACTTGTTTGGAGTAGTGACAGTTTCACAGGACTAAACTAAAATTGATCTTCTGTCCTTTTCTTAATGAAATAGAAAGAAAAAGATGCACTGAACTTAAATTTTGTTTAGTTTGTGAACAAGGGAATCGGCACCAGTGTAATCATCATTAAGAACAACTTTCTTTATAGGATCAACAAAGATATCGTGAAAAAAAAAACAACTGTTCCCTAAAATTAGTTCGGTTAGCTCGGAGGACATCGTTGCTAAGTAATAACAGCCTCACGGGTCGATCCTACGCTTGCCGGGGTTGGTCCGTGTATGGGTGACCATCTTTACATACCGTGACTCCTCCGGACCTCGGAAAGCACGTTAAGGCGTTGGTCCCGGCTGTCATTCGTGGATCTTTGACAGTCGTTACGGGTCGTCAGAAGCCCGAAAGTCTGAGAACCAGTTTACCAAGGGGTATCATATTACCCAGTAATTGGGTTGTGGAGTTCAGATAGGCAGTCGTTCCATGTACAATACTGGTATTCAGCTGCATCCCGTTAGGCTGGAAGCCAACCCCAACATAGTTGGGATACGCTAGGCAGATGATGTAGGAAGAATGCTAGTGTAATCAAGATCTTTATCTAAGTAAACATTAAACAATACGTAGGTTCTGTGTATCACACTAACGCCTGATGGACTTACTAGAGCTATAAAACTTGAAACGTTTGTTTATAGCTATAAAATGGTCAGTAACAATAATGTACACCATTTTATCGTTACATACTTATCTATTCAAGGTACTATACACAATATATAATACACAGAATGTTAACTAACCCAGGGCGTTCCCGTTAACCCGGAATAGTATAGCGTCAAAAGATGCTGAAAAATGATTTACTACTTTAACATATATATATATATATATTTTTTAATTTGTATAGCGAATTATTCAAAAATCGTTTAAATTGAAACGTAAAAGAAACACTCTGTACATGCACACTTGTATTTCAACGTAGAGAGACAAGTGTGACAAGTTTGCGTGTAGGTACAGAGTTTCTTTTACGTATCAATTTAATAGTTATTTGAATAATACAAAAGAAACCCAAAAAAAAAGAAAAAATGGGTAATAATATTATTTTTTACCTCTATGGTCGCTATATTATTGCAGGTTAACGGGAACGCCCTTCGTTAGATAACATACTGTATTATACAACTAACTATTAATTAACTAACTAAATCCTTTCTAATATTAATTAAAACTAACTACATTAAAAATAACTTTCGCATTTATAGTATTAGTTAGGATAAATAAGTGTATGCGTAATGCATGTACAATTTTAAATAAAATATACTATTTAATTCAAACGTATGCACAAAAGGAAAAAGTTATATATAAAGGAAGGGCTCATAGTGCGTCAAAAAATTCTTCCGCATCGCTGTCAGTGGGAAAAGTGCCCAAAAGGCTGGCAGCATTGCCACGTTGGATGGCAATGCTGATTCTTTGACCTAGAAATTGGCCAGCCCTCTGGTCACGTGAAGAGTCGACCAACCGCTGAGCGATGTCCCGAAATACTCGATGAGCACTGGGACCCCACGGCCCTAGTGTTTCAACACCAAACGGCTCAAAAATATAGCTACCAATAAGGTCGATATATTTGTGCCGTTTGAGGTTTTCTGCACCTGCAGCAGCCGCCCCAGCACAGCCCGCCGTGCTAGGAAGATGGGATGGCGCGAGGGTGTCGACATCAAAGACCTACCCAACTTCCAAGGCATTATGGTCATTCCGTCTGGTCTCTTCCCATCGTCGCGTGCCAAGCCATTGGGTTCTAAGACATTAATAACTAAAATTTAACGTCGAAAAAATCCTCTGCATCGCTGTCGGCTGGTAATGTACCCAAGAGACTGGAAGCATTGCCACGTTGTATGGCAATGCTTAGCCTCTGACCTAAGTGTTGTTTTTTGTTTACCACATCGGGTAGCCTCTTGGCCTGCAGGCCTGATCATCACTTACTAGCGTGAGATGCATCTCACGCTGGTAAGTGATGATTAGGCTGAAGGTGGAACTTCACCTGGAATCCGAACTGACTTAGACTGGAAGCCGACCCCAACATAGTTGGGAAAAGGCTAGGCAGATAATGATTAGTTTTTTGTAGACCCAACCTGGCTAGTGCATACCTACTTAACTAAGATACCTATTAGCTACCTATCTACTAAGGTAAATTAGAATGACTGAAATAACTTTATTTTCGCTCTAATAAAACAAGACTATTCAACATCTTTGAGGTTCATGGTTCCAATTGGAAGTTTCTAATTTCTATAAACCTACTCCACGGATACAGAACTGACATTCTATCAGCGATAACGATGCTGAGGCCCTAGACAAAGTGATATTCTATCAGCGATAACGATGATGGAAAAGGCAAAAATGTATAGGACTGACATAAGCTATCGAAAAGCTTATGTCAATCCTGTTGAAAGTCGTAGCTAAATACGAATCGCTTTCGAAGCGATTGTCACTTGTCTAGGCCCTCTGGGAAAAGGCAAAAATGTATAGGACTGACATAAACCTTCAACTGTCACTAACGAGACACAATAGAATTTTAATTTTTATCGGTATTTAAAAGCCTCGCATAGATGATATATGTGTCAATAATCTTAGCTATGCGGACGACATGGTGTTGCTGAGCGCCTCGGTTTGTGGCATTAGGAAACTGTTGAAAATCTGTGAAACTTATGCAAATGCTCATGGCTTGATGTATAATGTGAAGAAAAGCGAGTATGTTGTCTTTAAGGCCGGTACTAAGTGTCCCGCTAGCGTGCCTCCTATAAAGTTGAATGGAGATGAGTTGGCTAGGGTACGTCAGTTCAGATACCTGGGTCATATGATTACCGAGGACCTTAAGGACGACATGGACATTGAACGTGAACGTAGGGCACTGTCCGTGAGAGCAAACATGATTGCTCGCAGGTTTGCCAGGTGTACACATGAGGTAAAAATCACTCTCTTCAGAGCCTTCTGTACATCTTTTTACACCTGCAGCCTGTGGGCAGTCTATACTCAAAAAGCGTACGGTGCCCTACGGGTACAATATAATAACGCGCTTAGAACGATGTTGCGGCTGCCCCGTCACTGTAGTGCATCACGTATGTTTGCGGAGGCGCGCATCGATTGCTTCTACGCTACTCTGCGCAAGCGGTGCGCGTCAATGCTGAGCAGAGTACGGGCTAGTCGCAACAGCGTTTTATGTATGATAGCCAGTAGACTTGATTGTCTGTACATTGGTCGATGTATTAATGCTCACATAAGTATTGATACTTCGACTCATGGGTCAGGCAGGGGGCGAGTAGCTTAATGTTGTATTACTAACACTAGTTATAAGTTATTGTACTACTAACAAATTGGATCTTAGTTATCTGAAATAAACGTTTATTATTATTATATTATTATTATTATAAACCTTCAACTGTCACTAACGAGACACAATAGAATTTTAATTTTTATCGGTATTTAAAAGCCCGATTGACACATGATGGGTGCTATCGAAAGTTTATGTCAATCCTGTTGAATTTCTTGGTAGAAATACGAAACACTTTCGAAGCGATTGTTACTTGTGTAGTGTAGGCCCTCTGGCTCTTCAAAATTGTTTCACTAATTCCTCTAATTGCTTAACAACTTAAGCTACCGTTTAAACACTTATTTAAAACAATATCTTGTTGAAAGTAATTGAAATCTTCGAAAGTGCCGCCTCGCTAAGTACCACGTGTACAAAACTAATTACTTTGTTGTTAATTGTCAGTTAAGTGCCAGTAAACAATTGTTTATTCAATGTAGTATTAAAGAGTACTTAGGTACCATAAAAATTAGTTGTTTAATATCACTTTTGTTAGCGGATTTGCTCATTTTATTTTAAGTTTTATGACTATAATCTGCCATTAGTACATAACTTTTGTAATGTGCGTGGAACTGCTCCACAAACATTAAAAAAGTTATGTCGAAAGGTCGAAAAAAAAAACAACTTCAACAGTTGATGTTTTTTTTTTTTTTGAGAGTGGGAAATCTTCAAATAACTTCTTCCGTTCTGGGTGGAGTGGGAGGGCATGTCAGACTTTTACTGACTAAAACCCACCCGTGTTCCTTCAGTTGCCTGTTGCCAGGGTCCCGGTATACCTTTCGGACTTTCCCGCAACCCTAGCAGAGCAGTTGATATCTAAGCCCGATGTAATACGGGGCAGCCTATTGCTTCCCGGGCACAATTCCTGACTCCAGGTTACGACTAAGAACGGCTTGTTGTCTAAAACCCCATCTTTAATGTTACAAAAGGCCCGCAGACAGGTGCAACGCGACATCGGTAGAACAATGAACGGCTTGTTGTCTAAAACCCCATCTTCAATGTTACTAAAGGCTCCCGCAGACAGGCGCAACCCGACATCGGTAGAACAATTTCCGCCGCGAAGTTTTCTTAGAAATCGTTCCACCAGAATCGCGTCGTACCTGTCTGCATGGGAGCCTTTAAGCCTTGTGCAGACTGGCACGACGCGTCAGAGCGACGAGACAAAAAAAAAATCGTTTCAGTCGCGCTATTCCGCACGAGGCTTTACTCAAACTGCGCGAAGCCAGTGCAACGGCTAAACCAGCGAGTCAGGTAAAATTCGTCTCAACACAAAATTATCATGTTTAATCGATCGTAGGACAAACATTGAGTCTCGTTCGTTCCAAAATTAAGTCCACAACGTTGCGTAGTTAGTAAAATAATAACCTACTAAATAATAATATATTAATAACATTAGTAGGGTAACTAAACAGATCCAGCCGTTTCCGAGACACGAGCAAACAGACACACTGATGCGTCATTCTCATTAACTGTTAGATTCAATGTTTAATTACAAAGATAAGATAAGAAAATACTTGGTATAGAGGACTTGTGCATACTAACCATAGATTATGTTTACTATTTAGTTGGAACTTTACTGTAACCACAGTATGAACATAAATGAAGTGAAAGGAGTACGTAAAGATCGTAGCAGGTAGCGTTTTGTAGTTTCTGCCTACCCCCATGTGAAGATTGAAGGTGTGAGTTTACATAAATGTTTGTATGTAACTACAATACCTGGCCCTAAGTTTATTATATTTGTTTGTTTATAATTATTAATTCGCGGAAGTTCAAAGAAGGAAACTACAGATAGTTATCGGAACCAAACAGCAGTAAAAAGATTTCCAAAGTTCTGATATAATAGGTCTTTACCTATGAAATTGCCGTTTTGTATGAAAAAATTTAAACGAATTTTTTTCATGAATTTTTTATTTGTATTAATCGAAGTAATCACCCATGCAATCAATGCATCTTTGCCATCGCAGTGGCAGTTTATTGATGCCCTTCTTAAAGAAATCAGCTGGACGGGAGGCAACAAATTCTTCAAAGGCATTTTGTACTGCCTCTCGGGTATTGAATTTTTTTCCCGCCAAGAAGTTATCCAAATTCTGGAAAAAGTAGTAGTCTGTAGGCGCAAGGTCTGGTGAGTAGGGCGGATGACGGAGAGCTTCCAACCCCAGTTCTTGCAACTTGGAGAACGTCTGCTGTGCAGTATGAGGTCGCGCGTTGTCGTGCAGGAGCAGCGGAGACGAGCGATTGACCAATGCTGGTTGGAGATGCGCCAGCTTCTCCATCATTGTGTTCAGTTCTTCACAGTATACATCTGCAGTAATGTTCACCCCGTTTGGTAAGAAGCTGTGATGAATCACACCGGCGCTAGACCACCAAACAGTGACCATCACTTTTCTAGGGGTAAGTTTTCGTTTAGGGCATTGTTTAGGTGCTGAACCAGGATCCAACCAACTTGCTGAGCGCTTGCGGTTATCAAACAGAATCCATTTTTCATCGCAGGTAACAATGCGGTTCAAAATTCCTTCATTTGTGTGTCTGTTGAGCAATGCAAGGCACGTCTCGACGCGTACTTCGCGCTGGCGATCATTGAGTTCGTGGGGCACCCATTTGTCAAGCTTTTTTACCTTGCCAATTTGACGCAAATGGACCAATATTGTTTTGACGCTAACGTCGAAAGCTGCTGCTAATTCAGCCGTAGATTGTGTATCATCAGCTTCCACAATCGCCTTTAATTCGTCATTGTCGACCAAAGTCTTCGGACGACCGCGAGGTTCATTTTTCAGGTCGAAATTTCCAGAACGGAAGCGAGCAAACCAATAACAGGTGGTGCGTTGGTTTGTAGTGTTAGCTCTGTAAACGTCGTTGATGTTGCGTGCCGCTTGTGCCGCGTTGCTGTCACGACGGTACTCATATTCCATAATTACTAGAATTTTTAACGTATCCATGATGACGAAAAAGATTGAAATGCGATGAAAATGTAACACTAATCAATAAAGAAATGACTACTTTTGGAAAAAAAAATCCATGTTTTTAAAATAAAATTAATTTGAAATTAGAATTCTTAGCCAAACAAAAATTATTTTGATTTGAAATGGCCAGTACTGCAGAACGGCAATTTCATAGGTAAAGACCTAATATTTGGTTACTTCGAATAAATACTATTTTGTACCCCTACAAATATTGTTGAGTACTCTTATACTGGGTGTTAGGGTAGACACCGTTATCCTTGAAACTAGTGGTTTGGTGTCATCTATAATATACTTTTTCTATGGGGCCAACCTTGAAATCGCAAAAACAAAAGCTGTTCCATACATTTTGTCGATTTAAGTGAACACAAATGTATGGAACAGCTGATTTCTTTTTCGCGATTTTAAGATTGGTCCCGTAGAAAAA
This sequence comes from Lithophane ornitopus, assembly GCA_948473465.1. Lineage (NCBI taxonomy): Eukaryota > Metazoa > Arthropoda > Insecta > Lepidoptera > Noctuidae > Lithophane > Lithophane ornitopus. The sequence continues at coordinate 4,214,839 of OX419642.1, read as the reverse complement.
TTATATTATAGATGACACCAAACCACTAGTTTCAAGGATAACGGTGTCTACCCTAACACCCTGTAAAATGATTGTGACTCTTTTTATGAAACGCGAATAATTCCCATGCTGGGGACCTGTAAATACTAAATAGTCAAGTCACTGCATCAAAACTTGGATGCACTCACGTCAATCACGACACTCACGTCATCAATACTCATCACGTTCGTCAACTTTACACAAAAAGTAACAGATTTATTAATAGCTGACCTATATTTTATTTAAGAAATAATCTACGGACGTTGACCACATTTTTTTGTTTCATTATCATCTTTATAGATATCGTTAGTCGTTGCCTATCACGTCCGCGGAGTTTCGCTGGCTTATTTCATTTGACCCCGTATTGGTGGGTTACTGAACTTCAGAATTGATTCTTTATTGTATGAAATGAAATGATTTTTTTTATTCTGTAAATAGGATATTGAAATCACTTTTACACGTCATATTAAAAATAAGCTAGATGAGGTCGGCGTTTCCTATCTGACTACTCTGAGAAGAAAGGCCGAAACAAACTCAGAGGTCGAAGAGTCCAGACATAATCTTGGTCAAGCCATATGAGGACCATGTAGATTGGCGTCTGAAATGGAAAGATCCACAACTATTTGACTGGACCTGTCCAGTCAGTGCAAGCATTTGTCAGTAATAGTGGAGCTCAAGGACTCGACGAACAATACCAAAGAAAGGACATTTGGGTATCAAAAGATTCTGTGGGCATCCCAAAGACTATGTAAGCGGAATTGCAAACAGCAGGATTTGAATTTGTAGTACTATTTCTTATCAATTTCTATTTATCTTACATTCATACAATAAAACGTTTCCGTGATTGAGTGACGGACAGACACCGCATAGCACCCCTGAAGAGAATGCATAAGCATAATCAGCCTATAATGTTCCCACTGCTGGGACACAGGCCTCCTCTCTGTGAGAGGGAGCGGGCCGTAATCCACCACGCGGGTCCAGTGCGGGTTGGTAGATGTCACATGACATCGATTTTTTTTGTTCTAGGACATGCCGGTTTCCTCACGATGTTTTCCTTCTCCGTTTTCAGAGGAGTGGTGATGAAATAATTTACACAAAGTAAAGCGCCTGTCAGGGTTCGAACCTCTAACCTACAAGTCGTAAGTCGCGGCCGTGACCACTGGGCCACCACTACTCGAAGATAATAATTATCTACCCTATATACACACACTAGCGACCCGCCCCAGGTGGTATGGAAACATGTCAAAACACCGAGATTTGTGCATTATCTGAGTGAAATATTAATGTAACTAACTGTGTCCCGCGGCTGCACCCGCTTAAGTCTCGTTCCCGTGTATATAATTATAGGGTTATAAAATCCTATGTGCTTCTAAAGGTTATGGTCTACCTATGTGCCAAATTTCATCCAAATCTGTTCAGCCGTTTTATCATGGAAGCGAAAACCAACAAAGTCACTTTCGCATTTAGAACAACTTTCACTACGGGACGAATCTTGAAATCGCGAAAAAAATCGGCTATTTCCTACATTTTGACGAGTTATGAGAACATAAATATAAGGAACAGCTGTTTTTTTTTCGATAACTGCTAATTTTTAAGTTATTTCAGATTTGGTCCCATAGTAAAAGTTGTTCATACATTTTGACGAGTTATGCGAACATAAAATGTACTGAACAACTTTTATTTTTCACGATTTCATATTTGTTCCCAGAGTAACATTTTTATTCATAATGATGAGTACAATGACTCCTTAAGAGGTTGTTGGTGTTTTACCCTGTATATAGTTAGAATGTAATATTACGGTATGGTCTAGTGGTCGCAAGCGCTACTGCTGAGCATGAGGTCCTGAGTTCGATTCCCAGGTCTGCTAAAGTGTTAATAGGTTTTTCCATCAGGAATTTATCAGCTGCAGCCCCAAATCTGGATTTGTGCCCGGTTAATAGCAAAAGGCTCGCCCACTACTACATGGGACATAAACATATTTGACGAAATCAGGGTTTACTGTAACTCAAACTCAAAGCATTTATTTCAATTAAACCATTTACAGGCACTTTTGAATTGTCAAAGAGTCGGTCAGTTAGTCAGAGAGTTGAAGCTAGTTGCCCATTCCAAAACGTAGATCTCTATGGAGAAGAACGGGCAAGAAACTCCAAGGAGACTCTTTTTGAAAATGAATATAGATATTACAAAATCCTGGGTACAGTATTCTTGTTGCTTCTATACTGGGTGTTAGGGTAGACACCGTTATCCTTGAAACTAGTGGTTTGGTGTCAACTATAATATACTTTTTCTATGGGTCCACATTGAAATCGCAAAAAAAAATCTGCTGTTCCATACATTTTGTCGATTTGAACACAAATATATGGAACAGCTGATTTTTTTTCGCTATTTCAAGTTTGGTCCCATAGAAAAAGTATATTATAGATGACACTGAACCACTAGTTTCAAGGATAACGGTGTCTACCCTAACACCCTGTATAGGTACCTATAGTACCTAAACCCGAACCTAATCCTTCGGGGATTACATTTAGGATCTCATTATTGCATTTTATGTAACGGCTCTAGACCGACCGTGAGTTAGTATGCTAATCAGATAATCACCATGGCAACCGACATAATGAACGTTATCTCAGAGGCAGAGTGATTAAAAAACAACGCCTATCCTTGTTCTCACTTGCAATAAAATTATGCTGATTGATTTATTTTAATTATGAATGTTAGTACTGTAAATGTATACATTTCATATAAATTACATTTCTTTTCTAGAAATGCATTAGAAATTTAAAAAAAAAACAGGAACTGGTTCCGAGCTAGTGGTGTTTAAGGGGTCCAGAGAGAGGAACTTGCCTAGTGTTTGAAGCCCACCCAAACTCGACTTCCCAAAACTCCTTTTTTTAACACGTAGGCTCTTCACTTTTATAAAAGTTTTAAAAACTTTAAACAATTTTTAATAATATCCCCTCTTCCCCTGAACATAATATCTTAATTCATGAAAATATAAATATTAAAATAAACATGACATTAAATTGTGTTTGTAATTCAACACATTATGTTAAGATAGGTATGTAAACTATCCATTCAAAGTAAAATACTCAAAAAAGAAGGCTCGAGAAACGACCTTGCCTCAACAACATAGACTTAGCAATTTATTACCTCCTAAAAATATATCCGAAACATTATTATTGTCATAATACGTATAACAAATAAATAGTAAAGCAATAAAAATATATAGATACGGCACTGATAGTGTTGACTGTTGACAAAGCCAGTCGAGAAACGCGCGCGGCTGAATAAGCACGTTCCTTCGCGCGAGAAAAACAAAATCACCATAGTGCATTCGCGCCATTTTTACAAGTGACCTGTCAAAAATATGTCAAAAGTTTTTCTTTGTGAAAATTCGCTCCAATTTTCGTAATCTGTTTGAAAAGAGACAGTGAGTTTTTCAATTTGTTGTGTTGTGTTTTCAACAAGTTGGGTTCCTGCCAAATTCGTTTGACATTTCGATGTTTGTACACAGACTATTTTGGTACTTATATTTGTGTTTTTGTGAAGATTATCGTATATGTTTTCGATTGCGTACTTTTCCTAGCGAGTTTAGGAGTAATGCTAGTTAGCCAACAGATTACAGAAATAAATAGGTCAATAGATAAATATATTATGATAGAATCAGCTGTTAGTCGGCTCATTTAAATCATTGAATTACTTACTTACTCATGCATTTAAAATATGGAATGGCAGTATGCCCTTGACTTTTTTTTACACTTTTTTCCTCTTTAGTTTTTTATTACGATTTTTATCTTTATTGAGAGTGATACTGGCCAACTAGTTACCACTTTTTACTAAAACATAAGTGTGAACAACGAGTTTAGGTGGCTAAATAGTGATTCGCCCGAATTTACTCGCCCTTTTAAATAATATTATTATTTTTCTTGAGGTGATTCGCACGAAGTTAATTTATTTGTTGGCAAATCCATAACTTCATAAATCGATTTGCCTACAAATAAATTACCAAACTTAAGTAAATTCGTGCGAATCACCTATATGCCGTTTAGGTAGCAATTTAATTTAACTTAGATTATCCACGACAAGCGTAACTCTAAAGGAAATAAAATAATTATAAGTAAGTACTTAAATACAGTTCAATATGTATGTTTCGATTACGTTAATGATGTAAATAAAACAACAATTTTACATAACATTAGGTATGTTACTAAATGCGTATTTTAATAGTCATTGTTATGTAAATTAGTCACTAGTTCCACATACAACCGTTTGTTTATATATTATATGCGTAAGTATGTATTTATTTATATAATATGGAGCGTGAATAATCTTTACGTAGTTAAGTAGGACCAATTATCAATTCAATTCAATTTTGTTGCGTAGGTATACGTTCTTCAATGATTATCAATAGTAGGTTTTTCTCTTGAATGGCGTCTCGCAGGTAGTCGCCTGCCTAATCGGGCTGTCCTGTGAATGCCTTATAAATATAGCCTCCAATCAGGACATAACACTTACCTACTCTGTGGGGTACGGACCTTGGAATCGGACGACTCTGGGGGAGGGCAGCATGAGACAGCCTAGGGGAGGGCAGCATGAGACAGCCTGGGGGAGGGCAGCATGAGACAGCCTAGGGGAGGGCAGCATGAGACAGCCTGGGGGAGGGCAGCATGAGACAGGCTGGGGGAGGGCAGCATGAGACAGGCTTTGGGAGCGCAGCATGAGATAGACCGGGGAAGGGCAGCATGAGAAAGGCTGGGGGAGGGCAGCATGAGACAGACTGGGGGAGGGCAGCATGAGACAACCTGGGGGAGGGCAGCATGAGACAGCCTAGGGGAGGGCAGCATGAGACAGGCTGGGGGATTGCAGCATGAGACAGGCTTTGGGAGCGCAGCATGAGATAGACCGGGGAAGGGCAGCATGAGAAAGGCTGGGGGAGGGCAGCATGAGACAGCCTGGGGGAGGGCAGCATGAGACAGCCTGGAAGAGGGCAGCATGAGACAGTCTGGGAGAGGGCAGCTAAAGACAGGCTGGTGGAGGGCAGCATGTGACAGGCTGGGGGAGGGCAGCATGAGACAGTCTGGGAGAGGGCACCCGAAGACAGGCTGGTGGAGGGCAGTATGAGACAGCCTGGGGGAGGGCAGCATGTGACAGGCTGGGGGAGGGCAGCATTTTTGTCTCGAATCGTCTCGAACTATAGATATTATGAGAGCTCATACCGTGGTACAAATATTAGCCAGTCAGCCAGCTGCAGCTGGTAGCGGGGCTGTCCAGAGAGCGCACCACGTACATTTCAATTTCAAATCACAATAATTTGTCTGCCTTCTACGGCTAGCGAGCTTAGTCAAAAGAATAAAATATGATACATTATATTTATTTCTGTAAATTGGTTTTGATAAACACTTTTACACGTCAAAAATATTCCGAATTCGGTGAGAGTCGTTGCGCCTGAGCGGGGTCAACGCGGGGCCTACGCGGCTGCTACGCGGGGCCTACGCGGAGTCTACGTAGCATCAACGCAACGTTGTACTATAGCCCGATGCGTAGGGACCTCACATCCACATAATCTTTGTAATTAATATAGAGAATGGAACATGATACTTGAAAGATAATACTGTATCACATAGGTACTAACCGTTTGTACTTCCAGGTAGCATTTTATCTGCATTCTAGATTCTAGTAAACAAGGTTTTAGCGAGGTTGTGAGTTCGGAATTCGTTCCTCGTAATGCCACATGCGACGTAGACTTTTTTTGCTCATATTTAGGGTTCCGTATCCAAAGGGTAAAACGGGACCCTATTACTAAGACTCCGCTGTCTGTCCGTTTGTCACCAGGCTGTATCTCATGAACCGTGATAGTTAGACAGTTGAAATTTTCACAGATGATGTATTTCTGTTGCCGCTATAACGACAAATAAAAAACATAATCAAATAAATATTTAAAGGGGCTCCCATACAACAAACGTATTTTTTTTCCGATTTATAGATAATGGTACGGAACCCGTCGTGCGCGAGTCCGACTCGCACTTGGCCGGTTTTTTACACATACAACCATGTATAAAAATTAATGAATACTGCCATAAAAAAAAATCAAAGAATCGATTAGCCCTTGATATCGTCGGAGCGTAGATTCACAATGCATTTTTAATTGTTTCTGCTATTAGCCGACAAAAGGTTAATCAACAAATTAATTCCCATCAATAGTAATAAGTAAAATAAAGTAATTAAGACTTTTATCATAATATTTTGATCGGATTATTGGTTACTTATTATCACAATTTTATTTATCATGGTGATAACGAAAATACTTGGTGCGAACCGGATTAGATGAAGCGATTAAAATAAATCTTAATTAAGCGGCTTAGATTAATGATAAAAATAACAACGAGATCTTTGGAAGCATCTAATTAGTTACCAACCTTGTTTTTACGAGTGGAAAATTTGACTAAAATCGTCATCTGCCTAGCAGTTTCCCAACATGTTGGAGTCGGCTCCCAGTCTAACCGAATGCAGCTGAATACCTACCAGTATTTTTACATTGAATGTCTGCCTATCTGACTTCCACAACCCAGTTACTCGTAAGATTGGCTTTACTCAATTATGAGTCAGATATCCAAAGAGTGGGAATCTACAGCACAAAGAGCTCTAGATAGGTTCACACTCTTTGGATTTGTGAAGGAGATCATACGGGGATGTACCTACCACCATTATCTATTTCAGCTGCCATACTGTGTTCTGAATTGAAGGATGAAATACCTTCAGCCTCATAAGACTTCCAGCTCAGCGAAGTTACCTGCCTTTTCCAATAAATAGGCGGGAGAATGACCGCGGCAAGTGAATTTATTCATACCTACTTATTCGCACCAGTATTGTTTCATATCCAATGGTGTGAATTAGAAAACAGTCAGTTGCTGCGGTTATCAAACGAGTTTATCATATGACCAAAATAAATGTCATTTAAATCGTTCGTACATCACTACATTATTATAAAACAAAGTTAACCGCCGCGTCTATCCGTCTGAACGCAATAAACTCAAACACTACAAAACAGATTTTCATACGGTTTTAAATAATCCATACTTACTATCCATGCTAATATTATAAATTCGAAAGTAGCTCTCTCTGTCTGTCTGTATGTTACCTTTTCACGCTTAAACCACTGAACGGATTTCGATAAAATTTGGCAAGGAGATAGATGGCATCCCGGAGAAGGACATAGGCGACTTTTTATTGACATACCACGCGGGCAAAGCCGCGGACGGAAGCTAGTAATATAATATATTAAAAATATGTGTAATCCACTATTACTTACCACTGTACTTAACGAACATAGTCATGTAGGGCCAAATCACCACACTTGTCCAAAAAATTGGTGATCTGAAATCTCAAATCATGAAATCTGAAATCTCAATATCTGAAGCAGATCTACATTTTTTGCACATAAAACGGCAAGTTTATTTATTTTAATTACTTAATTAAATAAATTATGACAATTATGGGGTTCAGGCGTGTTCAGAGATAATTATGTCAGGGTCAAAGAGTCACGGAATTACAGAGTTTATTATTATAATAACGATTCTAGAGTACACTGAAAATTCCGGATTGTAAAACTGTGCTTTAAAAACACGCTAACAAATCTGCGACTCACTAGCAATATCACTAGATACATATTATAAAACAAAGTCCTCCGTCGCATCTGTCTGCTCGCGATAAACTCAAAAACGACTGCACCGATTTTCATCAATGGATAGAGTGGTTCTCCAGGAAGTTCGCGAGTTTTAGTATATAATTTTTCAAGCGAGCCAAGCCGCAGCCATCAGCTAGTATTATACATAAAAATATAAAACGTTTATTTCTCTACACAAGTTATGTACTATTTCACAAAAGTGCACGAACAAGGAGCTAACTTTGTGAGAGATTGGTGCCTGTAGTAGGTTTATATAAAAACCTGTATTACAGATCACCAGGGCCCTCCCGCGGCTAGATGCCTATGATTTGGACTATAATAACAATATTAACTTAACTGGACTCGAAGGCTTGTGACTAAAAATGATAATAGCCACACGAGTCGAGGTTCGTGGATGGATGGGACCATCCATTACATATCGAAACCCCTCCGTGCCACTGAAAGCACGTTGGTCCCGGTTATCATGATTCGTAGATCTTCGACAGTCGTTACGATAGTCAGAAGCCCTAAAAGTCTGACAATCAGTCTTACCAGTAGGTTGCCTAGGTCAGACATACAAGTCGCTCCATTTAAAATACTGATAGTCTAACCGGATGCAGCTGGCATCCGGTTAGACTGGAAGCCGACCCAAAAATAGTTGGGAAATTGATTTGATTGACAGAACCATACCTGGAAACCTTCTGGTTACGGAGATATTAGGTATCTACACTCCATTTGAAATAAGATTAGACGTATAGATAAGCCTTTTTTACATTCCGTTCATCCAATTTTGAATTCTATTGCGTTGGTGGCATGACAAATGGCGGCCGCAGTAGATAGTTGGTATTGTGTAGCTTTTTTTGCTTTTAATGCTATCCTTATGCCTACGGTATAGAAGTCAAAATCGGTTGAACGTACTGTAAAAGGGTTTGTTTTAGTGTCTAATCTTATTTCAAATGGGGTATAAGTTGAAACGTTTTTGATGTTTTATTACGATAACAAGTTTTAAGGCTCGTGTGTTTAGGTGTGAATAAATAAATTTGTCGACAAAGGTACCGCTGCCTGTCGCGCCCGTGATTTCGCGTCTGTTTGCACGGGCCTTTAACTGTTATACCCCCTTGACTCCTGTACTGAATGCCGCATCAACACAATGTTTGGCGAGCGTCACATTACCCGCTATCGTAAACAGAGATTTTCACACCAAAAATATAAGTAGTTTCCCAGTAATTATTTTATTATTTGGTTTATTTATTTTTTCCTCTCACCTATTTACCAACACTTTCAAATATTTACTTCTTAAGATAAATTTAAAAAAAAATATTTAAAAAAAAATATTTTTTTTTATTTGTAACTTACTATGCACAATTTTACCTACTATTCTTAGTTTAATGTACAGAACTTAGATGACGCCTTTGGTTACGGTTTTTGTACACCCTGTATGTATGTATGTACATACTTAGTAGGTATAGCATCATTGTCAGACATTGAACTATAATTGTTTTAAATCGCAACGACAAACATGACTTGACTGATTATAAATGGAATTAATTATGATTGTTTGGTTCAGTGGTAGCTTGCAAGCACGACTGCAGACCAATAGGGAATATGCATGTGATTCAAATATGGGTAACGTATTTTTTTTAAGAACTATATTACTTCAAAATTATGCCTCCATCAATATTTTTGTTCCAGTTTTTTTTTTTTTTATTGCCAAAAAACTGTGGGATATTCCAATACTTCAAAAGCTACGCTATTGGTTAGAGCGAATGTGACGTAACAATCTATGACAACAATCAAAATGTCAATGTGTTTTGTAGGAGTTTTTGACATTGACTTGACACTTGTTTAATTGTTGTCTGTCTGTGACGTCACCACACCAAGCGAAAAATGGAGGGCGTTTAAAAAGCCCGGGTCGGTTGGCTATTTTTAACTTCATTTTTCGTACTTTAAATTCCTTTTTTATCTTCGATTTTTTTTTTTATGCCAAGTGAAATTGTCCCAAATAATCGTTGCTCTGAATAACCTTTATGCAAAGCGAAATTATGCGGAATTTTAAGTCTGCCAAATAAAATTCTGCCATCTTAAAAGTATGCGATTGTAAATTCGGACAAAACATTCGGCCAAACAATAATTATATGAAAAAAAAAATGCAATAAAAATATTAAGTATTTTAAAGAACATTATGCCAAGTGTGTTATGCCAAATTTTTGGAGCATCAAGATTCTGCCAGAAAGATGGGAACCCATTTTTATATCTATAAGTACCTACCACTACATATAATAAAGTCGATTTTTAATATTTATATCAAAGAAACAAATTAATGTGACAGTTATTTCGGCGAATACATTGTTGCGCTTCATATTGTTTACGACTGTCTCGTGAAGAAGTAACTTTATTTATTAATAAACACGTGCATTTGATAGGTGCAACGCAATTACTATTGGCATTATATTAACTTATAAACTGCGCGTGCGCAACTATGAAACCTACGCACAGACATAGGTAGAAATATGTTAGTCAAGTTTATCCAACTATGCTGGGGTCGGCTTCCAGTCCAACCGGTTGCAACAGTATTGTATATGGAGCGACTGCCTATCTGCCCTCCACAGCCCAGTTACTGGGTAACACGATAAGTGAAATGAAATGAAATGAAATAAATGAAATTGTTTATTCTGTAAATAGGATATTGGAATCACTTTTACACGTCATATTAAAAAATATTAAAAATAAGCTAGATGAGGTCGGCGTTTCCTATCTGACTACTCTCAGAAGAAAGGCCGAAACAAACTCAGAGGTCGCAGTCTCTTTTAAGGTCCAGACATAATCTTTGTCAAGCCATATGAGGACCATGTAAACTCGAGTCTGAAATGGTCTTTTGAGGAAAGAACCACACAGATTTGAGTGGACCTGTCAGTCTTTTGGGCTTCTGATGACGACCCGTCACGACTGTCAAAGATCTACGAATGACAGTAGGAGCCAAAGGCTTAACGTGCTTTCTGAATTACGGAAGGGGTCTCTATAAATGATGGGTTGTCACCAATCCACGAAGCGACCGCGGCAAGCGTGACTGGCAGACTGCTATTAACTGGTGGAGTTTCTTGCCGGCTCTTCTCCATACTAACCGACCAATTGCAACCGTGCACCTAACTTCTGACGTTTCATAAGTGCCCATGTAGGTAAAATAATTTGATTTGATTTGATTCATTATTCAGCCACGAACCTCTCAATAAGCTTGTTTTGTTAAATAATTATATAACTAAATATCCCGTCGCGTATGTTTCCTGTTGCGTCACTTTTATCAGCCTTATCACTACAATGTTACTTACTAAAACCTACATACTAACGTACTACTTACTAAAACGTACATCCACATTTCGCCAGTTATGTTACGTACCCTACCTCAAATTGCTTAGCATGATCCTCCGAAAACAATGTAGCATTAATTTTGAAATAAAAATATATGTTAAAGTTGAGCTAGGCTTGCAGAAAAAATATCGATATATCGATTTTATTTTTTTCGATATAAAATATCAAGTATCGAAAATGTATCAAAAACGATATATTTTTTCCAATAGCAACACCGTTGTCGCCACTGAGTTAAATCGCTGGAATACAGAGCCGTAAAGTTTTTTTTATTTTTATTATCAATTAAAGTTCGTTTTTTTTTGATAATTTCAAAATTTCACCGAAATATCGATATTTTTTTTTGAGATATATCGAAATCTATTATAGACTCGCACTTGGCCGGTTTTTTCTTTTTTAAGATAACTTTACATTTGACTCTCGATGTGTGTATCTAAGTTTAATTGATAAATACTAGTAAATCATTTTCATTCAATTCATATTAAGTAAAATAATTATTAACAAACTAATATAGGTAGAGTTGTTTATTTTGTGTTTATTTTGATAAAAAGTTCATTATATCCGGATAATCCGGATTATCCGAATCCATTCTTAAAAATCCGGATTTTAAAACAGAACGGATTTGCATTCCCTAGTTGGGACAAAGGATAGTTTTTATCTCGGTACTAGGGTCAGTACAATGCATTACCTGACGCCTCCATTACAAAGAAAAAACCGGCCATGTGCGAGTCGGACTCGCGCACGAAGGTTCCGTACCATTGTCTATAAAAACGGCAAAAAAACACGTTTGTTGTATGGGAACCCCCTTAAATAGGTATTTATTATATTCCGTTTTTTAAGATTTGTTGTTATAGCGGCAACAGAAATACATCATCTGTGAAAATTTCAACTGTCTAACTATCACGGAGATACAGCCTGGTGACGGACAGACAGACAGCGGAGCCTTAGTAATAGGGTCCCGTTTTACCCTTTGGGTAAACACAAGATTTATGATGATAATGTTACAATGTTAATAATATTATTTGTTCAATGAGGTCAGAGGAAAAGTTTTGTCTGGTTTGCCTCTTGAATACGTTGATGAATGTCAGTGACAGACACACAGACACACGAGCTTTAATAATCACGCTTGCTCACACACAAATGTCATTGCGTAATACATTTTCGTAAACGATTAAGACTAATGGGACCAACTTTGAAATCGCTAAAACAAAATCAGCTGTTCCATACATTTTGTCGATTTAAGTGAACACAAATGTATGGAACAGCTGATTTTTTTGAAATGATGAGTACAATGACCCCTTTGCCTGGGAAACCACGGTAAGCCGTTGATCCTACCTGATCTTTCTCCGGTCGTGTCGGATTGCCGTCCAATCGGACTATTATGAGAGTCAGGGAAGAGAGAGTTCACCTGTGTGTGTCTGCGCACACACTTGTGAACTATAATATCTCCCGCGCCGATGGCTAGTCTCCGTTAAGATTAACCGCCATGGCTGAAATACGATCTGGAGGACTATATACCTGTAAAAAAACCACTATAAGGAATACAGGTGCCTACCTACTGCTAAGCGAGGGGTTTCATTCCCAAGTCAGATTTGTGCCCAATGAATAGTGATAGGCGCGCCCCTAATTACATGGGGCTCACAAATGATTAACAGAGGTAGGTATACGAGTGTTCTGTACGGCTCTACCTACCCCCTCGGGGAATACCAGTGAGCTATTAGTATGTCATGTGCTCAAATATTACGCTGTATATAAATGAGTAGTCGATAACTTATGTTAAATGCATGACGCTATTCCACGGTTATAACAATAGGGATATTATGAATCTATACATATATACCTACAGAAAAACAGTGAGTTTACACCTATTGTCGCTAATTTAAGAGCATAAAGAAACTGTATTGATTTCTGTACCGGGTTTTTACAATAGTTTTGTTGTTACCTACATATTATAGTTAAAAAGTCCGAATACAAGCACACCGTCCACACATCGTCATGGATATGCCGAACATCCAAGAATATTTTTGCTATCTAAAGATAATTAAGTATGCTAATTTGAACGCAAAGATGGACGTGTTGACGGCATCAGCGACTTATTATTTCCTCTGTGTTAATTACCAATACATGTATAAAACCGCACTCTAATGAGCGAGCCATGTGTGGACGGTAAACGAACTTATTCGGTATATTCGTAATCCTTTGATATGTGACCAAAAACCAACAACCCGGTGGATACGAGTGTTCGTGAAAGTACTGACCGTTCACTAATACTTGTCCCTTGCCATGTAAGCACCATTGCTTCTCAGGCTTAGTTTCAATACTAGAGTGCGTTTCATCAAATAGTTCCGTTGCCGTAATGTTGGCTGCGCTGTTTTTAAATAAAAACCGGCCAAGTGCGAGTCGGTCTCGCGCACGAAGGGTTCCGTACCATTATATATAAAACGGCAAAAAACTCATGTCTGTTGTATGGGAGTCCCCCTTAAATATTTGTTTTATTTTAATTTATTTTTAAAGTGAATATATAACTAAATATTCTGTGAATATTTCAACCGTCTGTTGCCGTTATCAAATATCGAGCAAAAACGAGAAAAATAATCACGTTTGTTGTATGAAAGCACCCTTTAATATTTATTTTATTCTGTTTTTTAGTATTTGTTGTTATAGCGGCAACAGAAATACATCATCTGTGAAAATTTCAACTGTCTAACTATCACGGTTCATGAGATACAGCCTGGTGACAGACTGACAGACAGACAGACAGACAGCGGACCCTTAGTAATAGGGTCCCGTTTTACCCTTTGCGTACGGAACCCTAAAAACGCACCTATTAGGTATCGCCGTAGCAGCGTAGAGTATTCGTTTCGTTGCCAGGACGCAACAGTGGAGCCAACATTACGGCATAGGAACTATTTGATGAAACGCACTCTAGCAGGTTAAGCTACGGTTGCCGGGATGACCATCTTTACATACCGAGGCTCCTCCGTGGCTCGGAAAGCACGTTAAGCCCATCCCGGCTGCCATTCGTGGATCTTTGACAGTCGTTACGAGTCGTCAGAAGCCCGAAAGTCTGACAACCAGTCTTACCAAGGGCTATCGTATTACCCAGATACTGGGTTGTGGAGGTCAGATAGGCAGTCGCTCCGTGTAAAATACTGGTATTTAGCTGCATCCGGCCGACCCCAACATAGTTGGGAAAAGGCTAGGCAGATTGATTATTTCCCCGGACGAGCTCTTTCACAAATAAGAATCGACCCTAGAACCTAAAGATCATGCTACCTACTTGGCAGGTAAAATCTACTCTACAATATAATTAAAAGCATATTTTTATGTCGTTAGGGTGTAGTTGGAACTGCGATTAGCCGGGCCGTGATATGTGTAATCAGCCTTATCTGATCATGTATAACATGGGTTGAGGGGAAAATTGAGTACAGTCAGGCGAAGAAATCATGCTAAAGTTAGTTTGTTTGTTACGCTTTCACGCTAAAACGGCTGAACGGATTTGGCACATGGGTAGACCATGACCTGGAATAGGATAATTATAGGATACTTTTTTATCCCGATATTCCCACGAGATCGAAACTTACGCGGGTGACACTGCAGGGCGCAGCTAGTAATAATGTGAAAGTGAGTTTGTTTGTTTGTTTGTTTGTTACGCTTACCTACTTTTCATCCTGGATTGCAGACGAAATCGCGGGCAACAGCTAGTATAAAAATGAAATGAAAAACCATTGCCTTTTTAGGGTTCCGTAGTCAACAAGGAACCCTTATAGTTTCGCAATGTCCGTCTGTCCGTCTGTCCGCGGCTTAGCTCACAGACCGTTGGTACTAGAAAGCTGTAATGTGGTATGGATATACATATAAACGACGCCGACAAAGTGGTAAAAGAAAATCTTAAAAAATATTTTTTTTTAGGATACCTCCCCTATACGTAAAGTGGGGATGGTTTTTTTTTCTCGTCAATCCCATGATGTGGGGTATCGTTGGAAAGGTCGTTTAAAAATAATGTGAGTTTTTTTAAACCATTTTTGGATTCAGGAAATATTAAGCTTTAAAGTGCTAATTTTTGTTAGAGCCAAGTGTCCCCCCCCCCCTGCCAGCTAAATGGTTGGGTTTGTATATGTGAAAAAAATCACGGCAGTAGTATATATAACGAAATTAAAAGGAAAACTATCACCGCTACGTAGGCTCCACAAGTTACCGAGTAATAATCGACCAACTTAAATTTGCAGTTGTAAAAACATGTTCTCCCATACATTCTGTATCGGAGAACAAGTTTTTCAACTACTAACTATGTTAAGTTTGTTTTATAAATTCATCCCAACTACGGAACCCTTCATTGTGCATGGTACGACATGCACTTGGCCGGTTTTTAATATTTCTATCATCTATCGGACCAGGGGACTTTTTAATATAATATTTCTATCATCTATCAGTCCATTGTGTAATCAAGACATCCGTAGTTAATCCCCGTTTTTTTGTTACGCTTTCGCGCTAAAACGGCTAGACCGATTTAGATTAAATTTGGCACATGGGTAGACCATGACCTGGAATAGGACATAGAAGAAGAAAATACGTTTATTTACGGTAAACATGGCGCAAAAAAGAAAATAAACAAAAAGAAAAAAATAAGAAAAGGTACACATAATACTTTTTATCCCGATATTCCTACGGAATCGAGACGTACGCGGGTTAAACCGCGGGGCGGAGTTTCTTATATTTTGCTTGCTGACTGTACATTTTCTCCGACGACTTTCTACCACATAGCAGTGACGATAAAGCTTGTCTCCTTTCTCCTTGTTAACAGTGCTTTTCTTTACTTATTTGTGTGTGTTGTTCTATTTGGCGATTTTTCGGTAAGCAGATATTGAAAAACAATATAATTATCTTTATCTTGCATAACATATGGTACACAAACGGTAAATACAAAAATGGTTTCAGATATTTTGCTTACTTTAGCATGCAAAAAATACGTTTGCATTGATATTGTAATATGCACTGGACCCACGTGGTGGATTACGGCCGAATGGGCCGTAATATCCTCTCATATTCGTAGGCGACTCGACAACTTTAGAAATCGATTCGCCTACAAATCCGTGCGAGTGGACAAGTTAGGAATCACTGTTATAAGTATAACTTTGCAGCCCCAAACGATTTTTTTTTAATAATTTGACTTCACGCATCAAGGAAAGCATAGATTATAAGTGCCTATATTTTTTGTAGTATTATCCTCGTTTCTGCATCAGGGTTTCACCCAAACGTTTTTCAAACTCTCTCGGGAAAAAACCTATTTAATCAAAATAGTTTTGTGCATTTTAAAGGTCATGGAAAAAAACAACTACTGAGATCTTGAGTAATTCGTCAACTCACAAAAACTTGTATTGTGGTTTTGAACGTTTACGTGTCGGATATACAGCCCAAGCCAACTGGGGTAGGAAGATGATTCACAGATCGACTTTAAGAATATGAAAACAATAATTAACAAAAATACAGAATACTTTGGCGGGATGACAGCCCAGCAACTGGGTTTTGTAGGTCAGATAGGCAGTCGCTCCATATAAAATACTGGTATTCAGATGCATCCAATTAGACTGGAAGCCGACCCCATCATTATGTAGTTGGAAAAAGGCTCGGCAGATAACGATGATATCGTCAGGGCTGACATATGGAAAATAGTGATAAAATGAATACAGAACTTTAGGCACTGCAATAGGTACGATTGCTGATTTAATAATGCATTTCAACGGAATTGTTAGGTACCTTCGTGTATATAACAATAAGAAAAATCGCCACATAGGATCCAACACTTATGTAATTAGGAAACTACATTATATTAAGTGTGTTTATTAGAAAGTACAGGCAAAATGTTCGAGCTGATAGAATTTGATACAATAAGCATCATTTCAGAGTAAGTTGTAGACTTTAAAAAAATATGTAACGGCTATGGAACACCGATTTGCGAGTGTGTGAGGGGGCGATTGTTTATCGGGTTCGCTGCGTGTGCGCATCGTGTTCGTCGCGTTTGCATAACGAGAGCGATTGACGTGAGTGTACAAGAGTGAGCGAGACAACCGAGTGTGTAAAATTATGAAAACGCGGAGGCTATTCCGCTTCACATCCGCGGATAGCACGGTCACAAATCGTTTCCCTGGAAACATGCACACTGGCAACATGTTTTTGGAAGTTCACCACAATCATAACATAGTCAGTAAATCTCTTTATGTAGTAGAACGAATTAACAGCTGTTAATGAAATCATAGACGTACAGATTTTTTTTATTTGAACTTTAATTACTTACATTATTTGTATAATTACTGTGTATGGTATGTGTAATTAAGAATCACACTGGACTCCGAGGCAAACGTCTCTTCTCATAAAGAGAAACAATGAGACTTGTTTTGGTGATTTTAGACCTTAAATCCAGGTATTTTTTTAAAGTTTTTTCTTTTACCATAAATCAGAAGAGTCTTACGTGATGATATTGGAAAAAAATCCAAATCGGTCCAGCCGTCTTCGAAAAATCGAGGAACAAACATAAAAGATAAAAATAAAGATTTCAATGAACTGAGAACCTTCTCCTTTTTTTGAAGTCGGTTAAAAAGTCACATTTGACGCAAATAAAATACTAATTGGTAGCCAAAAGAAACATATGTCGGAGTCCATTAATTTTTTGTCTCGGGCAGACCTTCACCCTAAAGGCTCGTGCAAACGGGCGCGACAGGCAGTGCTAACCTTTTCGCGCCCGCGATATCGCGCCTGTTTGTGGGAGCGTTAATGCTAAAAAAGCCGTAGCTACCATGGAGATAAATAGATCGATAAAATAAATACTTTATCGTAGATACCGTCACAAAATTGTAACACAACTTGTTACCTAATTAGAATGGCGGTCTTATCGCTGATAGCGATATCTACCAATAAACTTTTGAGCCATCACGACACTCACTTCAGTTAAAAAATACAATAGACGTAGATATATTTATTTATTTAAACTTTTCGCACACAAAAAAGGTACAAAGGCGGACTTAATGCCTTAGGCATTCTCTACCAGTCACCTAAAGGTGGTGAAGAGAGAGTAACCTATTCCGCTTGACTATTCTTCAAGAGTCCATAAAACCCTGTATAATATGCCCTATTTTATAATGGATTTCCGCAAAGTCACACCTGAATCAATTAACTATCTCACTTTAGTTTTCAAAAAAGTTTATATTCCAGGCTGACTTGAAAAATTCCATTGCCAAAAAGTCACCTTAAAAAAAACCCAACCTGTCAAACACAACACAACTTCTCACGATTATAACCTCAAAATTACAGTGTTATTATTAATAATAATTAAGAAATATTAAGTAGACATGTTAAATAACCCAAGATGAACAAGATAGTGAAAGGTGTAAAGTCGTGGCGTGCCCCCAGGCCTGTGGAGGAACTAACTCGGAGCCAGTATTCGCTGGTTTCAACTGATCTTACTGATGGCGCCGTTCAGCTGTGGTTGGGTCTACCTGATGAGGTGAAGTATGACCCAGCCTTGGAGCAGTTCCGACAACACTATGAGAAGGAGCACGGTGAGTTTGAATAAAATACTTTTTTTTTTTAGTTTTAATGGTCGGAAGACTGCTGGTCCTGGATTCGATGCCCAGGGTCGAGAAAAACGCTACTGAGGTTTTTTTGAACTCTCAACTCTCCATTTTTCATAAGTATTCACTCTAGAATTGAATTCAGTCTGGAATTGTGCTCAGTTTATGGCAATAAGCTCGCCCACTATTCTATGGGACTTAACTGGCGAAACATTGGTGTAGTGTAGGCACACCTCTGTCTAACCCTTCGGGGGATACAGGCGTGATGTTATGTTTATATGAAACTAATAATAGTCCTCCAGACCGTATTTGGGCCCCGGCGACCAATCTCAACGGAGGACTCTCATTCGGCGCGGGAGATATTATAGTGCACAAGTGTGTGCGCAGACACAGGTGCACTCTCTCTACCCTCACTCACATAGTCCGATGGGACGGCAATCCGATACGACCGGAGAGAGATCAGGCGCGGGACCAACGGTTTAACTTGCTTTCCGAGGCACGGGGGTATCACACCGCCAACTTCCAAACTCCGGGCTGTTACTAAGAAATTCCTAATGGAGACGGAGCAGTCAAATGTGAAACAACCTAGGTCTGGAATTGTGCCCAAAGGGGTGCCCATTACATCAGATAAATTAGATTTATATTGTGTAGTACGCCTCTACAAACCCCTCCGGGGCATACAGGCGTGATGTTTCAATTGTGAGTTTTAGCATTTGTTTCTACGGCAAATATTCTTCAAGCAGCGTCAGCTTTTAATACAAATCTTTAGCTATCATAGTTTGGTTAAAATATTAGTCAGCTAAACTGTTTTTTAATCTCGTAGACTAATTTGACAGGTGTCAAACTACAAATTGAAATCGTCCGCTGGTTATAGGCTATTGACGTCACATTAAATTGAATATAGCGCCCTCTGGACGATATAATTAGGTTTTGCCATTCGTGAAAGCTACAAAATAAATAACGGAAGATATCCGAATCTCAGCAGATACAATTCTTGTCTAGATTCTCATTGCAATTGTCAAAGTTCCAATAATCATAGTTATTTTTAGTTCATCAAATATTTGCGCACTGCAAAAGTTCAATCGCATTAAAATTATTTTCTATAATTATTTGAATAGGATTGAGCTCCGAAACGAAGAAATAGGTTTAGTTGCAATACAACCCTGTAGGGTAATTGAGTAACACACTCACAATCCCAATGCCTTTTAACAATATTCATGGCGTTATTTTCGTTGACGAGCAGACGAATTTTTCAAACATATTTATGAAGGAATTTCCTTCTAAATCCTTCGGATGGTTATGAGGGTTTTCTAAAATGACGTTAATTAGGTGTAAGCACTGAAATGTCAGGTCCGCCCAGTCAGCACACAAGCCAGATAACTGGCCGACAATTTAACCTTATTCAGGGTTAAGCTTTATTATATATGTATAGAAGCTGTGTGTATTACGAAGTTCTGTATTAAAGTTTTTTTTTGCTATAATAATACTATTAGCTGAGTTAGTTCAGTAATTTGCGGATTTTATTTCTTAAAACTGAATAATCATCATAAAAAGACCTGTTACTCAAGAGTTTGTGTAACCTTTTACATAACATGGGTATAAAATTCCATTATCAAGCATGATACTGGATAAGTTATATTCTGTTCTCTTTTAGTTGTATTACACACCACATCTTGACAGTTATTCAGCTACTGTATAAAATAGGCGTTATTTCTGTTATGAAGCATATAGTAACTTAACAGAAATTATGACCACTTTTAACCAGAGCACAACTTAATAAGTGGATACATAAGGTCTGTTATGCAGACATAAGCCGGTAAGCCGCTGTGCAATCAGATTTTATTCAGAATGAGCGTCGCCATATCGAATAACATAACCTATTGTAATGATGTGGAATTTTATACTCAAATACTCAAATTTAATAACGTAATTGGTATAATATTCTTATAAAAGTATTACAAGGTTATTTTGAACCCCTAAACTGCATAAAACATAAAAAAATATTTCACACGTAAAACATACCAATAGACATAATTTTGTTTATTTCTCCAAAACCCGGCTTATCAGGTGAAAATTTTACACGAAATGTATATATTTATATACACGGTAAAGTTTCATGCGCACCAACAATTTCTTTCTTTAAGCATAAATAAGGGTAAAAATTACTTACGATAGGTAATGTAATTTGGCCATCACTTAATTCACGCTGTTCGGATTTGTCAATTTCAATTTAATTTTGATTAAATTTTTGATAAAATATTCTGAAATAAGCTAAACGCTTTGTAACATCTCAATATCTGAGCTTCGAAGGACTTAACCATATTAGTTCATTCATCATTCATTCATCATCTGGCTAACACAGCTGTACTTGTATTAAAGAACAAAATGCTTTTATGCAGAAGATACTCAGCTTGTCGTACAATTATTCAAAACTTATTCATCTGTTACGTTGCTATTACACAGCTATTAGCAGTTTATTTTTGTGCCCAAATTGCTTGAATAACGTCTGAGTAAGCGCCAAAATAGCTAATTACGATAGTCTATTCAGCGATTAGTTTCTATGACTGCTGTTAAACAAAAATTACTCAAAATGTTTGTGCTGGCTGGGCGCGCACCTGTCAAAACTGTCAAAGCGCCTATATTTTTTGTAGTCGTGGATGAATAATAAAATAATGAATGAAACGAATGGTGAACGTCATAATAATATTTTATATTCATCGTCGAAGTGGAAGACCTCTTGTCAAAGTGGCGCCAACTGGTGGCGTGAATTTTCGTGAAAACCTGTGAAAGATAGACCTCTAGAGTGCGTTTCATCAAATAGTTCCTTTGCCGTAATGTTGGCTCCACAATTTTATTTTATTTTCCTAGCCTACGCTGTCCCTACTCCTGGGCAAAGACCTCCCTCCACTCCTTCCATCTTTCCCGATCCCGCGCGTCCTCCTTCCAGTTTTGATGGAACCTATCCAGCTCATCCTACGTGGTCTGCCGCGAACCCGTCTCACTGTTTCAGGGTACCAGAAGGCCTAGACAAGTGACAATCGCTTCCAAAGCGTTTCAATTTTCAATTTTCGTTTTTTGCTGCCAACTTCCGAAATTAAAGTTACTTTTCACTTTTTAGCGGTTGTTTGTTTATTTATTTAAATACTAGAATTGGCATTCTGGTGGGCGGCCCGCTTGTTTGTCATCCAATAATATTTAAAAAAAACCTTCGTATGTACCTACTATGAGGTTGTCCATGACAATATAGGTATGGTAACTCCAAGGAAAAAACTTTGAGAGCATACATTAAGGTTTTCATATGGTTCAACTTTATTCACATACACCATTAAAAGATATTTATGTTGAGTAACACCTGCCATATTTGAAAATTACATTTTGACGAGTAAATAATAAACTTGGAACCTTGGAATATTGAGATAAATGCCTTGTTTAAGCACCATTGGACAGTGATAAGTAGAAAAAATATAGTGGAAAACAAAATAATACATTCAAAAGTAGGGAAGATATTTCGTATAATTTTACGTAGTTCTGTAGAAACTATTAGATTTAGGCGATTAGAGTTGTGCAAAATATATTAAACTTCAAAAAAGTAATTCAATAATATACATTATTATACATCTAACACTAAAATAATATGTACAAGTATATCAAAAGGGGGGGGGAAGGGCAAATAATCACTATAGTGTCAGCAGGAAAAGTGCCCATAAGGCTGACAGCAGAAAGCGCGCTGTTAGAATTTCAACGCTCGGCTCGACGCTGAACGTTAAAAATCGCACAGAGCGCTTATTTTATTTAGGCATTACATTTAGGTGTCGCCTAGACTTCGTGAAAACGGGCATTAGGTTTTCATTTTCTATTAATTATTCAATATTTAATGAGCGCTCTCAGTTTACCAATGTTTTTTTTTTGTCAGCATTCCAAGCTTCAGGCTATATTTAAACCGGTCCAATCCAGTTCGCGCCGGTACTTAGCTATATGTTGTACTGCCGTCTCGCTCTGTCTGTGAATGTTTGCTGTTTCTAATCGCGATTATACACTATGTTAAGAGAAATATAAATCAATACAGGATTGTTGTTTTAATGAAACATTAATTTTTGTTGTGCAAAAATTATATCATCATAACGTATACAGATTTGCAGAAAAAAAATAATGAACCAGTAAGTATATGTACAAAAAACTGACATTATTTAAATAAAAATACTTAACCATAACACCCTGTATAATAACCAGTTCAAACTAGTTAGCGCCGCTTCCTTCAAACCTTCAATAATTTTTATTCATCTTCAAGTTTATGTCGGTACATTATAGCCAATGAGCTGTCTCAATTTGAACATACAAAAATATTGTTCTTTAGCCTTTAGTAAAGCTATTTCCAATCTGTCTGGGATAAAGACTAGCTAGTATTTATAAACATAACTCTAGGTTAGAGTCAGGGCTATAATTAACCAGTCTGATCCAGTTTGCTCTGCGTCTAATGTTAGGTGAACGAACTTCTAGAAACTAGAAACGTTTTATATGCATTTTTTTAATAATAATGTCGGGCTAATCCGGCTCTCTCCGCGGTTTCACTCACATAAGTCTCGATTCCGTGGGAGTATCAGGATAAAAGGTATCCTATGTCCTTCTCCAGGTCATGGTAAATTTCATATGCCAAAGGAGATCATTCACCGTCCATAAATTTTTGGGCTATATATTTTTGAAAGAGCCAAACAAAAAAAAAGCTATATTCCGAAAGAGTACGTTTTTCTCTTCATTTTTTATTACTACAAGCTATTACTTTAATTAGATAACTATTAATTATTTTAACTAAAACATACTGAAAACAGTATTTTTCAAAATCGTATAACAGCGCAGGGAACTCAGCCGTACAGATTTGGTCTGATAGTGAAAAGTGAAGAGAATCACATGTTCTAACGGAATTTAAGATCATTTTTTTTTTTGGCTAATATGAATGATCACCTTTCATCGAAATCCGTTCAACCGCTTTAGCGTGAAAGCGAAACAAACTCACTTTCGCATTTATAATATTAGGGAGGATGCAGACCTTTTTTTTTTTTTTTTTTGTGTGGCAAATCATCACATGACTTCTCCCGCTGGGCGGAGCGGAAGGGCGTGTCAGACTCTTACTGACTAAAACCCACCCGTGTTCCTTCAGTTGCCTGTTGCCAGGGTCCCGGTATCCCTTTCGGACTATTCCGCGAGGATGCACACCTACTACGCATAAGCTAAAAATAGGCCTTTGGACCTCGAATTTTCATTTTCTGATCATTATTTCATGTTCTGATGCGTCCAAAATGTCTGCCTTTCTTTCTGTTGTATGTGTCGCAGTTAAAGACACATTGTAACCGTAAATATTGACATACAGCCACATCTGGATAGTCTGGGTTCCGTCCCTGACATGTTTGAATGGCAATAACTTTTAAGTATGTATATTTATTCTGCCTGCATCTGTAGTTCACACAGGCGGCGAGCGAGGTCGCTGTGCAGCGTATGTATAGTTTAGAACTGGTATGAACTCGATGTAACCAGTTTGGAAGTGGTTTGGGTCTATGCAAAAGCTAGAAGGAAGAGTCATGAATTAAACAGCAGCCTAATTGCGTAACACAC
The DNA here is from genome assembly GCA_948473465.1 of Lithophane ornitopus. Classification (NCBI taxonomy): domain Eukaryota; kingdom Metazoa; phylum Arthropoda; class Insecta; order Lepidoptera; family Noctuidae; genus Lithophane; species Lithophane ornitopus. The sequence continues at coordinate 4,190,620 of OX419642.1, read as the reverse complement.
TTTCAGTCACAATCCGAAGGATTTTGAAAGAAATTGTTAATCCATTGCTTCTTAAGTGCTATTACAATGGCAATGCCTTTCATATTCACAGTTCAACAATATTCATTGCGTTTTTTACGTTGTTTGGCAGATGAATTCTTCAAACTTATGAAGCAATTTCCTTTAAAATCTTTCGAATTGTGGTTGAACTCGTGCTACGCAATAGGGAATATGCATAAGATCCAAATAAGGGTCAAGAATTTTTTATACAAACTATATTACTTCAGAATTATGCCTCCATCAATATTTTTGAATAATATTTCTTTGTGAGCGAGACATTATTTTTTTAAAGTGCCAAATAACTGTGGGACATTCAAATACTTCAAAAGCTACGCTATTGGTGAGAGCGGATGTGACGTAACAGTCTATGACAACAATCAAAATGTCAACGTGTTTTGTAGGAGTGTTTGACATTGACTTGACACTTGTTTGTTTGTTGTCATAGACTGTCACGTCACAACAACAAGCGTGCCAAAAGGAGAGCGTTTAAACAGCACGGGTCGGTTGGATATAAAAAAAAAATAAGTACTTTAAATTGCTTTTTTGGTGTCGAATTTGGCGATGTAAACTATCGAATAAAAAAAAAAAACATGCATGTTCCTATTGGGGTCATAGGAGTTGGTTATAGGCTGTGCGATTTTTGTCAGTCAGTCACGAAACTGAAGCCTAGATAGCAGATCTTAATACAGAGAAACTAACAAAACACACAAATTATGTAAAAAATTTCTTTAAAAAATAGCAACATTATTTTATCGCAGCTCTCGTATTTGTACGATTCGATTCGCACAAAGCCCACCTGAGCTAAGTCAAACCGGTTGTATCCAGTACAAACTGGTATATGTGCAGTATTATATGTACATAGTTGTATACTGGTGACTTGTCTTTTACCTTGTCTGAGTCCGCATTTTGATGCGCTTTCGCCGTATATACAGGTATCTATCTATACACAATGAGAACAGTTCCGTGAGTGACTGAGCGACAGACACCTTCCATGTTGTCTTTATTACGTGCATTTGTTTTTATTTTACTCCTGAAACACCCTGATCCTAGGAGGTAGAAGTTTGCATTTCGTGGTTTTATGATAACGATGTAGGGCAGGTTTTCACCGCGGAAAGTTGGACACAGTTTCCTTTTTTTTTTTTAACTGAAACTCTTCAGTTCGTCATTTGTTTATACACAGTAAAGTGGATACATAAGTATTGAGTACAAAGGTACTGTTTATTTGTTTTAGTTTTTTACTTGGGAACTCCTTAAGGTCGACTTCCACTGCCGCCTTTATAGGCTACGAGCTAAAATCCGTTCAGCCGTTTTAGCGTGAAAGCGTAACAAACAAACAAACTCACTTTCGCATTTATAATATTATTACTAGCTGCGCCCTGCAGTGTCACCCGCGTAAGTTTCGGTCCCGTGGGAATATCGGGATAAAAAGTATCCTATGTCTTATTCCAGGTTATGCTCTACCCCTGTGCCAAATTTCATCCAAATCCATTCAGCCGTTTTAGCGTGAAAGCGTAACAAACAAACTCACTTTCGCATTTATAATATTATAAAGTTAGGATTAGATTAGATATCATTCCATTACCTACTTCAACAACTATTTTCATGTAGTCAATGCTACAAGTAAACTTTGTTTATGGAGCTAGTTTTAAAACATAATTATTACTTTAATTACCCGACTACGGCGAAGAAAAAAGGAGGGTTATGATTTTGACCGGTATGTATGTATGTATGTATGTATGTTCATCTGTTCCCTCATATCTTCTAAACGACTCATCACAATTTGACAAATGAGGTATCGTTGGAAGCGTCTTGATCGTCCGCTGGTTATAGGCAATGTGACGTCACATTAAATTAAAAATGGCGCCCTCTAGATGACATAAAGTCAGGAACTAAAAAAAATAATAGTTTAATCGTACCATGTTGGGTATCAAATGAAAGGGCTTAATGAGCAAATTTCAAAAATATATATAATAACCCCAAAATAATTAAAAAAAAAAAAATTAAGTAATAAAAACTAAAACCCAACTACGACTAAAAAGGTATAAACAAAACACCACAGACAGACGCCACACCATACCTTTTTAGTCGTAGTTGGGTTTTAGTTTTTATTACTTAATTTTTTTTTTGACTTCTCATACTCACGAAATTGGTCTATTTTGTCAACGACACCGGCTCAAATTACACATAATTTCCTTTTGAAAAAATTCTCGCTATGTAAATGATCATCATCATTGAATTTTGAAACGCAAAAACTAGTAATTTCAGATCAAATAACTAGCAACAATGTCAGTATAATAATGATACTCATAATTATTATAATGATGTTTTCTCATAGCTGAACATACCTATTCCAATTGAAATCTAAATAACTACGAGGTTCTGAGGCCCTCGGCAAAGTGACTTTCTATCAGAGATAACGATGATGGAAAAGGCAAAAATGTATAGGACTGACATAAGCTAGGAGGAGCTCGTGGCTAAGTAATAACAGCCGCACGGGTCGATCCATCCCGGGGTTGGTCTGTGTATGGGTGACCATCTTTACATATCGAGACTCCTCCGTGCCTCGGAAGCACGTTAAGCCGTTGGTCCCGGCTGTCATTCCTGGATCTTTGACAGTCGTTACGGGTCGTCAGAAGCCCGAAAGTCTGACAACCAGTCTTACCAAGGGGTATCGTATTTCCCAGTTACTGGGTTGTGGAGGTCAGATAGGCAGTCGCTCCATGTAAAATACTGGTCAGCTGCATCCGGTTAGACTGGAGGCCGACCCCAACATAGTTGGGAAAAGGCTAGGCAGATTGATTGACTGACATAAGCTATCGAAAAGCTTGTCAATCCTGTTGAAAGTTGTCGCAGCGCTTTGAAAATAATTGCCGCTTGTCTCGCCCTCTCGTAAGTTATGCAGAGATGTACATCAAATTTCGCCAGTTATATTTAAGTCCCATGTAATAGGTAGCGAGCCTATTGCCATCAGTCAGGCACAAACCTAGACTCCGGGCTGCTAATGAGAAATGCCAGATCGAAAAACCTATTAATCACCTATCCCTGACCCGGAAATCGAACCCAGGACCTTGAGCTCAGCAGTAGCGCTTGCTGCCACAGACCAATGGGCAACTGTGGGTTTGTTAGTTCCACTTTCAGCCACCGGGTCAAATGAGTTTGTGGCGCTATACCGTTTTTTTTTTGAGGGTAGTATCTCATCAAATAACTTCTCCCGCTCTGGGCGGAGCGGGAGCGCGTGTCATACTTTTACTAACTAAAACCCACCTATGTTCCTTCAGTTGCCTGTTGCCAAGGTCCCGGTATCCCTTTCGGACTTTCCCGCAATCCTGGCAGGTATCGGCCTTAGCGGACCACGTCAATAATAGGCCTGACATCTCTTTGAGGCGCGCAAGGCGCTATACCTTGTATTAGCGATTCGTCCCATCAAAGCTTAGAAGCGCAAGAGTACTAAGCATGCATGATTCATTGCAATTTACGTAAACATCACTGAGTTTGAAAACATGTTACTGTGCAGCGTTGCATCGGTAATTAGAGGTCGTTGGCCTTTCGTTCAAGGACTTTTAACTAGAGTTTATGTAGTACTAGTTGAGTGTAAGGCTTGTTACATAGAGATAGAAGAGCTATGAGCGGGTAAGATGTATATATAGTCCTCCAGACCGTATTTCGGCCATGGCGGCCAATCTAGCCTTCGGCGCGGCAGATATTATAGTGCACAAGTGTGTGCGCAGACACAGGTGCAGTCTCTCTTCCCTCACTCTCATAGTCCGATGGGACGGCAACCCGACACGACCGGAGAGAGATCAGGCATAGTACGGTCAGCGACAAAATAAGATTATAGGCTCCCGCAGCCGCGACGCGACGGGACGATACGACATCGGTAGAACAATTTCCGTGAAGTTTTCATAGAAATTGTTTCACCAGTCTCGTCGCTCCTGTCTGCGGGAGCCTAGACACTGTTACTTATATACATCATCTAAATTCACTCAAAATGATTCCAAACGTTGTATTTCAGCAATTTATATTAGTTGAGAATGAATATTGTGTCGCTGACAGTAGAATGTTCAATAATCTGTGATCCGGTTTAAGGACAAGGCCACGACATAAAGCGATACGTCTTGTGCAGCCCTCTTTTTTCCTATCCCGAGCCAAAACTTAGACGTGTTTGTCCAAATTAGTTTCTATATGAAATGTTTATTTTTTCTTTTGTATACCCAGTTTTTACCCGACTACGGCGAAGCAAAAAGGAGGGTTATGATATTTTGACCGGTACATACCGGTCAAAATCATAACCCTCCTTTTTGCTTCGTATGTATGTATGTATGTATGTTCATCTGTTCCCTCATATCTTCTAAGTCACTCATCACAATTTGACAAGTGAGGTATCGTTGGAAGCCTCTTGATCGTCCGCTGGTTATAGGCCATGTGATGTCACATTAAATTAAAAATGGCGCCCTCTAGAGGACATAAAGTCAGGAACTTGAAAAAAAATTTTGTTTAATCGTACCGTGTTAGGTATCAAATGAAAGGGTTTAATGAGCACATTTCAAATATATATATATTATCACCCCAAAAGAATTTAAAAAAAAATTAAGTAATAAAAACTAAAACCCAACTACGACTAAAAAGGTAAAGGTTTTTAGTCGTAGTTGGGTTTTAGTTTTTATTACTAAATTTTTTTGTTGACGTGTAAACTTCTTTAGCCGCGTTGAGCGATTTTCGGTGGAGGTAAACTTATGTATCGCGTCACCGCGCGCCGTAGTGCTGTAACTTAAAATATAGATGGCGCTAATACCAGTTTTCACTTCTATCGGCAGTCCACAAAACTGGTTAGGTATTTAATTTTTTTCTCTATGTAATGTTTATTTCATTAATATGTAATATGTGTGTATGTTTCATTTCCTTAATAATGTATTCCATCTTCTTCGCAGGCGGTCTGGGGTTACCTCGGAAGAGCAAGTCGGGGTCCTCAACAAAACGACTTCCCAGCGTTAATTCGGCGCCGCACCTCAACAACAATCTTCAGATCCCGAAGGATGACATCTCCGTCGCATTCCTCAATGGCTGTAAGCAGATACCTCCTAATGATGAGAAGAAGGAGAAAATGTAAATCACTTTTTGACTTATTGTTTTTGTAACTAGCGAAATGTGGGTGTACTATAGGTAAAAACTACTACGAGAATACCCTTTGTGGAATATTTCTCTGTTTTTGACGTTCTAAAATGCCTATTTGAAATAGATTATTTGACTTTGACTTTGGTACACATCTGCATAACCCTTCAGGGAATACAGGCGTGATGATTGTGTTTTTTTTATTACGATGAAAGACATTAGACTGACTTTCTGACACTAATTAATCATCGTTTAGCGTAATGTTTGCTCTTTTCATTGGCTCTCCAAAACAGTTGTTTTAGAAACCAGTCAGTCCAACTTCTTAGGAATCACAGCCAAGTGTTAATATCTATGCGGTTTTTTTGTTCGTTTGTTGATAATCGCATCGCTTCCACTTGCGAACGGTTTGACCGATTTGACTTTTTTTTTTTAAACGCTCTTAATAAATAGTACGAATAGTTAATTATAGAAAAGTGGCTTTTACGGTTTTTTTTTTTAAGTTGCCCGGAAAGTCTTTAAATTCTGGAAAAACGAAACGTCCTCTTTTGTATAAAATATTTTATTTTCATTTTACAGGCTTGAAGATGAACCAGGACCCAAAAAGCCAACAAAGGTAAGGACTTTAAGAGATGTTTACATAATAAAACTGGTTAGACAGGGAGCCGACCTCAACATAGGAAAACGCTAGGCTGATGAATAAATATATACAGCGACCCGATAAACCTTTTGGAATAAATTCTTTAGAGCATTTATACTCCATTTATTTTACATTAGACTAATAATGGTTAAATAACGACCATTATTTTGTAATATTGTTGAAATTACTGCACTTTAGAGTAATTTTTTTAATGCAAATTGTAAATAGATTACATTGCCTTTGTGCATATCGTGAAATAACGGTGTTTACTATACGTTTATATTGCAAACTGAAATGGCAGTGGGCTGGCCATGGTGCATGTGCACGGCCAGCACCGATGGCTGGTGGAGCAGACGAGTTCTAGAGTGGAGATCGCGTAGCGTGGGCCTCCCCGAGCTAGATGGACCGACAACCTTAAGAAGGTGGCTGGGACGGACTGGATGCGAAGGACAGGACGTTGTGCGCAACTTAGGAGAGTACTATGTCCAGCAGTGGACTGCGATAGGCTGAGTTGATATATTGAAACGGTGATAACCGTTGTTTGTCAAATGTTTTACTAATTGGAGTGATGATACTGAAAACTGCATTCAAATCCATTGTATAGTTTAAAACTTTGATTATAGATTTTTGTCCGTAGATGGCTCAAGCTAGACACGTCGTGAAGATGACCCTCCTGGTCGCAATGTGGATGTTCTTCACCGTAGTATTCCTAATGTATAACGAGAAGGAACAGATCAGCAGACACTCCTCGGTAGCGCCTGGCGAAGTTAAGAGTAAGTATACTACTACTGTTATTAAATATTCTTGAATATATTTCCCAAGAAAGTTGGAGTCGGCTTCCAGTATATCTGGAAGCAGCTGAATACCAGTATTTTACATGTAGCGACTGCCTATCTGACCTCCACAGCCCAGTTTCGGGCTTCTGACGACCCGTAACGACTGTCGAAGATCCACGAAAGATAGCCGGGACCAACGGCTTTCCGAAGTAGGAGTCTTGATAGTAATGATGGTCACCCATCCACGGACCAACCCCGGCAAGCGTAGCTTAACCTGATAGATCGACCCGTGCGGCTGTTATTACTTAGCCACGAGCTCCTCTATATCTCATGCCGCCGTGGTGAAAATATAGAGCCTCTCTACATAATTTGCTAATTGTCAAATCTTTTGACTGTCTTTCGAAAAGTATTCTACATGTTTGCTTGTATTTCGAACTTTTTTGTTAACTGGACTTTTTTTTAACTCTCTTCTCTTTCAGGCTACGCTCTACGATCCGAAAAAGAACAACTATCGGTCCTCCTACAGATGACGGGACCCTTTGTATCAGAACAGAATGAAAAGAAACTAAATTCTAGTGATAAGTTGACAATGCCCAGAATGGAGGTGTGGCTCGAGAGAGACGGATTTGAAGCTTTGACAAATGATACTCATCAGGTATGAATTGATTGACTTGCAACATTTTTTTTTCACTTGGTCACTTTTATGAGACCGGGGTGATTGGAAGCTGGGTGCAAAGCCTTGAGGGAGTGATAGTTGACACCATTTTGAGCATTTGGAGCCATACATGCCTTAGACGAAGTATGTTTTTATTTTTAACTGACTCAAAATGCTCTCATTATGGTGTCAACTGGGCCCTAAAGCTTTGCACCCAGCTTCCAAACACCCTGTATAAGGCTTGCACGTACGGTAACACCGTGACGATCTGCCATCATCAGACCAGCGGGGTAATTGCGTACGGACTTGGCAATGACTTCCATTTTGACAATTCAACGATATTCATTACGTCATTTACGATGTCGAGCAGATGAATTTTTCTATCTCAATGAATGAGCAATTTTCTTCAAAATCCTTCGGATTGTGATTGAAAATCATCATCATCATGCTCTTGCAAGGGCAAGACATAAACAAAAAGGCAAACTACTTTCATCCGACCCCAAATAAATTAGTGTAAGGACCCCAATTTATTTGAGGTAGGATGAAAGTAGTTTACGAAAATGTGGAGCAGCTCTTTTAAAAATTGCAGTGCTTCTAAAAAACTTTAAATTATTTTGAATTTTTCATTCAAATCTTCTATTGATTCAATATCTTTGTCTGCCCCCAGATGTCACGCTGGTTTCTATACCTCGATCCGGACGACGAGATAGATTTCACAGAAGGTGAAACCAGGTCCAAAGTGCTGAAACTGACCCACACTAGACAAAACCCCCTGATTCCGAGGACCTACAGTGATTATGCCGTCAAGATGTTAACAACTTCCAAGACAACAACTCCGTTTGCATTGAGTTATACGATGAACCCCTTAGATATGTCAACGGGGGTGATTTACGCCTGTTTACTCCTGTGTGCACTGTATATACTTATTATATTTGAGGTAAGACAATTTTTCATTTAATCTAACTAATATTATAAACGCGAAAGTTTGTAAGTATGGATGGATGGATGTTTGTTACTCTTTCACGCAAAAACTACTGAACGGATTTGGATGAAATTTGGCACACAGATAGTTTATAACCTGGATTAACACATAGGATACTTTTCATCCCGATATTCCCACGGGATCGTGCCTTACGCGGGTGAAACCGCGGGGCGCAGCTAGTAATAAATAATACCAGCCTGTTGCTAGGGGGAAGATATACAGGGTGTCCATGGAAGTATGGATCAAATCGATGGGCGTGAGCAACGTCATTTCCAAAGTTTGTAACCCTGAGAATTTTTATTCGCTAGTGAATGACTGTTTCCTATGAAAATCGCTCGAAATTTTATGTCAGATCAAAGCTTTTGCAGTAAATGTATTTTCTTATTGAAATAATTATTTGTTATGCAAGGCTGCAAAGTTGTTTTTTCGCGCGAGTTCCTGTATTGAAACCTGACCGTTGCGAAGGTTTCAAAGGTACGAGACGCAGAATAAATTTGCTGCCGAGCGAAACACACAACTTTTCACCTCACTACAGCGAGGAAAATGCTAAATGTCTCCATGCAATGAACAAATATTGTACGCTTTTATGTACTTTACGCGCAATTTTTCCTTCAATTCGGCATTATGAGAGCTCAATTCGGCATTATGTATCGCTTGCACTAACTCTGCACTGCTAAACAAACCCAAATGATGGAAAGTGAATTGAATAAGAATAAAATTAAATCAATCTTTTTTATGTGAAAACTTCTTTAGGCGCGTTGAGCGATTTCTTTTCGTGCTGGCCAGTGCGATTATTCTAAAAATGAGGTTGGCGCTCTGACATAAAATAAGTATTGATGCATTATCAGTCGACCCGGCGGTATAGAAAATTGTTGAATAGAAAGGTTCCAATTTAAAAAAAACTCTTTCCACGCTAGCAGGGAAAATACACTTTTCCACGCAGACTTCGAATGACAAACAGAATCTTTCCGAGCTTGTGAGGTGAAAAAATATTTTACCTAAGCTTTTATGTACTTTTCGCGCAATTTTTCCGGAAGAAAGCTCAATTCGGCATTATGTCTCGCTTGCACTAACTCACTCTTTTTTTTCGTAATGGCCAGTGCGATTATACTAAAAATGAGGTTGGCGCTCTGACATAAAATAAGTATTGATGCATTACCTATTAGTCGACCCGGTGGTATACAAAATTGTTGAATAGAAAGGTTTTTGGTTAAAAAGGTTTTTTAAGGGGTTGTAATTTTAAAAACTCTTTCCACGCTAGCGGGGAAAATTCACTTTTCCACGCAGATTTCTAATGATAAAGATCTTTCCGAGCTTGTGAGGTGAAAAAATGTTTTCTAGCTGCCTAAAAGTATTACCACAGGAAAGGCATACGCTTGCCAGGGCTGGTCCGTGGATGGGTGACCATCTTTACATATCGGACTCCTCCGTGCCTCGGAAAGCACGTTAAGCCGTTAGTCCCGGCTGTCATTCGGTGATCTTTGACAATCGGTCGTCAGAAGCCCGAAAGTCTGACAACCAGTCTTACCAAGGGGTATTGTATTACCCAGTTACTGGGTTGTGGAGGTCAGATAGGCAGTCGCTCCATGTAAACTACTGGTATTCAGCTGCATCCGGTTAGACTGGAAGCCGACCCCAATATAGTCGGGAAAAGGCTAGGCAGATTGATTGATTGACAGTAACCTGTATCTCATCCTAACATAAGTTCTATAGTGGCTTGCATTTGAATTGAATCCACAACGTCGAGCCATCATTTGAAGCATTTTAACATGACAATGATACATTGAAGACTTTTAGTGTATTTGATGAAAGATTTTTCTAAGCGAATCGGGTCGCAAATGAGGAGAAATGGGAAGGCTAGATAGACTGAAAGGCGTAATATCAGGAGGCCTGCCACTACCGCTTACAGCAGTATTATTTTAATATTACATCAGTGTAGGAAAGAGAGGAAGCTCTACAGGACGTATAGCTCCATCTCTTTCCCCCCCCCCCCTTTGCACTAATACTTACATAAATACAACGTTACAAATCTGAATCAGGAAACTGTAGGTACTCTGAACGTTCAGCCACGCGACTACCCTTATCAGCTGAAGATTGTTGACACACATTATCATAGCAATAACCATGATAATTATGTGTAAACATAGCTTATTACTATCCAATGGCTTGTGTTTGTTTAATGAATGTGATTTTATTTATTTATTTATTTATGATTTAAAAAAAAAGAGAGCAATGGTGGCCCAGTGGTAATGGCCACGACTTACGAGTCGTAGGTCGTAGGTTCGAACCCTGACAGCCGCTTTACTTTGTGTAAATTATTTCATCGCCACTGCTCTCAAAACGGTGAAGGAAAACATCGTGAGGAAACCGGCATGTCCTAGAACCAAAAATTCGAAGACATGTGACATCTACCAACCCGCACTGGGCCCGTGTGGTAGATTACGGCCCGCTCCCTCTCACGAAGAGGAGGCCTGTATCCCAGCAGTGGGAACATTATAGGCTGATTATAATATAATTATAATATTATGATTTCAAACACAATGTTAATTGTTAATTAATAAATTGAATTGAATTGAATTGTGATATTGAGGCTAGGTTAACCTGCAACCTATTTGCGTACCACACGATGAATCGCAATCCGTTTCATTTTGACAGTTCAACAACATAAATTGCGTTATTTATCCTGGCGAGCAGACAAATTTTCGAATAATTTGTCTAAAGCAATGGATTAAGAAATATATCCTTCAAAATTATTCAGATTGTTGTTGTGTTGTTGATGATTATTCAATTAGGTTGCTGGTTGGTGTAGCTGCTACTTGGCCATCGCACGGCAACTTAATCACATAAGAAGTAGTAAAGGTACCCTAGCAAAGTTACTGCGACCAATTCAGCTCGCGCGTGGTTGGTCGCTGTTATAATAGAGGTTCATTAATATAAAAAAGGTTTTATTTTTTGTATTTTTTTTTTATTTTTCACTTTTTAGTTATGGTACCGTACAGTGGTGGACTTAGTGGAAAAATACGTAATATTAAAGCTAACTTCAAAACTACGCAAGCAAAGTTAATAAAATTTATAAGGGACCACCTCGGAAGCATGACCTACCAAACAAAAAAGAATCATCAAAATCAATTCATAATTGGCGGAGTAATACAGACGAATTGAGAACCTCCTCCTTTTTGAAGTCGGTTAAAAAGTGTTCAACATTAGAAGGTCATTAATATTTTAGAGGATCAATCAAATACAATCTTCTTTTGAAATCCATTAATTCACCAACACTTTCCCTCAAGGTCATAAACCGTACGATGGCGGCAGTCCTGATCTCCACCGCATCTCTAGCTGTGCTGGCCCTGGCAGGCGAGAGACCCTCACTCCCGGAGCTGATCTCCTGGCTGGACGTGGAGACTCTGCTGCTGCTGTTCAGCATGATGCTGCTGGTCGCCATCATGGCGGAGACTGGGCTGTTCGACTTCCTGGCTGTCTTTACTTTTGAGGTATGTGCTCTAGGAATAGATGGCGATAGTATACATACATGATGTTTATAGGCTGTAGGATCATTAATGTTGCAGAGATACTTATCTTACGCATCGCATTCACGATCAAAGAATGACGTAAAACCATAAGTAAGTCATTGCATTAATACTCTTACCTCACTGGTGTCGTGTTATCCATACATAATAATATAATTCTACATATACATTTTACAGTTTTGTTCTAAATTGTACTTTTTTTTACCATCTTTATCTATCGTGTTTTTATGCAAATAAATATATTATTATTATTAATAAAATCGTCAAAAAGTTAATCTGTACATTTAATATTTTTGAAAAAAGTATTTTTTACGAGGTCTGGGAACGATTATAATGCCTAAAATATAGTTCTTTTAGAATTTTCGTCTGAATGTATGTTCCAGCATCGCGCAACACTACCGGATAGATTCTGTTAAAATTTTGCATAGGTATTCCCTATAAGTCTGGTCAGTATGTAGGCTATAGATGATCACACTATTTTCGGGGACTATGGTACCCCATAGTCCCCGAAAATATATGCAGTCATGACATTGTCATAATTGAAGTCATGACATAAGAAAGGTTATTTTTTTCAACTTTCATTACAGCAATTTAGCTTAGCAGATTTCTTTGCAAATCTGTGGTTGTAAGTTCGATTCGCAACTATTATAATTTATGATTATTGCTTTGACCCTTTTTTTACATTTTGCTAAACTATACATACCTACTATACATTTTATTATATTATATACTTACCTTTACAATAGTTCGTAGAACACGCCTTTTCTGTCTTAAATCGTTAAAATAAAATAAATAATGATTTATGGTTAATGAGAAATTCCGTGTGTTTATCATTTACTGTATTATGATTCTAGTGGTAGGAAGGCCAATATTCTACAGTACGTTTCTTGAGCGATAAAATCGCTAATAGCTATTAGCTTCCTCATCGGCTGTGGGACAAGTTCCGGTGATTGTGTCGTCGCCCGAACAGTCAGGTCCAAAGTGGTGGCACGCAGCACTTTATGCGTGCCTTGATTGGAGGTCGTGCGGTCGTGGGATCGGCCGCACTTTGTGATGGGGTCCGCTAGGCATGGCGGGCTGATACCAGTCGGGGGTCCGGCAAATGTACAAGTATCCGGACCCCCGACTCATGGTAGAAGTAGGAGCAGTGGGGTTTTAGTCGGTAGGAGTCTGACATTACCCTCCGTTCTCCCAAGACGGAGGGTATCCATGAGGATTACCTAAAGGAAAAAAGAAAAATAAATGGTGGTGATTGTGGTAAATTGACGTGGATTTTCCCACGGGATCGAGACATACGCGGGTGAAACCGCGGAGCGCAGCTAGTTTATAATATTAGTATGGACTAGCTTCGGATTGTTTTCTTTTTGTTCGGCTCCTAAGAGTCATAGCGTCAAATGCAAAATTATTTTTTTTAAATCCGGCTGATAATTTCCATTCCATTAGTGCGTTCAAAAAAACGAATATATTAACATCACAGCCTGTATTCCCCGAAGGGTTAGGCAGATGTCTATTGTGAGGCTATTTATTATTATTATCTGCCATTTTATCTGTGTATTTTATAAACATTGGTGAGGTAGGGGCCATAGTTCAAGATAACCAGTTCACTTAGCCACCCAAACCCATAATCTTTGTTTTCCATGCAATATTCCTACACCAATCGGGGGTTGTCCTTGGCTGCACTTGTATAGTGCATACGGGGATAATACTTAAAAATGTCTAAGGGGCCTCTGCGAGTTGGCTTCGGCCCCTCGTACGCCTTCCAAAGGTCCGGGACCCCAGGGTCCCGAGATATGTCAAAGACATTTAAATAATAATAATATTATAGTATGGATAGGTACAAATACAACGATTTGATACATAGAATGGTCTAGACGACTTGTCCATGGCGACAGGTGGATCCTCTATTTCAATGGCATCATTGTACATTATCAGACACATCTATAATACCGCCGCCCAGCACGTGGATTACATGACATTGGATACAAGTTACATTCATTCAAGTTTTATTGCAGTCTTATCAGTTTAATTGCTATTATTAATTAGCTTTTAAAGTGACTAATGAGAAAACTGAACAGATGTAAACGGGGCTTGTATAAGAATATTTATTTTCTCAGGAACTATACCCCATTTGAAATAAGATTAGACATTAAAACAAACCCTTTTACAGTACGTTCAACCGATTTTGACTTCTATACCGTAGGCATAAGCATAACATTAAAAGCAAAAAAAGTTACACAATACCAACTATCTACTGCGGCTGCCATTTGTCATGCCGCCAACGCAATAGAATTCAAAATCGGTTGAACGGAATGTAAAAAAGGCTTATCTATACGTCTAACCTTATTTCAAATGGAGTATAGGTATCTTTTACTATACCCGAATCGCTTTAGCGTGGCAGTAACGGTCATTGACCCAATTGAATTTTCTAGCATTCTTTAATTCAATAAAAACTTTAAAAAAAAGACAACTGACTTCCAAAAAAAACATTAAAAAAGTGAAAAATAACTTTAATTTCGGAAGTCGGTGTCTTTGCATTTCAATTTTCGTTTTTGGCCCCCGATTTCCGAAATTAAAGTTATTTTTCACTTTTTTTATGTTTTTTTTGGAAGTTGGTTGTCTCCTACTTTTTGAAGAAGTCGGTTAAAAACTGAAATAAATTCCATTAACGTCTTGAATCAATTTCCATCGTGATCTTCAACATGTTCCAATAACTTAAAACCATACATAGTTTATTGTCCTACGAGCTACGGAGAGATATTAGGGAAAGGAGAATGACCGCTATTGTCATGCTAAAGCGATTCGAGTATAACTATACCTCATTTGAAATAAGATTAAAAATTTAAATAAGCCTTTTTTACAGTCCGTTCAACCGATTTTGACTTCTATTGCGTTGGTGGCACGATAAATGAATGGCAGCTGCAGTAGACAGTTGGTATTGTGTATTTTTTTTTTGCTTTTAATGCCATCCTTATACCTACGGTATAGAAGTCAAAATCGGTTGAACGGACTGTGAAAAGGTTTGTTTAAATTTCTAATCTTATTTCAAATGGGGTATAGTTTTCCCTCAGTCTGTTATAATGAAAATTTACGATAGTTAGCTTCCAAAAATTCATGCTATCAAAATCTTATCAGTTGCTAATTAAGAGCTTAGTATTTTAAAAACTTCGGAACCCTAATGACTGACGGAATTTCGCATACTCTAATATAAATCTCAGTTTAAAAAATGTTCTCAACTTTTAAACCTCTGTCCCTTATCCCTAGTAATTTTGAGTCGGTGCAGGCGCAGCTTGTATTCTTCTTCCATAAATCTCCATTTGTAATGTTTCTGGCCATATTATTATTATCATCTTTCACACAATCAAGTTGCACACACACCGAAAATAATAAGGAAAGCTTGAATATTTTTTTATTTGAATGTTAAATAGCAAACAAAGTCAACACGATTATAAAAACACCAGTTTTCTATGTCACGTCAAACTTTAGAAGACAGTGTCAATATTTTATTTGCAACATCTATCTCGCGTCGTCCCTGCACGTGTGCTGCATTAAAATGTTGAAGTAATGATGATTAGCACTGAGATAAGATAATATGTACTTAGTTGAGTGACGCGGACACTACAATGTTGCAGAGAGGTATATTGTCTGTCCCAATAGCATCTTTTTTTTTTTCTATTTCAGGTGACAAAAGGCAAGATCTGGCCACTGATAACACTCCTGAGCGCTATCACCGCCATCATATCAACGTTCTTGGACAATGTGACGACAGTACTGCTCATGACTCCGGTTACGATCAGGTAAACATTTGTTAGCCGTTTACATTGAAAGAAAATATAACTGACTTCCAAAAAAAAAACACTACAAAGTTATAAAAAGAAAAATAAAAACTTTTTACAAAAAATAAAACAACCGACTTCCAAAAAAAACATAAAAAAGTCGGTTGTATTTTTTTTGTAAAAAGTTTTTATTTTTCACTTTTTAGTTGTGGTACCTACCCCACACAAACTCGAATACCACTTTTTTTTTTTTTTTTTGGGTGGGTAATCATCATATGACTTCTCCCGCTCTGGGCGGAGCGGAAGGGCGTGTCAGACTCTTACTGACTAAAACCCACCCGTGTTCCTTCGGTTGCCTGTTGCCAGGGTCCCGGTATCCCTTTCGGACTATTCCGCAACCCTGGCAGGCATCGGCCCTCCACTGCCTGCTATGTAAATAAAAGTGACGGAGTCAAACAATATCTACATACACTAAGTGGGAAAAATATGTAATATTGAAGCTAACTCAAAAATTACGCAAGCAAAGTTAATAAAATTTATATGGGACCACCTCTGAAGTATGACCCACCAGAAAAAAAAAGAATCATCAAAATCGATTCATAATTGGCGGAGTAATCGAGTAACATATACACAAAAAAAAAAAAAAAACAACATACAGACGAATTGAGAACCTCCTCCTTTTGGAAGAAGTCGGTTAAAAATTACTTTAATTTCGGAAGTCAGTGTCTCTGGTTTTGAAGTTCGTACCCAGTGACATCGCCATGGCATCCTAGTGTTTTAGGCTAATTTGCAAAACGAGTATTTTTAGTTTCAAATTCGTTAGAATTTACGCCTGTTTCGAGGCTGACTGACTGTATATATAGTCCACGGCGGCCAATCTTAACGGAGACTAGCCTTCGGCGCGGGAGATATTATAGTGCACAAGTGTGTGCGCAGACACAGGTGCACTCTCTCTTCCCTCACTCTCATAGTCCGATGGGACGGCAATCCGACACGACCGGAGAGAGATCAGGCGCAGGACCAATGGCTTAACGTGCTTTCCGAGGCACGGGGGTATCACACCGTCAACTTCCAAACTCCGGGCTGTTATTTAGTAATTCCTAATGCAAAACCCAATAACACTTTGCCCGACCCGGGAATCGAACCCAGGCCCTCACGCTTAGCAGTCGCACTTGCGACCACGAGACCAACGGGGCAGTTAAAAAAGAAAAGCGGGACGTACTGTACGTATGACCTAAACCACTGAATAAAGAAGTATAGGGTTACATGTCCCTTGGACAATAAACTTTTTTATTCTCCATTAGCAGTTCAATGGTTTGAAGTTGTTGCAAAGTTGTTGACACCAGAGAGCCTAGACAAGTGACAATCGCTTCGAAAGCGTTTCATATTTCTACAACGACTTTCAACAGGATTGACATAAGCTTTTTGATAGCTTAAGTCAGTCTTATGCATTTTTGCCTTTCCATCATCCTTAATGTTTGGTAGAATGTCGCTTTGTGTGGACAAAAGGGTGATGTTCAACTTTTTTTTTCTGATTGGCAGGCTATGTGAAGTAATGGACTTGGACCCCATACCAGTGCTGATGTCCATGGTGCTGTTCAGCAACATAGGGGGCACTGTGACCCCCGTTGGTGACCCCCCCAACGTTATCATAGCTTCAAACAAGGCTGTCGTGCAATCTGTAAGTACCTATATGCTATAAAATTTTTATGTTTATGAGATAACAGCCGTACGGGTCGATCCATCAGGTTAAGCTACGCTTGCCGGGGTTGGTACGTGGATGGGTGACCATCTTTACATACCGAGACTCCTCCGTGCCTCGGAAAGTACGTTAAGCCGTTGGTCCCGGCTGTCATTTGTGGATCTTTGACAGTCGTTACGGGTCGTTAGAAGCCCGAAAGTCTGACACCCAGTGTTCCCAAGGGGTATCGTATTACCGCGTTCGACGCTCCGATTGACCCTTCAGTGAAGGCCAGTTATGGGCCAATCGGAGCGCCGACCGCGATCGATGCGTAAAGTCGAGATAGTTAAAAGAAACTCACACTAGGGCCTCAGTAGACCAAGCTAAAGTCTGACAACCAAGGGGTATATCGTATTACTCAGTTACTGGGTTATAGAGGTCGGATAGGCAGTCGCTCCATGTAAAAATACAACTGCATCCGGTTAGACTACCCCAACATAAAATACAATAGACGTTGATATATTTAGTAACCTATTCCGCTTGACTATTCTTCAAGAGTCAGAAAAACCCTGTAAGAAATCGACACGTGTTTCACCTCTCAACGAGGCATCCTCAGGATGACGATTGACCAATTGCAAACCAGAACGCGACGTGTTACCACACCGAGCGCTGGACGCAAAGTGAATCAAATCGCCCGTCACCCCCACTTATATAGGATTGTTGCTCGGCGCTGATTGGCTAGAATCGTTATCAGTGCGATAAGCGCGATAAGGGGCGAACAATCGCAACAAAGGCGACCTTGGCATACTGGTATTTAATTCGTTCAAGGTTAATATGCCAAGGTCGCCTTTGTTGCGATTGTTCGCCCCTTATCGCGCTTATCGCACTGATAACGATTCTAGCCAATCAGCGCCGAGCAACAATCCTATATAAGTGGGGATTTCTTACAGGGTTTTTCGGACTCTTGAAGAATAGTCAAGCGGAATAGGTTACTAAATATATCAACGTCTATTGTATTTTATAATGGATTTCCGCAAGGTCACGCCTGAATGAATTAACTACCCCAACATAGTTGGGAAAAGGCTAGGCAGATAATGATGAGTGACAAGCAAGCATACGCACATGCAAGACCAGAAGCATTGCATTGCCAGCAGCTACTATGTTGTACTACTGTAGGGTATTTGTATGTTTTAAGTTTTTAATATGGATAGTAACAGCCTCTGTGGTCTAGTTGTAAGACCACCTGTCTCAGAACCAAAGGTCCCGACGTCGATTCCCAGTGGGGCCAAAATTTTCTGCTAGGATTGGTTGGTGGTAGGGCTTGTTCTAAGTCTACCTGGCTAACTACCACCAACGTATCTAGTTCTCTCGCCATAGAACAATGTTAACAGCATTGCTGTGTTCCTCTGTGGTTAAGGATTCCGGGCGAAGCTCGCTTCCACCTTCGGCCTGATCATCATTTACGGCCAGGTGAGAAGCAGGACAAGAGTTTACCCGTTATGGTAAAAAAAAAACTGTCGAGTTGGTACAAAACCGCAAAAAACAATAGCATAATCAGCCTATAAGTAATGTTGCCACTGCTGGGACACCGGACTCCTCTCT
Organism: Lithophane ornitopus; assembly: GCA_948473465.1. Lineage (NCBI taxonomy): Eukaryota > Metazoa > Arthropoda > Insecta > Lepidoptera > Noctuidae > Lithophane > Lithophane ornitopus. The sequence goes on along the minus strand of OX419642.1, from coordinate 4,171,839 downwards.
CCGAGAGGGAGTGGGCCGTAATCCACCACGCGGGCCCAGTGCGGGTTGGTAGATGTCACATGTCTTCGAATTTTTGGTTCTAGGACATGCCGGTTTCCTCACGATGTTTTCACCGTTTTGAGAGCAGTGGTGATGATATTATATACACAAAGTAAATCGCCTACAACTCATAAATCGAAGCAAACGGTCGCAAAAAATAACAATAACAATCACAGGTGTGAAGGCGACCCTGCCAGGGTTGCGGAATAGTCCGAAAGGGATACGGGGACCCTGGCAACGGGCAACTGAAGGAACACGGGTGGGTTTTAGTCAGTAAAAGTCTGACACGCCCTTCCGCTCCGCCCAGAGCAGCAGAAGTCATTTGAGTATTTCCAACTCACAAAAAAAAAAAAAAAAAAGTGTGAAGGCGTCATTAAGAGTGCTTCCGTTATAAAAAATATGATGATGGGAATTGAAAGGTTATCTTCTCTTGGTTTCTTCTTTCTCCTTTTTTACTATTTCCTCTCTCCCCAGGGTATAAACTTCACGAACTTCACTCTGCATATGACGTTCGGTATCCTACTGGTGTGCGTCCAAACGTACTTCCAATTCAGGTACATCTACAGGGATACCGACAAACTGAGGCTCAACGTACCCAGGGATATACAAGGTAAATATACCTACAGTATGTTAATAACGAAAGGCGGTCCGCTAACCCACAATAGTATAGCATCCATACATACTTTAAAACTACCCAACTACGGCGAAGAAAAAAGGACGGTTATGATTTTGACCGGTATGTATGTATGTATGTTCATCTGTTCCCTCATATCTTCTAAGCCACTCATCACAATTTGACAAGTGAGGTATCGTTGGAAGCGTCTTGATTGTCCGCTGGTTATAGGCTATGTGACATCACATTAAATTAAAAATTGCTCCCTCTAGAGGACATAAAGTCAGGAACTAAAAAAAAATATTTGTTTAATCGTACCATGTTGGGTATCAAATGAAAGGGCTTAATGAGCAAATTTCAAATATATATATATATATATATATATATATTATAACACCAAAAGAATTGAAAAAAAAAAAAAGTAATAAAAACTAAAACCCAAGTACGACTAAAAAGGTATAAACAAGACACCACAGACAGACAAATTAAAAATCCGGAGTCACACGTAATCTGTTCGATTTATGCCGTAACACGTGTGACTCCGGATTTTTAATTTGTCTGTCTGTGGTGTCTTGTTTATACCTTTTTAGTCGTAGTTGGGTTTTAGTTTTTATTACTTTTTATAATAAAATATTCACAATCAATCTGCCTAGCCTTTTCCCAACTATGTTGGATTCGGCTTACAGTCCAACCGGATGCAGCTGAATACCAGTATTTTATATGGAGCGACTGCCTATCTGACCTCCACAACCCAGTAACTGGGTAATACTAAAATATTCACAAAAAGTATTAATAGAATTTTAATAAAAATTAAAAATGAACGCGCATTTGTCGCACTTGTCTTTACCACCAAAAGATAAGTGCCCATGTGCCACACTTGACTAACGAATTGATCATTTGCACTCAGGATGTTATAAAGCTCTTCAAATCCATACACAGGGTGTTAGGATAAACACCGTTATCCTTGCAACCAGTGGATTGGTTTAATTTATAATGGACCGTAAAATCAATGAAAAATTACAACTTTATTTTTAAATCTACATTTTACCACGAGAGACGCAAGTTCGTTGCCCTATGCGCTAGGGCAACGAACTTGCGTCTCAACACGGGCGGGGTGTGCGGGACGTGACTTGATTGGCCGCGAGCGCGACCTTTCCCTCAGTTAGTCAGTTGTTTCGCTAGCAAGCAGGGTGTCGGATAGAAACTTTTAAAAATCTTTTAATGAAAATAAAGTTTTTTTTTTGTTGTTTTCGGACATTTATTTTTATATTTAAGTCAACTACCCATGGTTTGAGTGACAATGATGTTCACCCTTACACCCTGTATAATCCTAATTCTTCTTTTCTCTCTTCAGATCTTAGACATCAGATTTCAATATGGCGCCGAGCCGCTGATTCACTCCCCCACCTGAGCAGAGACGAGCAGGTGGTCAGAGACCGACTGGAGAGGAAGGTCAAGAAACTGTCGGTAAAGCTCGACGCGATGGTTAAGGAGACGAAGATCAGAGCCTGCCCGAAGGACTGCTTCGAGACTATGTTGGCTGATATGAAGGATAAGGTGAACAAACTGAGCTTTAAGTTAAGGAGGTTTCATTTCGCGAAAATCGGGTCAATAGTACCAAATCATACCTTATTGCAATAACATAAGAGTTAGATGACGCGCGTTCTTAAATTGTATTATCTATACTACGTAAAGACACAGTATAAATATGGACAGTACGGAAACTACGTAGTAAACGCTCGAAACGGCACACTCACACAGACGCGCTCATCGACGAGACCCCAAAGCGATTGTCGCGGTGCTGTCAGCGGCGGGTGCCGTGTCGACACGAGTGGTCGCCGCGATCTTTTAAAAAATGGAGCGTAGGTAATTATTTCAACAAATAAGCCTAGTTTTCATTCTGTCCCTATTTATACTGTGGTAAACCCCAAACGTATAGGGTAGTTAGCGGTGTTTAGAAAATCCACATGTCGCCAAAATTCTATAGGTAAAATCCTGCTTTTACAGTACAAGATTCGAGACAAGGTGTTGCTGATCAAGTGCACTGTAGCAATCACATTCGTGGTCGTCGTGTTCTTCCTACACTCCATACCTGAGTTCAGTAAGTGACATTGTTTTATTAATCTTAATTTTTTTTTATAGCTTGGCCACAGTATTTTACCTTTGTGGCTATCTGCGTTTTCTTTTGTAAAATATATACTTAAGTAGTTCCAAATAAACTTTATTATTATTTAAAAAAAAGTGACATAAACATTAAAAATAAACACGTTTTGAACCAATTCATAATACAAATAGGGCGGGAACGGAGTGGGGCGCGTCTTCGTAGATGGCACTATTTACACAGAGCTTGATAGAAATGTACATAAGGTACTAAATAAGTTATTGAAAATCTTTCGTTAATTATTGACTCACAGTTCAAACAAAGCTATCTTTCCTTCTCCCAGACCGCGTGTCCCTGGGCTGGACGGCCCTGCTGGGCGCGCTGCTGCTGCTGACGCTGGCAGACCGCGAGGACCTGGAGCCGGTGCTGCACAGGATCGAGTGGTCCACGCTGCTCTTCTTCGCGGCGCTCTTCGTGCTTATGGAGGTATATATGAGATGACAATCTCTTTTTAACCGACTTCTTCAAAAAGGAGTAGGTTCTCAATTCGTCTGTTTTTTTTTTTTTTTTTGTATGTTACTCGATTTATCCGCCAATTATGAATCGATTTTGATGATTCTTTTTTTGTTTGATAGGTCATGCTTCAGAGGTGGTCCCATATAAATTTTAATAACTTTGCTTGCGAAGTTTTTGAGTTAGCTTCAATATTACGTATTTTTCCCTCTTAGTTTATGTAGACGATATCCTGTTTGACTCCTTCACTGTTATTTACATAGCAGGTAGTGGTATTCGGATTTGCGTGGGGTAGGTACCACAACTAAAAAGTGAAAAATATTTTTTTTTACAAAAAAATAACAACCGACTTCCAAAAAAAACACAAAAAACTTAAACTTATCTTTCAATATACAGGGTGTTAGGGTAGACACGGTTATCGCAAAAAAAAAATCTGCTGTTCCATACATTTTGTCGATTTAAGTGAACACAAATGTATGGAACAGATGATTTTTTTTCCCCGTGATTTCAACGTTGGTCCCATAGAAAAAGTATATTATACATGACCAAACCTCTAGTTTCAAGGATAACGGTGTCTACCCTAACACCCTGTAGACCCAGCGCTAAAGCCAGTCTTTGTATTTAGAAATTTAATACAGTGAGAATAATGTTCAAAATACAAAAAAGAACTCGCTTTGTAATAAGAAGGAAGGAGTTAGAAAAAAAAATTGAGTAAAATGTTTGCTCTTCCCATTTCAGGCTCTATCCAAATTGGGTCTGATTGAATTCATCGGAGGACTCACGGAAGGTGTCATTTTGAAGGTGGACGAAAGTGCCCGATTGGCTGTAGCTATTCTACTCATGCTATGGGTATGTATAGGAAATTCTTGCGTTTTTAATATGCTGTGGAATGCAAAATACCCTATATTAAATCGCAATCACAAAAGATAATTTTCTTAATTTCTTGAAAATAATCCTTGAAAATGAACACGAAATTCTCTAAATCCTCAGGTATCGGGAGTAACATCAGCGTTCGTGGACAACATCCCGCTGACGACGATGATGGTGCGCGTGGTGACGTCACTGGGCAACAACCCCACGCTCGGCCTGCCCATGGCGCCGCTCATCTGGGCGCTGTCCTTCGGAGCTTGTCTGGGAGGTCAGTCAACCAATCAACTCGGCCTATCGCAGTCCACTGCTGGACTGTCGCAGGCTGCACCACAACCATCCAGTCTGTCCCCCTGCGCCACCTTCTTAAGGTCGTCAATCCATAATTACAGAATTGTCTTCCTTATTCCAGGTAATGGCACACTAATCGGCGCAAGCGCAAACGTGGTATGCGCAGGAGTGGCAGAACAACATGGCTACAAGTTCACTTTCGTACAATTCTTTAAGATCGGCTTCCCCATCATGATAGGACATCTAATAGTAGCCTCAGGCTATCTCATGGTATGTCATTGTGCCTTTGAATGGCATTAGAAGAAGACAGAGTATTTCGAGACAGAGATGCGAATACTAGGTATTAGTATTTTTTAGAATTTTACAAAAAAAAAATGTTGCGAAAATACCGATTATTGTTGGTGGGTTTTGTTTTCGCATCTTACACATTATCGTAGCGAAGATTAAAAGAGTTTCATTCTTAGTTATTACTGCCCATTGCCCTTGATTTTCAGGCCAAGTTTACAAAATGTTTGTATACAGTATTTTTGCCGACGAAATTGCGTAAACTGTTTTTCTGTGAATGAAAAGGTGATAAGTTAAAATACAAAAGACAAATATAAATATTTTATGTGATGGTAAAACCGTCCATAGATGAAGATTTGAAGATGAAATTTAAGTTTAAATAATAAGTAGAATTTAATGAAAGTTGAACACTTGGTTTAAGCCATGGTACTATCCATTCAGCAAGGTTGCTAGCGGTTCTATGTTGTTTTTTCTTTTTCAAATTAGATCATGAATCTTTGCATAATAACTGAACTAATTATAAAGCAGGTCTTTTAGATATCATTTTTAACTGCCATTATTTTCACCGTAAAAAGCAAATGCCTAAATTATTCGAGGCATGGAGCCGCCAGCACCCCACTCCGTCTTACACTCACTCAGTCCGCGAGTAGTATGGTGCGAGTGAGATAAAAAGTGAATTTGAGCTGAGAAATAGCTGACCTCTGAGTGTTATAATTAAGTGAGTTCTTCAAGCAAAGTTTTAATTTTGATCCGTCCATTTTTAAGTAGATACTATTCAAACGCTTAACGCGTTTTGATAAGGTGCCTCTTAAATTAAAGACATACAGTGTCCAATTTTATTGTCGTTAAGCTGTTGTATTCAAGTCACAAGGCTTCGAAACAAGATACAGTGTAACAAGGATCTTAAGGCACCCGCGTCCTTGTCAATGTCATTGAAGAATGACACTGATAAGGGAGCGTTGTTGATAATGTGTCGAGAAATATTTTTATTGAAAAACCAAGATGCCAAAAGATCCTAAACACATAATAATAATAATGTCAAAATGGCTTTGAATAATTTATTTGCCAGTCAATGCGGCCATGTTTCTGGCCATAATGATGTAATTTTTGGCTAATAGGCCTTTCTTTATGGCAAATACGGCCTTAAATGGCCTCTGTACAGATAATTTGTAGTGTGATATAATATTACAGTATTGTTTTAGATCAAATTTTAGCGTAAGTCTATTTTATAAAGTCTTATTTAATGTTTTTATTTATGCTGACGATGTTTTTTGTTTGTTTAATTTTCACGATTTACGAAATGACGTCAATAAATAAAGTTTTTTTTTGTCTTCGTGGTTTTTATCTAATTTGGGTGGATATTGTTAGTAAAAAAAGTTTTTTTTTTATAAATACACTTATTAAACTTTGATAATTATTTAAGATAACATGCTTAAATTTTATTTTGACACCATTTTTATTTAGAAATATTAATAGATATAGTTCGGCTTTTCTTGCTAAAAATCGTGTCAACTTTTTTGTAAAACGGGCGTTGTTTTGGTTCGTTTCATTCGTTTGTACCTAAACAAAGACAGAAGTGAGAGATTTTCGAGAGATTTTCGAGACATTTTCGAGACATTTTAGAATAAAATATTAAGTATTGTTTTTTTTAAATGAAATAATTATCTTACTGAACAAAAAATATTATAATTCTTAATAAATTGTGTCCACCAAGTTGAGGTATCTACAGAGTGTAAATAAACCCATTATCAAGTAGAAACGTAGGTAGGTCTGTCCCAAAAGTATCTTATGAAAACAAACCCAGTTTAGCTTAAATTCTTACGCAATCACTCACTAAAGGGGATTTAATGACACATTCATTCATTACCTAATCTGTATGTAGAAAGTTTCAGCTTTATAAATCTCTTCACTTTTTGCAACAAATTATTGTTTGAATAACTTTACTGAATGATAATTGAAAAGTCACCAACGAAAATTATCTTTGGTTTAAAATTTATAATAAGATTTCGGATCAATATTCAACATAACATATATAATGGCTATGGGGGTAGGCAGAAACTACAGAACACCATACTTAGTTAGATACTATTTTTGCTAAGTAATTTACGTTAAATAATCAAATCAAAAGCGCTATATTTCAAAAACAAAGGTACGTTTATCCATTTGTTTACATTTTCATCAAATAGTTTTGGAACAGACCGTACGTATTCTGTAATCATCCGTTGTGGCTAAGCTATTTCAATGGGTATAACGCACGTTGAAAGTAGTGGATCTTTTCTTGAATATTTAGGTAGGTACCTATGCACCTTTATAATAAAAACAAAATAAGTACTAGTATTATATTTTGTAAAGCAACATTCCAGTTGCTCGTAATTTATTAAATATTTAATTTTGATATCAGGTATAGATCGCCTAATTTTAAATAGCCTGCTTGTTGTGTCGATTCGCCCATTTCAAGCGAGTAAATTCGTGCGAATCAACCACTAAGCTGTTAAAAAGGAGATGCGCGCAATTCTAAATTGGACGAACTTAATACCTACATACATAATTATTTTGTAATTTGTAATCTTTTATCCTGTTCTCAAAATATTTACTGTCATGAAGTTTCTTTTTTTAAGTCACAAAAAGTGATAAAAGTATGGCTTGAAGAAACTAAGAATACCTATACCCCATTTGAAATAAGATTAGACATTAAAACAAACCCTTTTACAGTCCGTTCAAACGATTTTGACTTCTATACCGTAGGCATAAGGATAGCATTAAAAGCAAAAAAAGTTACACAATACCAACTATCTACTGCAGCTGACATTTGTCATGCCACCAACGCAATAGAATTCAAAATCGGTTGAACGGAATGTAAAAAAGGCTTATCTATACGTCTAATCTTATTTCAAATGGAGTATAGGTACTTTAATTTTAAGCAGACTTATGCTGCTTTGACGGTTTTCATGAAAATTCACGCCACCAGTTGGCGCCACTTTGACAAGAGGTCTTTCATTTCGACAAAGAATATAAAAGTATGATGACGTTTATCATTCGTTTCATTCTTAACCTCTCGTATGCCGGAACGTGGATCCCGTTGAGAAATAATGGATTTTTAATTGTGTCTGTAATTACGGCATACGACGGGTTAATTCAGTCCCGACTAAAGAAAATGTAGGTGCTTTGACAGTTTTGACAGATGTCCGGACCTGTCATCTCAGTGCTGCCACCTGGTGAACGTCATTTCAGAAAACCCTCATTATCTTAACCGATTACTAGATCCTCGATCGTCTGTCAGACACATAGAGCACGGAATCGCAGGACCGGCATCGTCGTAAAATAAAATTCATGGCGCCGAAAGTGCGTTGAGTGCACAACATCTGTCACGATCTCACAGACCGCCTTCAAAGCAGTCGGTTTCTATGCGTCATTTGTGTTAGTTTGTGTCGTAATGCGAGTGAACGGTGACAGCTTCGTTTGTATGGATGGTTTTGACAATGCCGCCTATTCCAGTGGCCCACAGAGCACTATATAATACCAGCGGCCGTTGAGACGTCTCCAGTATAATAGAATGTACTCTGTGGAAGTCTCCGTGCTCTGTGAAAAATCTCATACATACGGTAGACAGTTTATATTTTTGAGACCACTTTATGTAAATAATTTTTGTGATATACTTTTACTTAAATTATTGTAAGTGTTTTTAATAATTTTTTGAGATGAAAATAGTAGACAAAAGGACGTAATCATTATAAGTTCAAATAAAAGTTATGAGTGATATAATCTTTGTTTTATTTGAGAGTCGAAAAAACCTCAAATGGTCCACGTGGTAGCCACCCATAGACAAAATAAAAATCAATCTGCCTAGCCTTTTCCCAACTATGTAGGGGTCGGCTTCGGCCATAGACAAAATAATGAATATTTATTATTACATTGTTATGAAAATTACTGTTTCGGATATGTATTACGGTCCCCGGACCGGACGTCTTAGTGCTGCCGCCTAGTGAACGTCATTTGAGAACCTTCATTGCATGAAATTGTTGTCAAAAGTGGTAAAGCGATTACGAGGTTGACTGTTATAGATTCTTCCGACATGCTAACAGAATCTTCGTCCGTTCAAATGACGAAAGCAGGATTAAGTATGAGATAGTCAATAAATTTGCTTGCCTTTTCCCATCATGTTGGGGTCGGCTGCCAGTGCAGGGTCCGGACCGGATGCAGCTGAATACCAATATTTTATACATGAAGCAACTGCTTATGTGACCTTCACAACCCAGTTACTGGGTAACACGATACCCCTTGGTAAGACTGGTTGTCAGTCTTGGGCTTCTGTCTACCGATAACGACTGTCAAAGATCTATGAATGACAGTCGAGACCAACGGCTGTTATTCAAGCTTTCCGAGGCTCGGAGGGGTCTTCATTATGTGATGGATGGTCACCCATCCACTACCCGACCGCGGCAACCGTTCGATCAACCCGCGCGGCTGTTATTAGTTTGCCACGAGCCCCTCAGGATTTTGTGAAAGTAAGTCAAATAATGTTTTCTACTTAATTATTATTTATTACTCATAACTACATACTTATTACAAATAAAAAATCTACAATAAGCACCTATTCACAAATAAAAAATCCTGTAAGTACCTAAATGAAATTTAAGGTAGTAGGTATGTTTTTTTTTTAATTCCTACTTAGATCCCAAATTAGGTCCAATATGAAGATCATAGTTAGTTTTTATATGTTAACACAGCGCGACTTAATAGGGATGGTGCCTAGGTCAAAAAAAATTGTTTAGTCTGACGGATTAAATAGATTTTTTTTTCAGATAATAAAACAAATATGAGACACGTAATTTTTACTTTATTTCCTTTCATTTTCAATACATATTATTTACATTATTAAATAATTTTATATACTTAAACCATTTTAAAAATAAAAATATACTTTCTCATATTACTTATTAAAAAAATACTTACATAAAACGCATTAAAGTTTGGGATTGGGGGCTCGCTACGTCACAACTATGTATAAAATCTACATACACGTGACGTCATGCCAGATTTTAACTCAATGCATCGCCGTAATCATTTGATGATTACGTAAAAAAAGGCAAAATATGTGTTAAATATTTTTTAATAATCTACCTGACGGAAATTTTTAGTCATAATCCCAGTCTCTGACTGTACCTACCTACCTACTTGTATGATTATCAATACTTAAGACTAAGACTTGTAAATTAGGTACAATAATTTAACGTTATAATAATAATTCTGATAGTTTACCTTTATATTTTTCTTAACTTAATTGGCGAATACTTCGACGCCTAAAGGTCCCTTTGTTTTTATATTTATTTAGTTAGTCCCTTTAGTTTTAGTTTTTTATGTAAATAGTTAGTAGTGTTCTGTAAATATTGTGTATAAATAACTATCCTACTATATAATATTATAGCGAGTTGAAATTCACATTTTGTACTTAATTATTGTTAAAGCCAGTCGAGTCAAGATTACGAGCTGAAATCGCAAGTAGTCATGATCATTACAATAGTTAATACTTAATAAAATTAAAAATTAAATAAAAATGATTTTTTTTATAAGTAATACTGCAAAAATACTGTGCCTATACGTTGTTTAACTTGACAAAGCAACACTCAATTTATTAAAGTTGTGAATGCAGCGCGTTTTTGTTGCGTTATGCGGTGCGTGGGCGCATAGCGTACGCGCCCATGCGCCGCTAGACTACGGAAGCTCACTACGGAATTCACCGTGAGATGTTTTGACACCAGCATGATTTGATCTACGAATGTTAAACAACGGTACAAGGATCTTTTGCCGCATGGCCGAAATCGGAACTAACGACGCCATCTTGCTTTTTTTTCCAATACAATTTATGTGACAATTTCATAATTGTTTAACAATTACGGCCAATGAAATTAAAGCGCCAAAAGATAATTATAAAGTTGTAACATAATTAATTGATTCAGGCGTGACTTTGCGGAAATCCATTATAAAATACAATAGACGTAGATATATTTAGTAACCTATCCCGCTTTGCAACACGTCAACGCGACGAGTTGCAATTGGTCAATCGTCATCCTGAGGATGCCTCGTTGAGAGGTGAAACACGTGTCGATTTCTTACAGGGTTTTTTATGACTCTTGAAGAATAGTCAAGCGGAATAGGTTACTAAATATATCTACGTCTATTGTATTTTTTAAATTTGTAACACTCTAGTAATTCTACATGCAAAAAGTATATTACTACCTAATTATTTATTGTCAGATATCCACACGTTATCTATACACATTATAAAATAAAGTCGCTTTTCGCGTTTGTCTGTATGCCGACGTTGTTCTTCTAAACCACGCAACAGATTTTGATGATATTTTCACCATTGTTTAGAGAATTTATTCCGGAAGGTCTATGTGATAAGAATAATAAGTTAGTATTAAAGAAGAGTGAAAGAACACTATCTTTCCACTTCGTCATAGTTGCTTATGTATTTATTTCTTAAATTACATCTTAATTAAAGGTATATATTTATGAATATATATTTAGGTATGTATGTAAGTATATGATATTATTTGTTTTAGTTTATTAATTGAATTATGTATTTCACTTTCTCACGAATTTTACACACGGTGTCTACATCTCTTATCTACTTTCCTATCGCAGGTGTGCTTGAAGATTTCATTAGAAATAAGCATCACCTTTGTACGTTTGTTTCTGTTCTTTTCTTCTTGTCTGTTTATTATGTGTGTACATAAATTGTTAAATAAATAAAGTTACATTTATAACTAAGAAATCTCGATGTTTTGTCGTGTGTCGTGTTTTGTGTGCGAAGCACGAGCGGCTCTCTAGTAATTTCTCAAGTTAAGTCGATGGCGACACAATAACGAAGAATTTGCTTCGTGCGAGTGAGAAGCAGCGAGTTCGTGCTCTTCAATGGACATAGCATTGGATGTAACTCGTTTTGATGCTGTCACTTATTGAACTACTTCATCCGTTTCTGAGGCTCACAATAAGTAGGCTCCACATATTCTTGCGCGCTACTGTTCGCATAATAAGCATTATTTAAATTAGCATACGTTCCGCCCTGAGCTTTGGCAGGTTCGCAGTACATCGGCTCAGGCTCATCAGTGTTGACATACGCCGGTTCGTTCGTCACGTACGAGTAAGGATTATTCTCTTGTGCCATCTTGTTCCTCTCATTCTTTGGCAACACTTTGGCGTAGCATTGCTCTTGTCTGTTAGCATAAACTTCCGAGTAGTTAGGATCGTCTGTTTCTTTGAAGATATTCTTTCGACCTCGTGCGTTTGGTACTTCTAAGACCGCGTAAGTTAGATCGACTTGTTTCTGATTCTTGTTTCTCAGGTTCTTGGGTGTTGGCGTGGAGTAGAGCGCCGGTTCCTGGCAAGGCACGCTGTACGTCGTGTCCTCCGCTCTGCGGTCCACGGGCACAGCATAGTTTGATTCCCATTGAGGTGGGTAGGCGGGGATGGAAGTCTCACTCGGGGTCTGTAGATTCTGGTAGTTGCGATCGTGGGGTACTCCCTAGAAAGGTAAACAGATGAAATTGATTCCATATTCTCCCGTGAGTCTACCAAAAATTGTATGAACGCTGGACAGTGTTATTGTTAAACAATGTGTAACTAACTTATTGGACATTATGAAAGTTTTTCGTTCAGAATTGTTTACTGAAACGATTTTCGGTCATTTTTAATATAGGTAATTTTTTTTCCCAAAAATAATGATAACTACGTAAGTAATAGCCACACATGAGCTATACAATCACAACAAACCAAAATGGACGAAGTACCTACTACGCTGGGCCCTTAAGGTCCCCGCAGACAGGCGCGACACGACTCGACTGGTGGAACTATTTGTACTGGTGGACTGGTGGCGGAGGTTGGGCTGAGCACAATACAGCCGCATCGAGCCGCAGCGCATCGCAATACAAAAAAGTGCGGTGTAGCGATAGTGTCCGATGGTTCAAACTAAACTATAAATGTACGTAAGTGCCGCCCGCCCAATAGGTAATATGCATGTGATTCAAATAAGGGTCAAGTATTTTTTTTATAAACTATATTATTTCATTATTATGCCTTATTAAATTAAGAAAAATTTTTGAGCGAGAAAAAGTACTTAAAATTTACCAAAAATCTGTGGGATATTCAAATACATGAAAAGCGACGCTATTGGTGTGACGTAACAGTCTATGACAACAATGAAAATGTCAATGTGTTTTGTAGGAGTGATTGACATTGACTTGACACTTGTAAGTTTGTTGTCATAGACTGTTACGTCACCACACCAAGCGCGCCAAATGGAGGGCGTTTAATAGGGGTCAGTTGGATATTTTAAACTTTTTTTTTTAAGTACTTTAAATTGTTTTTTTGGCGTAGAATCTTTTTTAACTATTATTTAGCGATGTATACTATCGAATAAAAATATTAAAAAGATACATGCATATTCCTTATTCTGTGTCAGTACAAAGTGAGAGCTCGTGGAGGCTCTGTTAATGGCCTGAATGGGGTACGTATACAAAGCGTACCTGTAATTGATTTCGCTTTCGCAGCTTGACGATAACAATAGATACGCAGATGATAATGATGCAAAGGACGGCGCCGACAATAACTGCCATAGTCATCCAGCTTGTTGGAAAGTTGTCGTCATTTCCTGCAATGTATCATTGATTCGATCAATAACTGCATCTTTAGTACAAATTGGAAATAAAACAGGGCCCGCATCAATGAACCATCTCTATGAAGGCAGCGGCAATGCCGCCCAACCGCAACGACACGTTTGTGTAGATGGCGATAGTGCCGCTTGCTGCTGGGGTCGAGCGGCGCCAGACGACATCTCAGTAGCTGTAGCGCTCTACTGTCAGTAGCTGACACTAACAGAGCGACAAGAGGTAAGTTATTTTTTTGTTCGACAAGTGCCGCTGCCGTCGTAGAGGTGACGTCGAGTTCGGAAACAAAACAGCAGCGACATTGTCACCTGTGTTTATTTTTAACCGCAACGCCGCTGCCGTCTGCGCTCTGCCGCCACCTTGGCGACTGTGTCTAACTCTCTTTCATTGCTTTACAGAAGTTTTTTTGTCATCAAAAAATTATGTTAACAGTTTGGGGGCTCATGACTAAAAAAACCAAAACAGCTGCCAGATCGATCAGCTTGCGTTGTTAAGTAACAGTTGTGGCGGTTAGTTTGAGGATGGGTGTGATCATTCTTATATATCGAAACCCCTCTGTGCCTCGGAGAGCACGTTAAAGAGTTCTCCGTAAATCCTCGGCCTGCGGACACTCGCGGTCATCCATGGGTAGATGAAAATAAATGTTTAACACATCGTGCGAGACTCTTTCGTTTCTCGGATAGGGTTATCTGATCTTAGAATTTAGATTGTAGCCAGAACAGATAAACACAGTAACATTAAAATATAGTTTTAAATACAAAGAACGTCAAAAAAAACGTTTTACCTTTTTGTCCTGGTTCCGTTGAATGAATACTAGGAGGTGTGGTTTTTGCTACAACAACAAAATTAAGTACTATAATTTCACAACACATTGGTGCCGATTCACAAACTAAACTTTGTACATAATGCTAGACTTAGATTGTATATTTTATTTAAAATTGTAGTGTAAATAACAAACTAAACTAAATTTATGTTCAGTGCATCTTTTTCTTTCTATTACTTTATGAAAAGGACAGAAGATAAATTTTAGTTAAGGCGCTGACAACAGCCAAACGGTAAAAGTAGGCTTAACTTAAACAAAAAAATTGCCAAATCTATATAGTTTGTGATAGCGGAAAAAGAAATGTGTAACTTGAACATATTTCTCAAAACTTCGTTGTTTCCAAAACACGTTTTGAAAAAAAAATCTCGACACAAATTAACGGTAAACTAACCTCTTACCTTTAGTCTTAATCCAAAATATCTGTATTAAATATCAACCTACGTTGGTGTTTTAATTAATAACAAGAACGTGTTATTTAAATGTAGAACTTGGTTGTTTTTAATTTTCGATTATTCAACTCATTTTTGAATAAATCGATAATTCCTTCATATTTTGCAATAAATTCCAAGCGTTATGTCATCGCTTCTCTTTCTTTTCTATGCAATTCCGACAGTGACCGCGGTTTATCAGTTGTCGGCGTCTTAAGTCCTAAATTAGAGGAATTGCTAATGACAGCTGGAAATTCAGGAAATGAATTGCTTTTAGAGGAATTGCTAATGTGGCCGCTTTAGGCCCCCTCTGGGACATTATACTAGTGTGCGCTTCCAATTTATAAGAGACCACATCATTCAGTTATAATCTTATTAAAGTTGAGTGGAACTTCAATAAAATTATAAGTTAATGATGCGGTCGACATTCCTCTGCCTCGAATACGTTAGTAGTACGTTACGTATGATACGTTAGTTAGTGCATGCCCCACAGGATTTGATGTACCTACTTAGGTGCTATTTACATCCTCGGGCTTGATTTGATTTGATGAGTCTAAGACGTGCTACACACACACATGTTCGGCTTAGCATGATTCGGCAGAGTCGGGTGGCAAAATTGAATATGTAGATACATGTCCGTGGAGTCTCTTTGTGTGATTGGTTTTTTCACACCCTGTGTAAAGGCTTTGGGCACCTTTGGGCGACATTTGGCGCTACTTGTCTAAGTATTTAAGAAAAAAAAATTCGCTGTTATTAAAGCGGTCGCGACATTAATTTGGTCTATTATAATAGCATAATTGGTAATCTATACGGGCCCTAGACTAGAAGTACGATAGTATTAAAGATTGGATACTTACCTATTGGCCGTACCGTAGTAGTAGAAGTAGTAGTGGTGGTGGTAGTGGAGGTAGTAGTCAGGACTCTCTCACGGAGGATCACTCTGATCTCTCTAAGCACTTTGTCTTCTTCAGAGGACTCAGGGGGTGCTTGCTCTTTTAAATAACATACTATTTCAGTATTCTCGTGTTTACGAGTTACATGTAATGTTTTATAAAGAGCACAGCCATTGTTGTCGCATTTATCTGAAACTGGAAGAAGACGCTTAAAGGCTCGTGCAAAAAGAGGCGAAATCGCGGGCGCGACAGGCAGCGGTACCTTTGTCGACAAAGGTACCGCTGCCTGTCGCGCCCGCGATATCGCGTCTGTTTGTACGAGCCTTAACGACATCGACATTAAAAAACCTTCCTCACATTTGAGAGTAGGTATATATATTATTTTGAGCGGACCGAGGAAGCAGTGATGAGAGAGGTAGTAGTCGTGTGAAGTAGGGTTGTAACTAGAGGTTGACCGAAAATGGATTAATTTTTCGGCCGAAAAACATAATTATTGTTTTGTTTTTCGATAGTTTTCTTTGGTAAAACTTTAAAAAATGCAGTGTCAATCTTTTAACCATTTTATCCGCTTCTACTTAAATCACACGAAACTTTATACTTTTCTCTAAGATATAATTATTAATAATCAAATAATCTGATATTATTTGCTGCGCCTGTCAGGGTTCATAATTCTAACTAATATTATAAACTAGCTATTGCCCGCGACTTCGACTGCGATCTAGGATTAAAAATATCCTATGTCCTTGTCCAGGTCATGGTCTACCCATGTGCCAAAATTCATGCAAATCTGTTCAGCCGTTTTGGCGTGAAAGCGTACCAAAAAAACCAACTCATTTTTACAATATTAGTTATGATGCGAAAGTTAGTTTATTTGTTTGTTTGCGGCTGAACGGATTTGAATGAAATTTGGCACAGGGACCTTGACCTGGAGAAGGACATAGGCTACTGTTCATCCTGGATCGCAGACGAACTCGCGGCCAACAGCTAGTGATCTACTTTAGTACACATTGTGGAATGCAATAATCGATTGAGTATTGAGAACAAGTAGTAGTCGTCTCAGTTATTGTGCTTTTAGATGTGACTCCTATTCACTGGATTTAAAGTATTTAAACGCGGACACTTAGGTATTTATTAATTTATCAACCACTAAGAAATCTCCGAAAAAGTAGCAAAATCGCAAAATTCGGTTAGAGATTACCAATTGGTCATATTTCTCTTTATTATCTGTCTAAATAAATTATTCCTAGTTCTGTAATTCTCGGCTCAAATTGACAGTGTTTCGCTGAAATTGAGGCGACCTAAGGGCAAGATTCACAGATCGCATCTAAAGTTAGCGTTTTATACGAATATAAACTTCATGATTATTAAAATAGGGTTCATATTCGTTTAAAACGAATGCTATGATAACAAAGTAAAGTCAAATTGTGAATCTTGCCTTAAGGCTCTTAAATACTGGCGCGACTTGTCGCGAGAAAACTTCACGGCGAACAATGCGGCAGCGTCGCGTCGCGCGACAAGACGCGCCAGTTTGTAAGAGCCTTTATGTGTGTTTTTTTTTTTGTGTTCTTTTCTGTAACAGTACTTTATGTAACTATTAACCGCCCAAGTATTGTAATAACTTACCAGAATCTTTAAATTGTAGGTAGAGAACTGGTCCTGGTGACTTAGGAAGGAGAAGAGGGCCACATTTTAACTGCAATTTCTCGCCATCTTTAAACTCGTAATAAATAACCTTGAGTTTGTTCTCATCATTAAAAAGTTGCATCACTGTACCGTTTGATGGCAATTCCATTTGCAAATTATATTGATCTGAAAAGACATAAGGTTATGAACATGGCGCAACGACAGACGTTGTCGAGAGATTATTACTTTCAAATAGAAGGTAAAGAGGTCTGTGTAAAAAAAAAAACTGATAGGAAAAGCTTAAGCTTAAAACTTAAGGCTCTTACATATTGGCGCGACGCGATGCCGCCGCATTGTTAGCCGTGAAGTTTTCTCAGAAATTGTTTTGTTAAAAGTCGCGTCGCGCAACAAGTCGCATGTAAGAGCCTTTAAATATGATATTTTATAATGTTTTCGTAAAATATTATTTGTAAACGGTTTTTTTCGTTTGGTCCCTCTTGCTGTCTCCCTCTCATCATATATATTCCCTGTACCTGAGTATCCCTACTAATATTATAACTGCGAAAGTGTGTGTGTATATCTTAGTATAGTATAGGTATATCTTACTTCTTCATGCAATAAACTACTGAACCGATTGTGATGAAACTTGGTAAGTAATAGATAACAAGAGACCAACAAAAAAAAAATAGCCGCTAGTGGGCGTCGATGAGGTGCTTGCCTAGGGCCCTCTCGACATTTAATCCACCACTGAGTGGCACATCACAACTTGGCTAATTAGCCAAGTTTTCTTCGTCTTCTCTTTTTACCCGACTATGGCGAAGCAAAAAGGAGGGTTATGATTTTGACCGGTATGTATGTATGTATGTATGTATGTTCATCTGTTCCCTCATATCTTCTAAACCACTCATCACAATTCGACAAGCGAGGTATCGTTGGAAGCGTTGACTTTCGCGCTTGATCGTCCGCTGGTTATAGGCTATGTGACGTCACATTAAATTAAAAAAGGCGCCCTCTAGAGGACATAAAGTCAGGAATTTAAAAAAAAAAGATTGTTTAATCGTACCATGTTGGGTATCAAATGAAAGGGCTTAATGAGCACATTTCAAAAATATATATATTATACGCCCAAAACAAAAAATAAAAAAAAAGTAATAAAAACTAAAACCCAACTACAACTAAAAAGGTATAAACAAGACCCCACAGACGGACAAATTAAAAATCCGGAGTCACACGTAATCTGATCGATTTATGCCCTAACACGTGTGACTCCGGATTTTTTATTTGATCCGTCCCCGTCTGTGGTGTCTTCTTTATACCTTTTTAGTCGTAGTTGGGTTTTAGTTTTTATTGTTCTATAGTTTTTATTGTTGCATCTTTAATTTGCTCCCGATAATTACGACATATAGTCCTACTGATGTTGTAGTAGTTTTACACGACTGCCCAAAAAGGAGTGTTATGTTTTATACTTATAGTATCATTGCTGTATTTTTTTTATTATAAGCTACGAGATATTCTCTTGACCGCGAACTCAATAAATGATGATCCTCACCCGCGTTTACATCAAACATGTATTCTAGGTACACGTTGTGTCTACTAGTTTCGTTTATATCGTTTACATCTAAAACAACTTGTGAAGATCAGTTGCAGCATACTATAAGGATCGTTTTTGGTAAACATTTGTGGAATTATCACAGAAACGCTGTACTTGTTTGGTGACCATTGATGGGTGACCATCTTTACATACCGAGACTCCTCCATGTCTCGGAAAGCACATTAAGCCGTTGGTCTCGGCTGTCATTTGTGAATCTTTGACAGTCGCTACGGGTCGTCAGAAGCCCGAAAGTCTGACAACCAGTCTTACCAAGGGGTATCGTATTACCCAGTTACTGGGTTGTGAAGGTCAGATAGGCAGTCGCTCCATGTAAAATACAGGTATACAGCTGCATCCGATTAGACTGGAAGCCGACCCCAATATAAAAACACGCTGAAGAAACAATAATACCAAGGATCATTTGGCGCGTGGCTAAAATCGGAACTAACACCGCTAACTTGTTTTGTCAATACAATTTCTGTGACAATTTGACACAAAAATTTACCCTCCGTTCATTGTCATTCAGTTAACAATACATGTCTGTAACTATGTCAGTACCTACATATTATAAAACAAAGTCCTCTGCCGCCTCTGTCTGTCGTCCTGCACGCAATAAACTCAAAAACTACTGCACCGATTGTCATGTTGTTTTCACCAATGGCTCTCGAGTAAAGTTTGAGTATTCATATAATAACCGACATCCACACGGGCGAAGTCCCGGGAATCAGCTAGTGATACATATTTTCAACATGCATGTATCATACCTACATGTAATGACGTAAGATCCGTGAACATAAGTAAACAAGTAGGTATCACAACTTGTATAATATGGGTGTAAACGCGGGGTCATACGATAGGCGCGTGCGCCGGAAGGCACATCGTGAAGATATGCTCAAGACTTACAGGCAGAAGCTTAGTGATCGCTGCAGTCCTTTCACAGTTATTTTACCTCTGATTTTTAATCCCTGTCAAAATCATAGCGAACTTTATACTCACAAGGAGTACAAAGTTCGCTCTTTATAACAAGGAGCTCAGACCAAATAAAAAACCAAGTCAGAGCGCTGTCAACAGTGACGTGAGGCCGGTTTCGTAAACATGTGTGCACATATTTTGGTGTAGTTTGATTCTAAATGGTTGTAAATGTGTGCGTTTGAGCGTGGTGGTGGTGGTGGTGTAGTTTTGGCATGCTTCACTGTATTGTTCGCAGCGCTCTGTCTTGGTTTTTTATTTGGTCTGAGCTCCTTGTTATAAAGTTGCTGTTGGGTTGCTGTCAGGGGTAAAATAACTTGCGGAATAGTCCGAAAGGTATACCGGGACCCTGGCAACAGGCGACTGAAGGCACACGGGTGGGTTTTAGTCAGTAAGAGTCTGACACGCCCTTCCGCTCCGCCCAGAGCGGGAGAAGTCATATGACGATTTCCGACCGCAAAAAAAAAAAAAAAGGGGTAAAATAACTGTAAAAAACTTAGCATTATTTTAAGGTGGGTCACCTGTCAGCTGAGACTCCCACACTTTAAGTACTTACCAATAGGGAATTTGCCTTCAGTAAAGTTAATATAGAGTAGTTCTACACTCGAACGATTATGAGCATAATCTAAATCAGATGAACATTTTAATGTCTTGTTTACAGCATTGAGAAAAAACGACATCTCGGCCTTTTTTTTTGCTATTCGATCTGTAATTTAAAACAAAAATGATTATGTTTCAGCAGCTGTTATACTCTCATCCTGTTAATAACGGAGTAAAGTTATGCCAAACTTATACCTCGAAAAATGTATGGTTAAACTGAAATTTAAATTGGTGTTACCGGTATAACTAACTAATTTGTTATGAATAGACTATAGGTACCGACAATATTAATGCTATCAGAACAGGACCATAAACAATGAGTAACACAATGATGT
The DNA here is from genome assembly GCA_948473465.1 of Lithophane ornitopus. Lineage (NCBI taxonomy): Eukaryota > Metazoa > Arthropoda > Insecta > Lepidoptera > Noctuidae > Lithophane > Lithophane ornitopus. The sequence goes on along the minus strand of OX419642.1, from coordinate 4,151,199 downwards.
AGGCAGAGGACATCAAGGTGGAATTGATGGGTTCGTCCCTAAGGGCGGGAATTTAATAAATTATATTAAATTTATTCCCGCGCGTACCACTGATTTTGTTAATGGGACGAACGGGAATGATTCCCATTGGTCCCACTAAACAATTTGAGTGTCAAAAACTACCATACACTGCCGAGATATAAATGTGATTTCGTCCCTACGAAACTGTTATGGATAGAACATTCCAACGACAATCGAGTCGCGGACACAACTGTTCGTTTTATAATATTACCTGTTTTTCTGTAACTGCGTACTTTACCCTTGAAATTTGTGTCCCCAACCACCAATTTCACGTCTTTTCGCTTTACTTCACACACCACCTGTATGTTTTGGTTCCTTGAATATTTGTAATCAATTTCATATTTATTGTTAGCAGCAAATTCGAGTTTTGGTTGTAGAGTCATCCCATTAATTTTGATGCTTACAATATCTATAAAACAAAATCATTATTGTAAGTAGGTTATAGAGCAGTGGTGGCCCAGTGGTACCGGTTCAGAGTTACGAGTTGTACATAGGTCGTGGGTTCGAACCCAGACAGGCGCTTTACTTTGTGTAATTCATCACCACTGCTCTCAAAACGGTGATGGAAAACATCGTGAGGAAACCGGCACGTCCAAGAAATTCAAAGGCATGCGACATCTACCAACCCGCACTGGGCCCGCGTGGTGGATACAGCCTATTCCCTCTCGACGAGACGAGGCCTGTGTCCCAGCAGTGGGAACATTATAGGCTGATTATGCTAAGTAGGTTATGAGTTTCATAAAACGCTTCGATGGTGAAGCTTTACAGGATTTCATTAGAGTCGTACCTATCCCTTACGTGCCCATAAATTGTCAGCTTGTCGTGAATTGGGCTAATTTGACCGGGCTAATAATACATCGGCGGCGCACAGTGTATCGTCCCCATATAAGAGGATGGACGTAGGCAGCTTATAAAATAAAAATGGAGATTAATAAAAAAAAATGCTATCGTATTTCTTTATCAAAAACCTAAAAATATTTTTCTGATACTTTTTCTAATTGTATTTCAGGAGAAAACGATAAAAATGTGTTTTCTTTGTATGGATATGGACCCTGAGACTGCCTGACTTTCGCCTTTTTTCGGGTATCTAGTCATTTCTCTAGATGGTATCTCCTTACTAAGTGCCAAATTTTGTCCAAAGACACTTGGTGCCCAAATGCTGCACTTTCTGAGATATAATCTATAAATATATTTTCTTTAAAGAGATATATTTAATATCTATTTTGATTTCACAAGCTGCCTACGTCCGACCTCTTTTATGGGCACGACTATTATGAAATCTGGTGGCGCCGGCAGCCGCTGTTTTTAATCTCGGCTGCCGGCAGTATGTCACTGACGGTTCCCAACGGTGTTACTTTTGGGTGCCGGCGCCAGCACCAGAGGCACTCCCTCCTTAATATATATAATATCATAGCTACGTCTTTGATAGGCTATAAACAAACGTTTTTCAACATGGAGGGAAATGTCGACTCCATCTAGATTTTTTTTCTATGCAAGGTGTAAAAGTTATTCCGGTATCCTATTTACAGAATAAACAATTTCATTTCATTTCAATGATATTCAAGTGAGAACGATGACTAAAATCGAGGCAAATGGCAAAACCAATAAGCATCACATAAATATGTTTGCTTGTGACTGTATTTAATAAAATTGAAAACAAAAGGAACTTACTGAATTCTGTCCGCATAATAAATCTCACCATAACTTTGGTATAGTCATTTAATTCCGTATTAAGACATATCATATGACTATTATTGTGTCCAGAATGCAATTTTACGCGAAAACCGATTGCTTTGTTTGATGATAGATCTTTCATTGTAGAATTATCTGAAATAATACGAAATAATATTATAATAACATCTATTACAGAGGACGGAATGATAATCCAACCTGCCCCACGCTGCCACAGTCCACAAGTCCACAACAAACGGTTTGGACTGTAGCTTCTTCATCAATAAGGTACCTGACATGCGGGATTTTCAACTCAAACATGGAAGTAGACGATGCAAACAATAACTTGACTAGTTAATCTTTATTATAATGACCGATCATTGATTTATTTTCATAATTAAAATTATTTTTAAATTATGAAAATAAATTAGAAGTTGGTATGTTGCTGAGCAGTGGTGGCCCAGTGGTTACGGCCATGACTTACGAGTTGTAGGTCGTAGGTTCGAACCCTGACAGGCGCTTTACTTTGTGTAAATTATTTCATCGCCACTGCTCTCAAAACGGTGAAGGAAAACATCGTGAGGAAACCGGCATGTCCTAGGACCAAAAATTCGAAGACATGTGACATCTGCCAACCCGCACTGGGCCCGCGTGGTGGATTACGGCCCGCTCCCTCTCACAGAGAGGAGGCCTGTGTCCCAGGAGTGGGAACATTATAGGCTGATTATGTTATGTATGTTGCTGGGATGGGTTTTAATACACTGTTTACAAATAATATTTTGGTTTTGCAGGTTTGGTTCATAATATGCTCAAAGACGTTACTGTATTGTCTGTATAACTGCGTACCGAGGGTTCCGTCGTACCTTGGAAGGAACTTTTAATTTATTATATTTGGAACAACCAGTCTTACGGTCTGAAAGGCAGCTCTTCGCTCTATCTAAAATACTGGCATTCAGCTGCACCCGGTTAGACTAGAAGCCCACCCCAACATAGTTGGGAAAAGGCTAGGCAGATTGATGTATTGGAACAATACTGTGCTAGTTAGAGTCATCATTATATTTTTCTGGAACCTAATCTGTTTGCACAAACCACATAATTTTTTGGTAGCGTGTTCTGTTCCAATCCTGGGCAAATGCCTCCCTCCATTCCTTCCATCTTTTACAAGCCCACGCGTTCTAGTTTTAAAAAGAAAAACACAAGTGGAACAAGAAGAAACAGGACGAAAGAGATGGCGGGACGAGCTGTCTAGTTTGTTCAGTCATCTCTTTCTTCCATCTCTTTCGTGGTGTGCCGCAATACCGTCCTCTGTCTCAGGGCACAAGCTCTGATGCTAGCAGAGTGCAAGCGGTGCCTGGAACTACTTGAGCCCACAGTTTGAGGTCTGCCATGTCCTGCCCACTCTGCCCAGTCCCATTTCAGTACGAATCGATCCATTAGTTTAATTACTACTGCGCTCCAATGCTCGTTGGCAAACCTTGAGTTTGGACTTCTAGATGTTAGCCAAAGACAGTCTGTGCGCTGGTTAAGACACAAGTATGTGATGGGAAGGGAATGATGTGTGATGACCACTACTGCTTAATTAAGTTAAATAAATAAGTACATAGCAAGAATGTGTGCGTAGCATAGCTAAAAAATAAAACATTTCAGAATTTCATTTCAGAATTTTGTTCTTTGTGGTGCTTCTTGGTGTAAGCTGTTTTTTGTTTTGAAATACCACACAAATTGTTGCTATACTTATATTTTTTTCTAAAAATCTTATTCAGATATTGTACTATTCAGTTTTGGAATTGGAAAATACGTAAAATTCTTCCGAGATACCAATACCTGTTCAAATCCTAGCTAGGTGACGATAACTTTTAGTTTGAGGTTCTATCAAGCTCTTTCGAAAGGGAGGAAGAAAGTCTAATATAAACTCTTTATAAAAATAATTAAAATAAATATCATAGGTACAACAGAATGTGAAAACTCACTGCTCTTTGTGCCTGCCATCCCATATTCCATCGTGAGCAGCGCTTCGTTGAAGAAGTTGATGCAAGTGACGTCGACTACATCGCCGTCTGCGTATTGGTACTCGGCAGTGAAGTCGACGTCCTTCTCCGACAGGTCTGTGCGAACTGCTTGCAGTGCCATGTTGTTCACGAGGATCGTCTGTGGCGAGTCTGTGGGGTTACTTGTCCTAATTTAGACCGGGAATTTCGAATATCTTACTTATATTCTACTAGCTGCTGCCAGCGGTTTCATTCGCATGCTCTGAAAACTATTTCAAGTACGAAAAAAAAAAAAAATTTTCTTCTACCTGCGTGCCAAATCATTCAAATCCGTTCAGCCGTGAGTAACAAACATGAAAACTCACAAACAGTAATTATGCATATTAATGGGAATAATAATTAGCTTACATACTTTTTTGTCTCACGTGAATTTGCATAAAGCAATAGGCCGCTGCATAGTTCGCGTCTTTGTAATGGACCACGGGAAGTATTCCCTGGGTATTTCGATTGGTCAACACCGTACAGTTCCATACAGTACCCATTCTTTTTTCTACCTTAAACTATTAAAAAGTATAAAATTAATCTTACAGACATTCATTTAGATATTATTAACCATGTTAATTCGATGAGATGCGTCAGTATGGACAAAATCTGAAACTACTAGAGGTAGAAAAAGTTTTATGGAACCACGTAGTCGATGTTAGAGGTGAGGATAACATCATTCAAAGATTTACTAAAAAGCTTATACACGACTTAGGAATCGAACCTAGTAATTTTCCGGAAAATACGAATGGTGTTTAATTGCTGAAATTGATAATAATATAATAGAGCATTGTAAAGATTCTATTTGGTTAATGTTTAGAAACGTGCCGCCTCAATTGGGGGCAGGGGAGGAGGGTAAGAAAACCCCTTACCGGAAACACATCGTTTTTTTTAAACGATTTTTAATATGAAATATATCTCATAGAATATGTTGATAAATAGAGGGAGCTTAGAGGAATCTTTAGAGGAAGAGGGCAAGTCATGATTCGCACTTTACATCATATGTCATTTTACCCACAAATTCACAGTTCTGTGAACTTGTGACGTTTGACATTGCAAACGTCTCGAAAGAAAAAAAATTAAAAAAAAGTTTCAAAAACTACGCAAGCAAAGTTAATAATTTTGTATGGGACCACACGGGAAGCACCAGCTTTCAAATAAAAAAAGAATCATCAAAATCGGTTCTCCCAGTCGAAAGTTCTGAGGTAACAAACATAAAACAAAAACAGTCGAATTGAGAACCTCCTCCTTATTTTGAAGTCGGTTAAAAAGAAAAATACTTTTCCGGCACTACTTTTACTGTTGTGGAGGGTTCAGGAGACCCTCTAGAACCTCCAAATAAGCTCAGATATTTTCTAGCGAGGCGGCACGTTTCTAAACCCAACGCCTTTGTAGTCAGCTTAGGTAGGTATCCTATCATCTACCCAGTGGCGTATTTACCCTAGGGCCAAAAGGGCCATGGCTAGGGGCGGTAGGCTCCGAGGGGCGGCGCAAACCGCGAAAAGATGGTTAATTAATAAGGATTGGAGCCAAATAATAGCGGCAGCTGAAGCTATAAAAATTGACTCTGCCCACCAAAAAGCTTTGTTTAAAAATGAAGCAGCAGGGCTATTGGCACAACTAAATTTACTAGAAACGGCCATATTATAGAGGAAGAAACGGGACGATGAGTGTCGTGAGGGAGAAGGTGTCAGAGGGACAAGGACGTGACGCAATATGCGGGGGATGCGCTAAGGTACCCCGCGAAATTAGAATAACTCCCAAATGTCATGATTTCATGATATAGTCATTCAATGCACCTAGATGAACTTTGTATTGCTGATTCTAATGTTCATAATTCTAAAAAAAAATATTGTAAACCTTACAGGCCCAGGGCGCTGAATGTTGAAATACGCCACTGCGTCTACCTACTATCATCCAGCTGTTTTTTGTTTTTTGTCATCCAGTTGCTTTTTTATAACCTCATATTCTGTCACACACGACACTACAGTACAACAACTACTACAGGGCTACTCTCCTTCCACTTCTCTGTCTAGAGCGGCTAACGACATCCATGCATTTGACATTTTGTTCTATCTCTAATAGTTTCAGATTTAACCCATCTCAACGGATCACCAGCACAGCACATCCGTATTCCTCAAAGGGATAGACAGCGCATTGTGCAATTAATAAATGGTTAAATTACTTACAGTTGTTACATTTAAGTAACCGTATTTTTTGGAGTACTCATAAAAATCATTGTTCTGAATGTTTTTACAGCTGTAAAAAAAAACATTATAATATCTTAATAAACAGTTTATTATAATATTAACGTTGTTTACCAAACAACCTGTAGTTACCAAAATAATACAATTTTAGAGCTTCGTGTTGCAGTATAGTTTGTTTAGAAAATTCACTTACAGGAAACTATTGATATAGTTGTGATATAGCGTAATTATTTCGAATTTTTCTCCTTCGAGAACCGTATATATCTTTTGTAGTTTATCATTTTTGACGTGGTCACAAATCATTTTAGGTTTAGTACCGTTTGTAACTGTTTTGGCCGTGATTTTAAATTTAATTTCCAGTGTATCTGTAAAGAAACAAAAAAATCTTATCTGCAAAAGGATGTTTTGGAGCTTGGCTAAAATCTGAACATCGTTTATTCCCCGTGGTCCCCTCCCGTAGTCCCTGGAAGGGACCACGGGGAATTTTTTTCCCCGTAGTCCCTTCGTGAAGTATAATGCTGCCCAATTACAATAGGTACTATCGATTTTAATACTATCTTGAATTCATGCAAACCTAGTACTTTTTGTTAGTTATAAACGATTTATGTGCCTTTCATCCAAACCTTATTAGTGGGATAATAGTAATGATTGTAATACTATCTTGAATTCATGCAAGCCTAGTAGTTTTTGTTAGGTTTTGATTGAAGTTTTATTAAGAAAACAATATTAATTAAATATTTAAAATTTAGTGCTGACAGTACTTTTAACTTACTAATAATCGGGTGCGACTTGGGTAACTTATTAACAATCGGGGGCGACTTGGGGTAATTAATAATTATTCAAAGGGCGAGGCCGAGGGCGAGTAGATAGATACACTTAGGGAATCCTTATAATTGTTGCCTTATATTAGATACCCCAAGTCGCCCCTGATTGTTAGTAAGTTAAAAGTACTGTCAGCACTAAGTTTTAAATATTTAATTAATATTGTTTTCTTAAAACTTCAATCAAAACCTAACAAAAAGTACTAGGCTTGCATGAATTCAAGATAGCAGGGCTCGGAAACCGGTAAATTTTCCAAACCGGTTTCGGCCATTGACCCCAGACCGGAAATGATCGCGGTTTCGGTTACCGGTGCTTTAACCGGTAAATCGGAGAACCTGTTCTTTTATAAATTCCGATTTCGTTGAGCGAAATTAACCGGTTAATTTGAGTTTTGACGGTATATACGAGTTCTACCTACTACTTACATCATCTATCTCTTACACCTACAATAATAAAGCTCTCACTCGAGTCGCTCTACGCCAACGAATAACGCACTGATAAGCAGATTGTATTCGACCGCGCTCGTAGTTTTCTCCTGAGTGTCGTATGTGCAACAAAATACTTGAATTTCGTGAATTGTGTTGCTTTATATGGTGTAGGATATTATGATTGACGTAGCTACGTAAAAAAATTAATCCGGACAGTCAACCATTTTTTAATCGGCTTCTAAAAGGAGGAGGTTATCAATTCGGATGTTTCTATTTTTTTTCTTCTTTTTATGTATGTCCGGTCATAACTTCGTTATTTATACACGGATTTGCAAAATTCTTTTTTTGGGTGAAAGGGTATACTTTCGAGATCAAGTCATCAAGTCAGAATCTGATGACGGGATCCTGGAGAAATCGAGGCAACTCTTCAAACATTATAGGCACACTTATAGCGATTTGGGTATTTTTTATAGTAACTCGCGCAGTTGCTCTTGGCAAGCACAATTTGGTGAAGTGGAACTGATGATGAAGACCACAGATGGCCACCGGAACTACTCAATAATAAGTATTTCACGGGTCGTAATTCGATTAGGTACTTTAATATGGTTTCCAAGCAATGTATGCACGTCACAATGTATATGGTGAAGTGGGGCTGATGGTGAAGTACCAGGAGGACTCCCTAAACGATTAACGTCCCTGCATCGGGAAATCAATATTTTGTAAAAAGGTGATGAGCAGTTGACATTAGGCTATTGTAAATTAGATAAATTATAAAACTGACCCAAAAGAAAAATAACCGACTTCCAAAAAAACAGTAGTGTAGTGTTTTTTTAGAAGTCGGTTGCTTTTTTTGGAAAAAAGTTTTCACAGAAGGTGAAAAGAATACAGTTTCTGATTCTAATGCAACAAAACATTCTATTCTCATCTTATGTTAAATAAAACATTTCATTCGTCAAATCAACTTTGTAAATAAAAATCAAAAATCTTCGTTATTGATATCATCAAAGAAGAAGCGTTACAGGATTGTGATTGATTCAAATGCAGTAACAGTAGACCAAAAGTTTTAGGAGCCAACTCTGAGACTTTTTGGAACGAAGTTCTTTTACGCGGCTTGTAGACTTTCAGAAAATGTAACGCTAAAAGCGTTCATACTTTCTTACTGTCTTCTTCTAATTCAAATAAAATGAAATAGAGAGAAACAATGCCGGCAGAAAAAAACCAAATAAACGAGGAAAGTGATTACAACGTGGGATAAAATTGTACACGTCGGCCCGAGTACACTGCATGAGAGAGAGAAATGTGAATTTGGTCAAAAGGTAAATCTAAGATGGCGTCTTTGATTTTCTTTTAGTTTTTCATCATGGGTATTGTTTCCATGGTTTTCGAGGGTGCTAAAGCTGATAGTGAAAATGAATTGAAATGTAAATCGAAGATGGCAGCTGTAAAAATTTAAATTTTTATCGTCGTTGGTGTCGTTTTCATAGTTTTCGTGGGTGCTAATGCTGATAATGAGGTCAAAATGTAAACCAAAGATGGTGACTGAGATTTTTTTTTAATTTTCGTCATGGGCTTTGTTTTCATAGTTTTCGACTTTTCGAGGGTACTAAAGCTGATCGTTAACACTTCTGTTACAACGTGCGGACACGGCTTTTATTCAACTTGCAATGTTTGTCTGGTTATTTAGTTAGTTTGTTTCCTCTTATCCTACGGAGTTGACATTTTACATGTTGGTCCAGTTCCAAAGACAATGCATTATGATAAGCCTTCATTGGCCACCTAAGATTGGCTCCAGATGAGGAAACTCCTTAACGGTCAACAGTACAAACACGAAATTTTATATACGGTTTAATTATGGTAGTCCGGTCTAAATTTCACCCTCATCTAGATGCTGCTCTCGGGACTGGCTTCAGACGAGGGAACTCCTCAACGATCAACAGTACAAACTCGAAAGGAGAATGGACATTTTTGCCCTGGAGCCCAATAGCGTTAAGATGTAGTATCTCCTTATCACGAAGACTTCTCTTGATCGTTAGTACGAAAGGAGCTACATAGGTTAAATGTGAGTGATTAAATATTACTGGAATTCTGGTATTTCGTAAATTAATTAACTATCAGATTAATTCAGTGCCTTGCAGCATCATCTTTCAAGCCTATAAGCGAACATTTAAAATTTTAAAACATTGGTCCAATAGAGGCCGTTTAAGGACAATGTTTTTAAGAGTCGGTCGGCCGGACAGATCGTTAAGCCTGACGCATGCCCCGATAGAGTTAAGATATTATTATATGATAATGGAAAGATCTAATCAAGGCAAATATTTGGTGATATGACGCTTCTCTCGATTGTTAGTACGAAAGGAGCTACAGAGCTCTAACTGTGAGTAATTTAGCATTAGTGAAATTCAGGTATTTCATTGATTAATTAAATTTTATTAATTCTGTGCATTTCGAATATGATCTTTCAAGCCTATAAATGGAAATTTTAAAACATTGGACAACACTTCCTAGATGCCGCTTTAGGAACAATGTTTTAAACGGTCGGTTGGCTGGACAGAACGTTAAGCCTCCGGTCCCGCATCCCCCAATAGCGTTAAGTTTTTTATTTTTTTTTATTTTTAAACATCTCTGGACCCTGGGATCCCGGACCTTTGGAAGGCGTGCGAGGGGCCGAAGCCAACTCGGAGAGGCCCCTTAGACAATCTTAAATGGAATGAGGATTATCTCTGTTCGCACTATGCAAATGCAGCCAAGGACAACCCCCGGTTGGTGTAGGACTATTGCAGAACATGGAAACAAAGATATTGGGCTATGAGTTTGGGTGGCTTAATGAACTGGTTATCTAGAACTATGAAAAGACTATGGCCCCTGCCTGACCCCCCAAATGGACCCCCCAAAACGGTTGCTAGCACAAAGTGACGTAGCGACAAGGGGGCAACATTTCCTAAGGTGCTTAAGAGGAGTGGAGAGTTATCCACGGCTATCAGGACAATCCCGGAAGTACGGTCAATGTCCCTACCAGCATCTTACTGAATGCCCTGCCCTGCCATGCCCTGCGGGTTTTAGTATCTCTCTTGGTCTGGCTCCTCACCTGTTCCGGCAAAGTAAATTCTACCAGCACAGACCTAGAGTTCGGAGCGCGCAAGCCCCACCACGACGTCAACGTAGAGATACGGCGGGGTTATGGGGGGTTATGGGATGGGGGGTTATGGGATATAGGGTTATTATTATTATTATTATATATATTGGAAAGATCTGCTCAAGGGAAATATTTTGTGATATGACGACTTCCTTCAATTGTTAGTGAGGAGCTACATAGCTCTAAATGTGAGCAATTAAGTATTATTGAAAATCGTCACCTATTTAGGTCATTAACTATGAAATGACTAATAATAGGCAAAAGTCGTGTTTGTAGCAAAGGTTGTCCCTAAAAGATCTTTTCAGTGCGATATGTCTTATGGCTATTGAACGCCAAGAATTCCTTAACTTCGGTGCGCAAGTTATTACCTATTTAGGTCATTAATTCCGAACTGACTAACAATTAGCAACAGCTATGTTAGAAGCAAGTGTTCTATTCGAAAGGATCTTTTCATATCTTATGGCTATTGGGTCAAGAAAATTCTTTAACTGCGGTGCTCCAGTAGTAACACTTATTTAGGTCTTTAACTACAAACTAACGTTGTCCTTGGAAAGCTCCTTCCATTGGTTTATATCTTATGGTTATTGGGCCAAGAAAATTCCTCAATTTCAATACCGAAGTATTCACCTATTTAGGTCATTAACTCCGAACTGACTAACAATTGGCAACAGTCATGTTAGTGAAATGAAATGAAATGAAATTGTTTATTCTGTAAATAGGATATTAGAATCACTTTTACACGTCATATTAAAAAATATTAAAAATAAGGTACATGAGGTCGGCGTTTCCTATCTGACTACTCTGAGAAGAAAGGCCGAAACAAACTCAGAGGTCACAGTCTCTTTTAAAGTCCAGACATAATCTTGGTCAAGCCATATGAGGACCACGTAAATTCGAGTCTGAAATGGTCTTTTGAGGAAAGAACCACACAGATTTGAGTGGACCTGTCCAGTCAGTGCAAGCATTTGTCAGTAATGGTGGAGCTCAACTAGTAGCAAAGGTTCAACCTAAAAAGTTATTTTCATTGGTATATGTCTTATGGCTATTGGACGCCAAGAATTCCTTAACTTCGGTGCGCAAGTTATTACCTATTTAGGTCATGAATTTCAAACTGACTAAAAATTGGCAACAGTTATGTTAGAAGCAAGGGTCCTTTTCGAAAAGTTCTTTTCATTGGTGTATATCTTATGGCTATTGGGTCAAGAAAATTCCTTAACTTCGGTGTCCCAGTAGTCACACAACTCCAAATTGACTGACAATTGGCAAAAGTCGTGTTAGTAGGAAAGGTTCCCCTCTTTTCAGTTTCCCCTCGTTAGTAGAAAAGCTCTTTCCATTGGTATATATCTTATTTCTATTGAGCTTTAGGGCAGAAACCCATAAGCAGGCCCATTCTCCTTTTATATATGCTTTAATTATTATAGTCCATTCTAAATTCCATCATGATCTGGCTGCTGCACCCGAAACTGTCTTCAAACGAGGGAACTCTTCAATGGTCAACAGTATAGTAGAATAATTAAGATTCATGATCAAAAAAATAAGGGGGCCGAACCGAAATTTAGTTATATGCCCCATGTTATATAATTAACAATGATATTATTTTATTTTATTACTTTGATTCTGACTTTGGTTATGTTACTTCTCCTTTAATTTAAGAGCCTAGCTTTGGTTATACAGGGTTAAATTTTATTTGTTTTAATCCTATTAAGGGGCCATTGTACTAATCATTATGAACAACTATGCGAACATAAAGGGAACAGCAGATTTTTTTGTATTTTGGTTGTACTCTAACATAGACATAGAGTACACCATATTTTCTTTCATTCTTCCCTTTCTACCCATGATAAATTATGTTGAATATGTAGCGGCCGCACGACACTTGTATTTGCGGCGAACGTGGAAAGAAAACCCCAAGTCAAGTCCTTGAACTAAACACAAACAAGTAAGCGCGGGGGCGTGAGATTGTGACATTGCACGGCGGCGGGCGTGCGTCTCAGTAAAACCGGTTTATTCAGGTTAGCGTGAGTTTTAAAGTTATATTCTCTATAATAACCGGTAACCGAAATGATTTAGGTTTCGTCTAAACCGTTTTTGTAATTTACCGGTTAATCGATGAACGATATTATAACGGTTTTATGAACAATATTAACCGGTATTTCTAAACCGGTTCCAAGCCCTGCAAGATAGTATTACAATTATTACTATTATCCCAATATTAAGATTTGGATAAAAGGCTTATAAATAGTTTATAACTAAGAAAAAGTACTAGGCTTGCATGAATTCAAGATAGTATTAAAATCCTACCTATTGCAATTTGGCAGCATTATACTAAACGAATGGACCACGGGGAATAAACGCTGAACCGTTAACATATATATAACGGTTATATAACAACATATTATCAATTCAATTTCTGTGACAAGTTCACAAATGTTTACAACGCTAGAACGCTACAAGGTTTTAGTTTAGGTAGTAATCTTGTTTTACCAATACAATTTCTGTTACATTAAAAAATCTCTATAGAAAAAAATCCAAAGTTAACCCAACTACGGACCCCATCATGGTTCGACATGCACTTGCCAGTTTTTCCATTTGGCTACGGGACCTTAAAAATGCTATCCCTGTACTGTACAGCGGTGCTTATACAGCTTATATATGGTGGAATACATCTTTAGGGGTATGAGGAACAGGGTGTAAAGTTCACTCATCCTCTATAGAAAAGGGAGGATCCTCCGATCAGACGGTTGTCGTGTCTGGCGGGCAACTGCCCAACGATTGACCCAACGATTGATGTCGGAATCTTATATATATGTTAATCGCGCGGTAAACTCTAATTGCACGATGCAGCATTTATGTGACGTCAAGATTTTTGTGTGACGTCAGGTTTTTGATACGTTGTTCGCGTGTTGCGATGTAGATGCCGCTGCACATCGTTACCAAAACATGTACCATGTATTCAGTGCATGATGGGCCCCCTGTGCGGTTTTTTGTCGGTTTATGTCACCCAGGCTTTTCCATACAAAAGCGGAAGGGAATTTAAAGTATTAGGTAATGGGACTACTTAGAAGATACCATAATAGGTTCTTCTGACCGGAGTAACTTAATCATTACTTTCCACAAAGATATAAGGCACCGCAGTTCTGTAGCATCGCATACGTTTGCGTCGCTCTATACATTCGTCATAGTGCGAATACTGCGATTACACATCGACGTTCTTTGACAGTTGTCAGGGGTGGCAATATACCGAAAAGACCTCCTGAACTGACCTTAAGTCACTGCCTACCTTACCTACAAATTCTCAAATGAACTTAACTTTAAGATGCTCCTTAAAGCCCTACTCGGTTAACACAAAAATTGGTATGTAAGTAATATTGTTAAAATATTTCAACAAAATCTCTTTTACTGGCTTGGACAGCCCCACCCATCAAGGAAAAAAATAATAGTATGTTTAATATGCGCAAACTGTATTATGGTTGATATTTCAACAAACTTGCTTTAAATAATTGTAGATTGTAGGTACTTACCTTCTTTACCAGATATTGCTAAAACGAATCCAACTAAACACACAAAAATTGTCCTGAAAAACATTGTCACTTCACCAATAGTCAACTGGTATGAAAACTGATTAAAATAAAATATGATTGAACTATATTATACATTATTGTTGTGGTTAGAATGACTGTTAGCGATGTGCGCATTAGAATTGTTTCATTCGAATTATATTCGATTGTGTAATTTATAATTCGATTATTTTCCATCGCAACGTGAAAGCAAACAGGGATCAGTATTCTCTCAGAATCCGGGAGCAAGACCAAGCTTAGTAGATAGTCAAGCGGTCAAGAGCACACCACATGAAATCATTCGGTCAGTAGACTTTGTTTATCACCATTGATTGATCTTCTCTTAGCATGCAATACAAGACAACAACGCAATTAAATTAGGAAGTGCCTCCGCTGCCGCCGCCGGTTGCTGAATTGGCTGCCGGCGCCGGTTGCTAAATTGGCTGCCGGGGCTGACTTTGGTTGTCAATTTGGTATATGGAGTAGGGCGGGGTAGGCATAATAAAAAAAAAAACATGAAGTTTTTTTTAAAATTATGCCTACCCCGCCCTAACCTAACCTAACCGAAAACCATGGCTAACCTAACCTAACCTTTTTTGCGATTAAAAATATTTAAACTAATCTTACTAGTTCGGTTCTGGGTAGTACCTACTTTATGACTTTAATACTGGAATATGGAAAAAAATATGCTCTATTACAATGTAATAGAGCGACTGTGACGCACAAGCCGTGCGAGCGAAGCGAGCGGTGCCGCGGCAGCGGCCGGCGAGTGCCAAAACCGACTAGAACATACAGAAAAACATATTTTAGTTAGCGTTAGTTAGTTGGGGTTCGGAATACTGGAAGGGTTTCTATAAACGCCGCGTCACCGTTGTCAATTATCGGAGCCGGCAGTACCAGCAGCCGATGTTTTTAATCTCGGCTGCCGGCAGTAATGTCACTGCCGGTTCCCAATGGCGTTTTTTTTGGGAGCCGGCGCCTGCAGCGGAGGCACTTCCATTAAATTAACAGTATTTGCCATTGCAAATTATTTGAAGAGAAGTTCAATTTTTTCGCTCAGTCCAGTACTCAGCAACGCTAACACCATTCGCTGACGCATACATTTAGGGCATACGACGCAAGATGAAAGGTGAGCCATGGTTTTCGGGGAAACATTGTTGAAGATCGGAACTATCCGAGTAACCCCACCTGTAGAGATTGTCTCTGCTACGGCCGACCGACTAAAATGGAATACTTTTTGGCTTTTAGTTCTAGGTTAGGTATTGATTGGTGGAGCCGCTATACTTCAGTATCGTTTGAAACTATTCGGTTTTGAATCGGACTCGGCCCACTCGACTCGGCACAATCGAGTACATTTGTTACGAACTACCAATCGATTAATTCGAATAGGACATTTCGAACATTAAGTGTATTATTTAATTCATTTAATTTCATGTTGACTAATTATTTTATCCTTCTTCCTTGTGTGTTTTCCTGTATTCACAGAACCTATCACAAAAGTATAGAGAAATATGTTTCAAACTATTTTTGATGACATTATGTATAATAATCGTAACTACGTAGGCACCTAGGTACGTTGCGTGTTGGGTTTGCGTTAAATTCAGTTTTTTTTTTTCCAAAAGCGTGTCTCGGTATGACTAGTGTGGTCGCGAGCTCTACTGCTGAACCCTAGTTCCGATTCCCAGGTCAGGCAAAAGTGTTATTAGGTTTTTCTATCTGAAATTTCTCTGTAGCAGACCGGAGTCCGGATCTGGCAAACTGGGTATACTAGGTAGAAGGCGGGGCGTACTGTTATGTTTATTTTTTATATCTTTTCAGATGTCGCTATTATTAATGTACCATCTATCGCCTTCTACCAGTAACCACAAAAGCAATAAGTACCAATAATCAGCCATCACTAGTAACCTGTTCCCACCCAACTTAATATTTATCAAACAATAACTATTACATACAGTCGGACAGGCGCTCCATGCAAAATACTGGTATTCTGCTGCATGCAGATGATGAATTAGCGATTACAGACTGAATCCGATAGGTAAACAACGTACCTAGTTCTAGTTTTTCTACCAAATTTGGAAGTATCAACTCCCAAACCTTGACCCCTGCTGGTTTGTACTACCGGACTGCATATAATAGGGCATGGGTTCGGAAGTTAGTCGACTTACTTTGTGCAATTTGATTCATCACCACATTTTGAAAACGGGCAAGGAAAAGCTTAAGTTTAGGATTAACCCAAAACATGACATGTCACGTCTACCAATCCATAATGCGCCCATGTTGGTCTCCACATAGGGTTACTATGAGTGGAAGTGGGCCACAGACCTCTATGGCCCATTTCCTCTCACAGTGCGTAAGCCTGAGTCTAAGTAATAGGAAAATTATATGCTAATAATATGTAAGATTTTTTCTAATTAATTGTAGCATTATTTGAAGTAGGAAGACTATAATTTTGGTAGCGACTGAGGTCTCGACATCGCAGACTTTTAAGCATAGGTATCTCAGTAGGTATTTCGTGGTTCAACAATGACATTATGAGTTATTTAATAATTGTACTATTCATTTCGGTTTGTCCCTTGGTTAGCTAGAAATCACTATTTTGCTGCAGTTTTCCTGTAACTCATTGCATTGATTTCGATGAATAGGTACTATACTAACCTATTGCGAATAAACACATAATTACTTATAATTGTGCCATCTAGATATGTGAAGCGGAATTAATAGGAGACTGGCGCTTGTTTAAATTGATTTTCTATTAAATTTTGTGGGAATGAATTCAGAGGACGCTAGCTGTATACTTTTAAGCTAAATCATTGGTAAAACCAATTTTACTATTGGGAATCCTATCGCCATGCCACTTAAAGGGAAAGTACGGTCAATCAATCTGCCTAGCCTTTTCCCAACTATGTTGGGGTCGGCTTCCAGTCTAACCGGATACAGCTGATTACCATTACAGTAAAGCACAGTCACAAGCAAAAATATATTACTTTGGACAGCTCGCCAATAATAGGTACCTATCTGATTTCATGATTCATCAATTAATATATGACGGTAGGTATATGTATATATATGTGATCCCTTAAAATATACAAGTCTCCATACAAGTTTTACATTCCCCAAAGGTACCTATTGGAAGTTTAGAAATCTAATAATGTCAAACTTTTTTTTACATAGGTATTATGTACTTATTCGTGGCAAGTTTTGATTTTATAAATCAAAAGAGTAAGATTTTTCATATAAACGAATTCAATCCTGTTCACCTCCATAAAGGTCGATTTTCGCAAAATCCTTTCTTAGTTACACCCCTGCGTTTTAAACTACGACTACTGTCCAAAATTCAAGTTTCTATCTTTAGCTGTTTGCGCTGTGCGAAAGTCTAACGAACGATTTTGATTTTTTTTACTACTAATGACCAGTGGCGTGCCTAGGGGTCAAAATCAGGGCAGGTTTTTTACGATTTAAAAAAATAGCCAGGTGAGCGATTTACGGATTTTTTATGTTTTTCATGGTAACACCATTATTACATAGTGTTATTTTTTATTTTTTATTGATAGGCTTAATTTTGAAGGCAAGCCGGGCTTTTGGGCTTCTATGGAAAGAACGCCACTGCTAATGACGACGACTTAGGACGTTACTTTTAATGACGGATTGTGCCAAAACATTTTATAACATGTTTATAAAGCGAGATTTTAAATGAAGATTCTGATGTTAAGATCTCATGAGTGTATTATACATTATATACTAACAATAGTTCCAATATGAGCAACAGTTGCATTACTTACAAATTATCTATGTAGATAAGTTAGGTGACACCACGACACAATTGACATTTTTAGTGACTTTCTGAGAACTAGAAATTATGACTTAATATAGCAAAACGCTGAATGGATTAGAAGCAGTACTTCACTACTTCTACTCTCCATTCAGCGTATCGGGCAAGACTGTTGAAGTGGTGATTGTGTCGCGGGAATGGATGGGTTGTACATATTACACTCTGCAGAAAGATACACTACTCGCAAAAATTGATGCGACTAATGACGTTTTTTTGTGCCAAAGTTTTAGGTTAGACAAAAACATGGTTTTTTTTATAATGTATTTGATCTTATTAATTTTATTACCGTTAATTATTTTTTAATAGTCTATTATTTCGATTAAGACACCAAGTCTGTGAGTGGTGTTGTTTGGAAACGGAGGTGAATGACGCATTGGGTGATGCTTTGTGGGATTTCTTTGTTTTCGGCAGGTATATGCATGTATTGAATAATGCGCCTTCCCATGAAAACTTTTAAGCAAAAGAGTCTGTGTTGTTTTCAGAAAAACATGCCCGCGGAAAGTGGTGTTTCGCCAAAAATGAGAAATACCCATTACCATAGGATGATAGCATGAATACAACTGAAACATGCCACTGATCACCGCCACACACGGAATGTTTCATTTTCTTTATTGTTACTGATCACCGTAACTCACAGAATCTTTCAGTCTACTACCTACACTGACTGATCACCGCAACTCACGGAATATTTCAGTTTCATAACTACACAGATCACTGCCACACGGAATGTTTCAGTTTCGTTCTTATTACTGAGTACCCGCAACGCACAGAATCTTTCAGTCTACTAACTACACTGACTGATCACCGCAACTCACGGAATATTTCAGTTTCATAACTACACAGATCACTGCCACACGGAATATTTCAGTTTCGTTATTATTACTGATCACCGCAACGCACAGAATCTTTCAGTCTACTAACTACACTGACTGATCACCGCAACTCACGGAATATTTCAGTTTCATAACTACACAGATCACTGCCACACGGAATGTTTCAGTTTCGTTATTATTACTGATCACCGCAACGCACAGAATCTTTCAGTCTACTAACTACACTGACTGATCACCGCAACTCACGGAATATTTCAGTTTCATAACTACACAGATCACTGCCACACGGAATGTTTCAGTTTCGTTCTTATTACTGATCACCGCAACGCACAGAATCTTTCAGTCTACTAACTACACTGACTGATCACCGCAACTCACGGAATATTTCAGTTTCATAACTACACAGATCACTGACACACGGAATGTTTCAGTTTTGTTCTTATTACTGATCACCGCAACGCAAAGAATCTTTCAGTCTACTAACTACACTGACTGATCACCGCAACTCACGGAATATTTCAGTTTCATAACTACACTGATCACCGCCACACACGGAATGTTTCAGTTTCGTTATTATTACTGATCACCGCAACGCACAGAATCTTTCAGTCTACTAACTACACTGACTGATCACCGCAACTCACGGAATATTTCAGTTTCATAACTACACTGATCACCGCCACACACGGAATGTTTCAGTTTCGTTATTATTACTGATCACCGCAACGCACAGAATCTTTCAGTCTACTAACTACACTGACTGATCACCGCAACTCACGGAATATTTCAGTTTCATAACTACACTGATCACCGCCATACACGGAATGTTTCTGTTTCGTTATTATTACTGATCACCGCAACGCACAGAATCTTTCAGTCTACTAACTACACTGACTGATCACCGCAACTCACGGAATATTTCAGTTTCATAACTACACTGATCACCGCCATACACGGAATGTTTCAGTTTCGTTATTATTACTGATCACCGCAACGCACAGAATCTTTCAGTCTACTAACTACACTGACTGATCACCGCAACTCACGGAATATTTCAGTTTCATAACTACACTGATCACCGCCACACACGGAATGTTTCTGTTTCGTTATTATTACTGATCACCGCAACGCACAGAATCTCTCAGTCTACTAACTACACTGACTGATCACCGCAACTCACGGAATATTACAGTTTCATAACTACACTGATCACCGCCACACACGGAATGTTTCTGTTTCGTTATTATTACTGATCACCGCAACGCACACAAATCTTTCAGTCTACTAACTACCTACATTGACTGATCACCGCAACTCACGGAATGTTTCAGTTTCATAACTGCACTGATCACCGCCACGCACGGAATGTTGGTGTTG
The DNA here is from genome assembly GCA_948473465.1 of Lithophane ornitopus. Lineage (NCBI taxonomy): Eukaryota > Metazoa > Arthropoda > Insecta > Lepidoptera > Noctuidae > Lithophane > Lithophane ornitopus. The sequence goes on along the minus strand of OX419642.1, from coordinate 4,131,252 downwards.
GCGAAAAACCACTTTCCAGTGGCATGATTTTTCAGAAAACAACACAGGCTCTTTTGCTAAAAAAACTCATGGGATGGCGCATTAATCAATACATGCATAAACTGGTCGAAAACAAAGAAATCTAACAGAGCATCATGCACATCGGCATTCACCTCCGTTTCCAAACTCAAACTCAAACTCAAACTCAAAGCATTTATTTCAAATAAACCAATTACAGGTACTTTTGAATTGTCAAGGGGTCGGTCAGTCAAAAAAATGAAGCTAGTTGCCCATTCCAAAGCGTAGTAGGTTCCTATGGAGAAGAACGGGCAAGAAACTCCACGGACACTCTTTTAAATCAAAATTTTGTTACAATATATTGGTTACATCATTCATTTGAAATTAAACATGTGAGAACAATGTAAAAAAGAAAAAAAAGAGACGTGCACGTTAAAAGCGTCCGTAAAGATAAAAACAATTCAAAAATTAAAATAAATTAAAAATAAGCCGTGGCAGCTTAGAGATGACCAGTCCCTACTGGCGGCGCCCGTTCACGAACATGACGCATGGATCAGCACCATTCAGCTCAACCATTTTGAAGGGAACTTAATGATCCAACACACACGCCACCACCAGCGAGACATTTGAGTGAGCATGACATACTCTCTGCCGCCAGGGCACATTCAAGTCAATGAACGACGTACCTAGTAAATGGTAGCTTTAAGGTAGGTAAGTACATAGTGCTCACATATGTGCTATTCCAAACACCATACCACCTAAACATTCTGCAACTGAATTCTTGCGGTTGTAAATATTTGACTTTAAACCAATAACTGATGTCTCTTTAAAATAAAATAATAAGATCAAATACTTTATTTTAAAAAAAAACTATGTTTTTGTCCAACCTAAAACTTTGTCACAAAAAAAAATTCATTAGTGGCATCAAGGTTTGCGAGTAGTGTATCTTTCGACGTTAAACACGAATGCAGTGTGTAATTATAACCCACCTGTCCCGCGACACAATCGGCAGTTACTACTTCTACTCTATTCAGTGTTTTGCTATGTTAAGTAATTTCTAGTTCTCAGAAATTTGTCACAAAAAATGTAAATTGTGTCACCTAAATTATATAATTTTTCTACATAGATAATTTCCTTCAGGCCTACAATGTTGAATTTGCAAAATGTTGAATTCGCAAAATGTTGAATTTGTAAAAAGTTGAGTTTCCCATCCGTATCACAAAATTTTTGTAAGTAATGCAACTGTTGCTCATATTGGAACTATTGTAAGTTATGTACAATTCACTCATGAGATATTAACGTGAGAATCTTCATTTTAAATCTAGCTTTACAAACATGATACAAAATGTTTTGGCACAATCCGTCATTATTAGTAACGTCATTAGTCGTCGTCATTAGTAGTTGAAAAAATCAAAATCGTTCGTTAGACTCTCGCACAGCCCAAACAGCTAAAGATAGAAACTTGAATTTTGGACAGTAGTCGTAGTTTAAAACGAATACTAAGAAAGGATTTTGCGAAATACGAACCTTATGGAGGTGAAAAGGAGTGTATTCGTTTATATGAAAAATCTTACTCCTTTGATTTATAAATTTGAAACTTGTCACGAAAAAGTACAGAATATCTATTTAAATAAAAAAGTTTGACAATGGTGCCGATTCTCTTGTCACAAAATTCTCTAAACTAAACTAGAAATCACTAAAATTTAGTTTAGTCCTGCCAAACGATCAACTCAATAGTAATTTTTTTTTTTTTTTTTCGTTATTTTCCATACAAAAACTGAAAAATTCCATTAAAAACACGTCGAGGCTGCCGTGCATGCGCGCCTCTGGCTCTAAAAAAAAAACACGGGGTAGGGAAAACAAGTACCAAGTGGAGGCGCGCCGTTGTCAAATTCGATTTTAGTTGTGTCAAAATAAGTTTTAAATTTAGAGAATTTATTTGGCAGAATAGCTCCAAGATTCCCATAGTCAAAAGTAAGGAATTTTAGTGATAGATTACTTAATTTAGTTCGGTGTACAAGAGAATCGGCACCAGTGTCACCCCTGCCCTTTTTTGCGGGTTATAGAATAGGTACACATTTCTTCCAAATTCAATCGTCTCCAAATGAAATGGGTTTGTAATTTCATTCAGACGGAAGAACAGCCAGATATTATGAGGGTTCCGTTTTATCAATAGACTAAGGATGCCTAAAACTGCAGTGCCATCTATCGGTCCAAACTTGCACCACGTATGTACGAAAAGTTGGTGCCGTTTGCAACCCCTAGACTAGCTCTATGGACGCTCATTATTTTTATTGATCTCTTATTGTGCTGATTTACTATAATCAATGACTATACTTTGGCCTTTCTAGCATAGTACAGCATTATTTTGTACCAATATTGTGAGAAGCAGGAGCGGGTCAGTATACCCCATTTGAAATAAGATAAGACATTTAAATAAACCTTTTTTACAGTCCGTTCAACTGATTTTGACTTCTATTGCGTTGGTGGCATGACAAATGGCAGGTGCAGTAGACAGTTGGTATTGTGTGAACTTTTTTGCTTTTAATGCCATCCTTAAGCCTACGGTGTAGAAGTCAAAATCGGTTGAACGGACTGTATAAAGGTTTGTATGAATGTCTAATCTTATTTCAAATGGAGTATAGTTTTGAATATTATAATAACATGCTTAATATAGTACAGTGACATCGTACGGACAACCTTAGAAACTTTGCCTTTTAAATGAGATGTTTATTTATTGTGGATAGATGGCGCTAAGGACAAGGACAGGAGCATGATGGATAGATGGCGCTAGTTGAGTTTCTGATTGAAAATTTTTCATTGGGATGTATTTAGTAAGTTCTAAAACTATAATGCTGGAGCTACAAATGCTACATTGTCGCGAAGTCGCGATAACGCGAAGTCTGTCTGTTGGCTCAGCGAGACGTCGAGCGATGTGCGAGAGATAGCGCGCGAAGTTGTGTATGTTAAAATAAAACCTACCTACCTAGGTAAGTAAATTTTTTTCCGAAGCTATTGGTAAATAAAAACCTAACAGATCATAGCAAAGGTTCTTTGACTCTTCGTTGACCGGAAATCGACTCGCCTGAAGACCTGCCATGCCATGATTGAACCAGCCTTTTTTTGTTGGTCTGAGCCAGACAGATAATAAGGACATAGTTGGACGCTGAAGTGTAGTAGATCGCTGAAGACGGGCGTTGTTATCGAAGCAGACCTAGGAAGCGTGTGTGGATATATTGTTACAATATGTCCGTCAAAATCTATAACTAAATACCCAAACAGATCAGGGGGCTTAAAATGGTCACTTTATCAGAATCATAATATGAAAATAATAGGAATCATCGTAAAATGTCACAAACTGACAATTCATAATATGATCTGCGTGCGATTCATATTACAAAACAATTCATCTGTTTGACTGTTTTCTATGGACATTCGTAATATGGTCCACAAAGTATGAATTGCTTTTATGTCAAATTATAAGATTCAGGGAATGGATTCAGGAAATGAACTGCTTTTAGAGGAATTGCTAATGTGGCCGGTTTAGCCCCCTTTTTTTTTTTTTTTTTTTTTGGTTGGGAAATCATCATATGACTTCTCCCGCTCTGGGCGGAGCGGAAGGGCGTGTCAGACTCTTACTGACTAAAACCCACCCGTGTTCCTTCGGTTGCCTGTTGCCAGGGTCCCGGTATCCCTTTCGGACTATTCCGCAACCCTGGCAGGCATCGGTCCTAACGGACCCCGTCAGGTGTGCTGACATCTCTTTGAGGCGCGCGTGGAACACGACGCGCCATCGACCTGGGCCTGGTCCTTATCGGACGGCGAGCTGCCCATTGCTCGCCGTCCGCAAGCCCACGCCTATGGTGGCCGGGAATCCGCCTGGGATTCCCGACGCCCAGGGTGTCTCCAGCGGCGGCGGTTAGGGGCGTGAGGGCGCAGGCTTTGCCTCTCCCTCACGCGTTCCGCCTCCTCCTTCGCGAGCATCACTGCTTCGCAGAAGGAGGTGACCGCCTCCCATGCCCTCTCGCTCCGTACCATGGCCTGGACCAGGGCCGGACGCGAGAGGTCAGTGCCGCCAATCGCCTCCACGAGGACACGGCGGTGCTCCGCCCAAGCAGGGCACACCTCCACCGTATGCTCCACCGTGTCCTTCGGGAGGTACCTGTGCAGGATTAGGCGGAGACATCCGGTGGTACCGGAGTGCCTCCCTTATGCAACTCCAGGGCAGGGTATTGAAGGCATTCGCGATGTCTAGAGACACCGCCAAGACGACCCCACCCCGGGCCACAGCATCCCCCGTCGTGAGAGCCCGTACGCGCATGATGGCGTCCACCGTAGAGCGCCCTCTGCGGAAACCAAACTGGCTCTCCGCCAAATCCGGGGTTTAGCCCCCCTGAGAGCTACCACTAAATTACTTTAAAAACAAACTCAAGAAATGGCTGTATTATAATGCGTTCTATACAATAGGTGAATTCTTAAAATTATAAGCAAAATTTGAAATATGATCTCACTAGTAATAGAATTATAATGTAATTTTAATGATTTTAATTTTTTACCTGAATGTCATGATCTCAATAGCAGCAATTGTTTTTTATATAAGTAGGTATTATTTTATTATAAGATCATGCTGAAATGAAAGTAAGCAAAATATGTGGGACATAAAAGGCCTTACATGTAGTAAGGCCTTTTATGTACCATATTTTATTCAAAATAAAGATATCCTATTCTATTCTATTCTTGGATTCATTGTTGACGAATTGCCATTTTCCAAGGAGGGCAACAGAGCAGAGAGAGAGAGATGTGGAATTATACTCGTATGATAGTATCATGACATTCATATGACTATTCATTACATATTATGATGGTAGATCTTTGCCCAGAAACGGGACAGTACGTAACGGGCAAAAAAAAGTGTCAACTTTTGAGTCTCGTTGCCGGTCAGCTGCTGACCGTACCTACATATTTAATGAGTTGAGCCTTTAGTCTGTTTTTTAATTTGACAGGTGCAGCATGTCAAACTCCAAATTGAAAAAAACAAACAACAATCACTTGACAAATTAGTAAAACAGACTAGGAAACTTTCAGACATATTTTCATTTGCTTTCAAGCTATAACTAAGTAGGTACTTACTTACATACATTTATTATTATTATGATTTAAATTTATATACCTTTCAACTTGTGCGTTATATTTTTACATAAATATTTATTTTTTACTAAATCATCAATTTTAACATAAGCAGCCTAACCGTGCGTTAGCACTGGCGATACATTTCAACAAAAGATGTTTAAATCTCTAGCTCCTGTCAAAAATTATACGGAACATTGACAGAAAATAGAGATTTCAACATGTTTTGTTGTGAATGTTTCGCCAGTGCAAACGCACACGGTAAGCAGCACAAAGTGCGTACGGTGTGGTGTGGTACGTAACTGTAAGATTTGTAACAAATCAAGCAAAATATAACTAACACTCGCGCAAGCGTACCTACCTAATACAAAAAAATATTTGTTCAAAATCGCATTGAAGTAAAAGAGAGACAAAAATATTATTTTTAGTAATTCGAATATACAAAAAGTACGCCGCATTCTTAATAAGTTTTAACCACTTGAGACTTTCCGATTCAGTCGTCTTATACGATCGAATAGTGTTGAATTTATGAAAAATGACATTCAATTATTTTACTTACTGCTCGAAAAATAAAGTGTAGTTTAGTTTGCGGTTATTTGACGGCTGATGTCGGCCGCCATTTTCCACAATGGCCGTCAGAAACGCGACATCTATGCAGAGTTTAGTGTCATCGCGAGCGTGCGTAGCTTGGGTCGTGCGTGTTTTTATCAGCACTATATTGTTTGCATCCATTGTATAAAGAAATATGACACGAAAAATTGCTCGGCGTAGTCATAATTCATACCTATCTGCCGTGTTGTAACGCAAAAAAGTTTATTTATAATAAATCGTGCCGTGCCGTATTTTATTGGTCCGCTACACAGTAAAATAATGAATTTAACACGCCGCCGCAGTCTTCTGTTTGAATTGTCGTGAGCCTTGTTGTGGGATCGATTTTTAGGTGTTATTAATGAAATTACGGAGGTGCTCGCGAGTGATATTGTTACATAAAGAACCCGTTTTAAAACACTCCCGTTACGCTGGTGTTCCGTCTTGTTCGAGCTGTGGAGCGCTTATAATCGATATAAGTTAATAAAAAATGCATATTTTCCCCATGGTTTCATAAAGGATCGGGTCAATACAGTGCCGGCTTGAACGGCGTTACGAATGTTGTTGATTCGCGTTCGAAATGTGGTATTGTTGATGACTGCAGTGCGACCGATTTATTTTGTCCTAAAGTGATGGTGATTATGACAACATACTTACTGTTTTGTTGTGCCACGGAGTTTTCCACTTTGAGAGGTTAGTAAACAAATCATTTTTTTTTCTAGTAAACACACTTGTATCTGAAAATAAATAAATATTATTTAATTAGGGTCCAGGAGTGATCATCATGCCCGTGAAAAAACCGTGACCTAATGGCGGGAACGTATTTAATTTTTTAGGTCAAACCTCGGCCTTTCGGCCTCTTCTGCATGGCCAGTATTTTAAGTATTATCTGCACTGCAATCATTACAAGAAAAAAGGTCGTGTCATGTCGCGGACTATGAATTATAAATAGGCACAATGGCTGCATTAAAAACACGATAAAAAAGATAGGTAACAAACAGTGTACGATCGCGTGATTTATTCTATCAGCATTTAAAATCTAATGTTACGCGACATTTGACATTAGATTCATTGGACTCACGAATTGTTATTAATATTCTACAATCTACGTTGGTGCTTATAAAAATTATAGCATTTTAACATCAATCAAACGAATTAAGGATTAGCAAGCAAGATAATTATGGAATGTAATAAATTGAACTTGCACCTGAGTAGTGTAGGTATATCGTTTTTATTTACAACCTAGCCTAACCTAGCGAATATTTAAGTAAAACCAGGTAAAACCTATAAAAATCTGAAAGCCATCTTTTTCCAAAAAGTCCTAGGAAAAGTATCCCACTGAATAAAAAGCTGTAATGTCAAAATCAATAAACTTCACACTTACACAAAGATATCACTACTAATACTCACATATACACACCATTTTTAACTTAATACCAATAGAGCTTCCACTGAAAAATAAAGCTGAAAACTTTTGCAGTCCAATCAAAAAATTATAAAAGAAATGACTATCATTTTTATTGAGTGTGTTCTGTTTCTTTGAATATAATAGTTCTTACCTGCCAGACCTTGGCTGTGGCTGTAGACAAACAGAATAAAACCTACTTGTTATTTTTTTATGGAATATTAATATTGAAACTTTTTAAAACAGATAATAAATCACTCTTTAAATAGGTATTTCTTAATTTTTTTAGAATAAATCATGTCAGTGGACTACTTATCGTTGATTTATTTGTTTGTTTTGCTATGCAATCTCATTATGATTCCTAACTGAACTGCATAATTATGGATAATCTTTGGACATAATGTTTTATTCATTCATATTTTATCTGTCAAACTAGGTATTGGTATCAGTTCAGTTGATTTGTAATTTTTTGTGTTGTTTTCTAGTTAACGCTGGTCCTATTTTTATTTTGATCACATGAGAGTGCGTATTAAGTGTGAACTGTTGCCCACAGTTTCACAACCAGTACGAAAAGCAACTTTATTGTACCCAGATAAAAGCATCTTTTTTTACTCCTCCGGGTCCTGTTTCAGTTTTTCATTGAAATTACCTAATTCTAAAACAAAATGACACAGACATAATTCTGGATTCATAATGAAGAGATATCGCCAGCGTCTTATGTGTCATAGGTTGTGGGTTCTAACCCAGGTAGGAACTTTACCTTGTGTAATCTATTTCATCACCACTGTTTTCAAAGTGTGAAGCTACACATTGTGGGGAAATCTGATGTCCAGATCCAAAAATTGGAAGACTAGACTTCCACCAACCTGCACTGGGCCCGCGTTGTGGATTATAGCCCACTCCCTCTCACAGAGAGGAGTCCTGTGTCCCAGCAGTGGGAACGTTATAGACTGATTATGGTAAAGCAGTACATGTTGTATCAAAATATGGGATGTTTCGTGGAAGATTTATAAATGCTGAACACAATGTTGAATACTTGAATACTGTAAATAATGTTGAATACAGGAGCTTGTGGCTAAGTAACAACAGCCGCGCGGGTCGTGTTAAGCTACGCTTTCCGGGGTTGGTCCGTGGATGGGTGACCAACTTTACATACCGAGACTCCTCCGTGTCTCGGAAAGAACGTTGGTCCCGGCTGTCATTCGTGGATCTTTGACAGTAGTTATGGGTTGTTACAAGCCCGATAATCTGACAACCAGTCTTACCAAGGGGTATCGTATTACCCAGTTACTGGGTTGTGGTGGTCAGACAGGCAGTCGCTCCATGTAAAATACTGGTATTCAGATGCATCCGGTTAGACTGGAAGCCGACTCCAACATAGTTGGGGAAAGCCTGGGCAGATTGATTGACTTGGTTACAGAAATTATTATTGCATTGTTACTTACCCAACTATCTACTTTAGAGTAATGAGGGTTAGGGTCCTGGGTTTGATCCCCAGGTCAGGCAATATCTCTGAATTTTTTTTCGTGGTTAGTTGATGACAATAGACTTGTTTTGAATATTTACATTGGACGTAACCTTTATTGGTTAAATATGGTGTAGTATACAATACCTCTCTGCTAACACTTTAGGAAAATTCAGGCTTAATGGTAAGTTATTTTTAGTACTGGTTAACACAATGAGGTTTATTTATAAACATAGCTTAATTAAAGTAATGATTAGCGACTGTTTAACCATACATTTTTGACGTTCGAACGTCGCTTTCACGGCTTTTGGCTAATTTGAATGTATGTTTTGTGTTTTAATTTTGTAATGTGCGGTTTGTTTGTGCAGAATAAAAAAAATTTTTTTTTTTTTTTTCTTCCACTTAACTTTAAGCAAAGTTTATAAATAAACCCCCACATGTTTGCACCTTCATTGATTTAGTAGCAAAGGAAGGCCAAAGAAATTATGGATGGATTGAAGGTATGAGGAATGATTTGAAAGAAAAGAGATTGATTGATACCGTGAAGGTTGAGAACGGAAATGGATAAAAAGAACGTTAATAAAGAAAAAAAACGTTTTACAGTCTTAGAACATCGGCGAGGCTACTGCGTACTGTGAGGCATAGACCTGTTCTCCGGAACAGGTTTTTATAACAGTGTAGTATTACATTAGGCAGAGGTAACCTGGCAGCACATCCTCTTTTTTTTTTTCGTGGTTTGTGCTAATGTTATTTTATATTGAATTTTGCTGCTTAGCCTGTAAAATTTGCAATAGGTATTGTCGAAAACTTGCACTGCAGTTTGGCCATAAAATCTACTATCAAACTGTACTGCAATTAATGTTTCCAAATTCTATCAATAAATTAATTTTAATAAATCATTAAGTGTTCCTAGTAGTAGTCTGAAGTTAGCTGGTTTAGACATGGGCGTCTCACACCAAATAAAAAACCAAGACAGCGCTCTGCGAACAATAGCGAAGCATGCCAAAACTACACCTCCGTTCTGTGCATAAACGCTCACACGTACGAACTTACAAAACATACAATAAAAAATACAATCAAACTACACCTCACTAAGTGCACACCGGTAGTAAACGTGACTGTGTGGCACACAGTCACGTTTACGAAACCGGCCTCACGTCACTGTTGAAAGAGCTTTGTCTTGGTTTTTTATTTGGTCTGAGGGGCCTCGCCCCCCTAATTCATAGGACTGAAATGTGATTGTGCCTCTAAACTTTGCCTATCCCTTTGGGGTAAGCCTGATGATATGGTTAACTAGTAAGTGAAGTATACAGGATGTAAGGGTGAACACCGTTGTCACTCAAACCATGGGTAGTTGACTTAAATAAAAAAAAAAAATGACCGAGTGACAGAGAAGAGCAAAAAAAAAACCTTATTTTCATTAAAAGATTTTAAAAAGTTTCTATCCGACACCGTGTTCGCAAGCGAAACATCTGACTGACTGAGGGAGGGGTCGCGCTCGCGGCCGGTCAGGTCACCTCCCACGACCCCCACCCGTGTTGAGACGCAAGTTCGTTGCCCTAGCGCATAGGTGAAAGGGTGAAACATTCGAGTGGTAAAATGTAACTAAAAAAAAAAGAAAAAAAAGACGTAATTTTCCATTGATTTTACGTTCTAAAAAATGACACCCTGTATTATGTACGATTTAAAAAAAAAACTTCAGACGGTGGGTTTCCATTAAGGACGGGTTGTGTTTCGTTTCGCCTAAATCCGTAGTACTCGGAAACTCGGAATGCATTAGCGTTTGTCTCTGGTTACCAGATTTCCCCCTACGAGCTACATGCATCCGAACGGGAAGTCGAAATTTGAATTTTTCAATGGAACACCATTTCAAAATTACGTGTAACGCGTTCAAAAAAGAGGATGGTGATAAAGGTGAATAATTACATAATTAACTAGCTGACAGTGACGTTGGCCTGTCCAAACCATCCATGAGAACAAAGCACTTTCAGTTTTCCAAAGGAGATCATTCACCGTCCATACATTTTTGGGCTAACTGTGAAAGAGCTGACCAAATAAAAAAAAAAGCTATATTCCGAAAGAGTACGTTTTTTTCTTAATTTTTTACTACAAGCTATTACTTTAATTATGTTACTATTAATTAATTATTTTAACTAAAACATACTGAAAACAGTATTTTTCGAAATCATATAACAGAGCAGGGAATTGCCCTACAGATTTGAAAATTGAAGAGTTCTAACAGAATATATCTTTGGTTTTGTTTGGCACTTTCCTAATTTAGCCAAAAATTTATTATCTCCTTTCAAAATTTTCCGAGAAACTTCTCCGATTTTTTTTTCTGCTTCGTTGGTGTATCTATTTGTCGCTGGCGCTAGTGCTAAGCGGTAGTTGTACGTATTGTGCTGGTGGAGGAAGAATATCCTGCCACATTTTGCAACGTATGGCGGGTGCATTTCCACTCCAGCTTGGCTTTATCTAAGTTCCTCGTTTGCCACACAGTCTATAAAACTGTGATAGCATTCTTCCTTGGAATGTCCTTTGTCTTTGTGTACCGTTATCAACAGACAAGCATGCTTTATCTAACTAACCTGCTGACCCACTTAGTAATGAGATAATGTTGGTTCCCACGATTTGTGTCAATACTTACACATTGTGTAACAAGATGCAGTAATTTGTCGCCGAAAAATTTTACCCCTTTTTTGCAAAGGCTGGGATACCGGTTAAATATTCAAACCGGTATGATGTACTTGACGCAAAACCTTTATTTATTTATTAAAACTTTATGTTGTGCATAAAGTAAAAAAAATACTGTACAAAGGCGGACTTAATGCCTGAGGCATTTTCTACCAGCATTTTCTACCTTAGGGTGATGCAAAGACAAACCTGGCAGATGCACTTTAAGGGATACTTAACTCGAAAACGGATAAATAGTAATACATATATACTTAAATACATACATATAAACAGAATAAACTTTGTCAGGAAAAATAACGATAGGTGGAGGAGAAAACAAGCCCAGCAAATCAGCGCCGCAAAGATTCTGCCAACTTCTCATGAATATGTTCACGAGCCTTTACATTCGCAAATGCAAGGAAGACAGTAAATTAATATCAACGACCGAATTTAAAATCAATGTACAAGACTACCGACAAATCAGAACCATTTACCTATATCACATTATGTACCATCTACTATATCTATGATACTTATTTCGATAATAAATGGGAATACGTTTGCGTGTATGAAACGGCTTATAAAATGTTTATGGCGCTTCTTTACTGTTCTATTTATGGTGCATTGTCTATGGCGTAAAGTTATGGTTCCAGTTATTGTAACCTACTTTTGGAGACAGATTTGTGTAGTAAGTTTGGTGGTATTATGATCAGAAATTATGAAGAACTAGTTGCGCCCCGCGGTTTCACCCGCGTAAGTCTCGATCCGGTCGGAATATCGGGATAAAAAGTTTCCTATGTGTTAATCCAGGTTATAAACTATCTGTTTGCCAAATTTCATTCAAATCCATTCCGTAGTTTTTACGTGAACGAGTAACAAACATTCATCCATCCATACCTACAAACTTTCGCGTTTATAATATTAGTTAGAAGTAACTATAAATGGACTGAGTGTGTGAAAGACGATATGGCTAGAAAGGGGGGTGAGTACTGACATGACTACTAATAATATTATAGTCCTGCAGACCCAAAAAAAATGCGCGATTTAGTCATTTCGGTCGCGCATCAAAAACTGTCATCTGAACCCAACCTTTCAATGTTCGCGTTCTCAGCCGCGTACAGTCGAGTACATAATTGCGGCAATTTGCTCCAATCGGCCACTAATTACCGGTGTACCATTGCCGCTCACTGTACTCGCTAACTACCCGCAATCGAGATTGTATTTAAGTGATTAACTATGCACTTACAATGTAACTGTACCACAGTATAAATAAGTAACAGTAGTACATATTCATATAAAACGGCCGAAACGACGCGTTTCGATATCTCAGTGTATATTAGTACAGGGCGCGGCAGTTACGCACGGACGCGGAAGGTTTATCTACCGAGCGGCCGTAGGTAATTATTTCAAGGACACTGCCGAGATGTAATACTGTTACTTTATTATACTGTGACTGTACGTGGTTTCTTTGAAAACAATATCGAGCAATTACGTTCTCATATCGTAATTGATATCGTTTTCTCTTGTGTGGTCTTTTCAAACAGCATACCTTATGGAGAGCTTCTATTAGTTATGCTCCGTTCTTTAGCTGGGTATCCAATCCACTATGCACTTTGTTCGCGCACCAACTGTGCACCTATTGTAGTACAGTGACTAGGTGCATCGTCTTCACCGGTTAGTCCCCCTATGCTCTAGTCCCGCTATGCCCGACTCGAAAAATACCTACTAAAAAGTTTCGCTATGCACGAAATTCTTCGATTCTTCGTAAACAATGGAAGGTACAGTTGGAAAGAAAATTATTTGAATTCAAATATGCGTAAGCGTCTGTAAGTTAAAATTTGTTTTGTCTCGGTCAGACAATCAAAAAAGTCAAAATAACGGATAAGAACCAAACGAGTTTCAGAGCAATTCGAAGTTCAGAAATGTTTATGAATAATAGAGCTGTAAGACAATACTGGACCCACAAGATTTAACGAAGTCTGTGTATCGTTACAAATCCTATCTTACTAATAAATATAAATGAGACCAGAAAACTAGTAAAATATAAAAATCGTAAACAAAAAGTCCGTTCTCAAAGTCAAATCACATGAATAAAAAAAAAAAAAAAAAACTTATATTATACCTAATAGAAAGCTAGGGTTTCTGCCAATAGATCTGTTAAATCTGCCATTCCAAGATTCAGCCAAGTTAGTTGTTCTGTGGTGCTTAATGGTAATAAAATATTACACTGTAACAGTTTTCTTCATCACTGCCCGCGAATGTAATTTCGTGCATAGCGAAACTTTTTAGTAGGTATTTTACGAGTCGAGCATAGCGGGACTAGAGCATAGGGGGACTAATCGGTCTTCACGGATAGTTATTATAAATAACGTACTTATTTAAAAAATATTGTAAAAAAATTTAGGGAAATTTGTGGATCTATTATCGGCTAAAAATTATAATACATATCCTTATTTACCTTTATATATTTATAGAAACCACTTTTTAATCCAGTGAAATCCATTATTTTATTTACTCCTACGCCACTATAAGATTATTAGTGTATACGCTATACATTTATCTATCTAAATAATCAAGATTATAAATACACATTCATCATCGAACAACAACGTTTCCTAATGCAAAACTTGACTGTAGAATAGATTATTTAAATTGCGGGTACTTACGTAATTTTAGTCCGTACATTCCATGTTTCACATAACCAAATATTCACATATTAATCTCATGTAATATCTGCTCGACGTCCGAATGTCACTGCAGGGATCCAGCAGAATATCAGCGTCAGGTATATTTGTTTAACGTTTTATCTATCTATCTAATTAAAAAAATTGGCTATTGAGTTTCTTGCTCATTCTTCTCCATACGAAACTACGGGTTGGAAGCCTAGAATCAATTCTATTTTCTTGTAAATGTTGACGTTTAAAAGCTTACTATTAAATGACTACTTATTAATAGCCGTTGGTCCTGAGCCTGATCTCTCTCCGGTCGTGTCGGATTCCTGTCCCATCGGACTATGAGGTCTATGGGAGTGAGGGAAGAGAGAGTGCACCTGTGTCTGCGCACAAATTTTTGCACTAATATCTCCCGCGCCGAAGGCTAGTCTCCGTTGAGATTGGCCGCCGTGGCCGAAAATACGGTCAGGAGGACTATTTATGGTTTTTTTTTGTGTTAAGCCCATCATTCTGCTTTCATTTGTGTTTGTATCATAAAAACGACCACCATCAAAGCAGATGCGCGGAGCACAATTGGTAGACAATCATAGTGGACACCCAGCTTTAAAAGTTTCTCAAGGGTACCATGTCATGTTATAGTACCAGAAACTGTTAGGGTGGCATGACATCGAAGCGCAACCATGGATTCCGAACCCACCTGCGCTGAAATTTTTAGTCTGTTATTAAAAAAACTGTTTATTTTTTTTAGATACAGATCATACAGGTAATAACCATAGATAAACTACATTCAGATTTCAGACAACATGCAAGCAGCATGCTGTCTGAATGGTTTCTGAACTACTGAAATTGCAGCATATACATATGCATGTACTCGCTGGTACATTATTGGGACGAATTTAACGAGAGTTTTATGATCTTAATACTCCTTTATGGCCGATATCAAACTTGGAGAAGCTAATAAATGCTTATAGGAGGCGCAGATTTTCCGCTTTCAGGTTTATGTGGAACGAACAAGTTTTTTGGGCCTAAATTGCTTTCTGCCGCATACTTCTTTCTGGTTTAGTTGTTTTTAACCGACTTCAAAAAGGAGGAGGTTCTCATTTCGCCTCTGTTTTTTTTTCTTGAATTGGTGTTGCTGTATTTTTTTTTTGTTTGGTAGGTCATGCTTCAGAGGTAGTCCCATGTAAAATACATAGCACAGGTAGCGGTATTCGAATTTGTATGGGATAGGTACCACAATAAAACAGTGAAAAGAAAAACAACTTTAAAAAATAACTTTAATTTCGGAAGTCGGTGTCTTTGGCTTTGAATTTCCTTTTTTACCACAGACTTCCGAAATTAAAGTTATTTTTCACTTTGTAGAGTTGTTTTTGGAAGTGGGTTGTTAATTTTTTTGTAAAAAGTTTTTGACCTTAAAGGTTCTTACATACTGGCGCGACTAGTCGCGCGACGCGACTTTTAACAAAACAATTTCTGAGCTTCACGGCGAACAATGCAACGGCGTCGCGTGACAAATCGCGCCAGTATGTAAGAGCCTTAACATTGCGTTGAATGGTCCATTTTTTTATGCGTTGCCGGTCTATAACGTTCCCACTGCTGGGCAACAGTCCTCCTCTGTGAGGGCCATAGCCATAATCCACCACGCGGGCTCAGTGCGGGTTGGTGGATGGCATATGTGTTCGAATTATTGGTTCTAGAACATACCATTTTTCTCACGATGTTTGCCTTCACCGTTTTGACAGCATTTGGTCACGAAATAAATTACACAAACTGCCTCCGAATTCTACGATACGTTTTTGGTAGAATAAAGACATGAACGAATTTTTTAACGATCAAAGAACCCTGAGCCCTAGACAAAGTGACATTCTATCAGCGATAACGATGATGGAAAAGGCAAACATGTATAGGACTGACATAAGCTATCGAAAAGCTTATATCAATCCTGTTGAAAGTCGTTGTAGGAATACGAAACGCTTTCGAAGCGATTGTCACTGGTCTTAGCCCTCTGTAGGCTGTAGAGTCTAATGTAATAAATATATTATTAGATTTAGATCAGAAGACTGTTCCTCTCTCTTTACTTCATATTTTTCTCTGTCTGACAGGGTCCACACTCAGATCAAATACAAAACCAAGGCATAGCGCTGCGAACAATACAGTGAAGCATGCCAAAAATACACCTCCGCTCTGTGCATACACGCACCCGCGCACACATTTACAATCAAACTACACCTCACTTAGTGCACACATGTTTACATATGAGTTTACTATTGAGTATGTTAATCTGTTTTTTAACCCCCGACGGAAAAAGAGGGGTGATAAAAGTTTTTAACGTGTGTCTGTCTGCGTCATCGTAGCTGCCAAACGGCTGAAACGATTTTGATTTTTTTGGTTTTGTTTGAAAGGTGACGTGATCGAGAGACGCTTTGTTTTTCTCGACGGTTTTTTAAATTTTGTAATTTAATTTAACTTGTATGCTGCTGTGATAATCAATGTTTGTCTAACAAATTCGGGTATTCGACTTTGCACCATGCCACAATATTTCCTGGCAAGTATCTTTTCGTGCAAGTGTCCTGCTGCACTTAAAATCCTGATATCAGATGTCCACACTTCCACCGGTAATTAAATACATTTAAAATTGAAGTGAACTTTAAGAATGATTGATCGTTCAAAGTAAACCAATTTCTTATTATACCCACCAGTGACATTTAAAACTTGAAAGTTCCACTTTCGTGGCATTAATGTCATTTTATAAAAAATCAATAAAGGTTAATCTTTTCACTTGATACGATTTCTTTTTGGAATTTATGTAAGTAATGTCTGAAAAAACATCATTATGTAGGTAAATTGTTTCGGCCCTGGCAAAGAATATGGCCAGTTTCTCTTGTACTGGGTACCAAACTCCTTGATACCAATTCCCAGTCCCGCAGGTCGATAAAGGATCCACTTTTGGACCTCCGAAAGGGATACTGTGACCCTGGCAACAGGCAACTGAAGGAACACGGGTGGGTTTTAGTCAGTAAGAGTCTGACACGCCCTTCCGCTCCGCCCAGCGGGAGAAGTCATATTTTCCCACACAAAAAAAAAAAAAAAAAAGGAATGGTAATTAGATTATTGATAGTCGGGTAATCGTTGCCCGAAAGTTGCCTGACAATTAGTCTTACCAAGGTATCGTAAAACCCAGTACCTAGGGTATGGAATTCAGATAGACAGTCGATACTAGTATTCAGCTGCATCCGGTTAGATTGAAAGTCAACCCAACATAGTTGAAAAAGGCTAGACAGGCAGATGATGATTTTACCGTACCAGAAAATCTATTTCTTCAAAGTTAGTTAATCCGTCCAACAACTGGATCAACACAAGGTAGGTACGTCGTTGAGTTGTTCAAAAGAAAGCTCTAAATAAAATAAAATGAAATTGAATATTCTGTAAATAGGTTTTATAGAATTCACTTTTATATAAAAATTAAAAAAACAGTAGTCGCATATGATGTGTAACAACAGACGTCTTGACTGACAACCTCTCGGAAAATGGGTTCGGTTCGTACCATCTGATGGCCAACACTAGCACCGCGCGCGCTCATTGGTCAAATCCGTCCCTTTTCACGAAACTTCCACAGATTACAGGAAAGATGTGACACATAAAACAAAACAAAGGAGTCGACATTTCCTATCTGACTACACCTGAGAAGAAATAACGAAATAAACTCGAGAGGTCAGTCTTTTAAAGTCCAGACATAATCTTGGTCAGATCATGTAAGAACCATATAGATTACGTTCCTATAAACAAAAACAAATCGTTTTGCTTACCATTGGTAGCATTTTTTATTGCCAAACTGTACATAAATAGACTCGTAAGCTAATATTACCTGTGATAGCTACTTCCATATGGGAGGGTCTACTATGCAAAACTATGATATCTTTGCTTCATTATTGGTAAAGATACAAGAGTCTAATTTTAACAGATAATAGCCGTAAATTATAGGAATTGGGCACTAATGTTAGACTAGAAATGATCTTTTAAGAAAAGAACCACACAGATTTGAATGGCAGTAACAAACGTTTATCAGTAATCGTGTAGCTCAACTCGGAACTTACGGAGCTCAACGACCGTAACGTTACGTTACGAGTATGTGAAAAAATGTACACTTCATAATCTTCATTCTAAAAGCTTAGCGTACCTATACTACATCATTTACTTGCATCCGTATCCGTGTACCAAAGGATAAAACGACAAAAACACGCAAAGTTAAGCCTTGTATGAAGTAAACGGCGTTTCACTAGAGGTGCGCAAAGAATGGAGAGGTGACACGATGTAAAGGGGTCGGCTCGAGAGCGCTGCACTCGAGGACCCTTCAAATTATACAGGTGAGCGTTTAGGGGAGGGACGGGGTCGGTATCGATGTCTTTAAAAATATATTTTTTTAAACTTATTAAGGTGAACGCCAGCTTTACTCTTTTTACAAGGAATATTGAATGTATCTTTGAAGAACTAAATGAGATGCTTTTGTTAAGCACGATGTTGCGGGTTCAAACCGTAACCACCAATGGGACTTATTTAATTGCATACGTATTTGAAGAATAAAGCAGCTTAAAGGCTCCCACAAACAGGCGCGACGCGACTTTAACAAAAACAATTTCTGAAAATCTTCTTGGTAGAACAATTACCGGTGTCGCGCCACTCTTTACGAGCCTTAAATGTCATAAACCGATACTGAACCTTTTCTTACAGACCTGGAGTTATATTGGGTCTGTAATCACCAACCCGCGGTGATAAATGCTCTTCTCTGTGTAAGATTAGATCTGCAACATATTGGGATTACAGACGTCAGATTCCGCTGAATTAAAAAGTCTATAGTATTTATCGATAACGACTGTTTCCCTTCCCTACGCCTCTTGACTCTCGTTGAGCGGTAGCAAGATTTTTCTGCTTACATCGCTTAAAAAAAAGGAAAAGGTCACGGGGTCGCGATGTTTCGGGGTGGGAATTTATAATTTTTGCTTGCCACCCCCTCTGTCCCCGTTTAAACAATCGATTTGGCATCGCGGTCAGTTTCGTCATTAAACGTGTTGTTATGTATGTGGCGGAAGGAGGAGCTCGTGGCTAAGTAATAACAGCCGCTCGGGTCGATCCATTAGGTTAAGCTACTCTTGCCGGGGTTGGTCCGTGGATGGGTGACCATTTTCACATATCGAGACTCCTCCGTGCATCGGAAAGCACGTTAAGCGGTTGGTCCCGGCTGTCATTTGTGGATCTTTGACAGTCGTTACGAGTCGTCAGAAGCGACAACCAGTCTAACCAAGGGGTATCGTATTACTCAGTTACTGGGTTGTGGAGGTCAGATAGGCAGTCGCTCCATGTAAAATACTGGTATTCAGCTGCATCCGGTTAGACTGGAAGCCGACCCCAACATAGTTGGGAAAAGTCTAGGCAGATATTGATATTTTATCATATTTATAAAAACATCTAAATACTTAAAACAAAATAGTTTTTATTCCTTTTTGTTTTTTAATTTAAATTCGAAATAGTATTAATTCTGGCATTCATTGCACTAGCAGCGATCATAATCCCGGAAGGTCGTAACAAAGGTCAATGTCATACAAAGTCAAATGCTTTACATTTAGATTTAAGTTCCCTAAAACGCCGTCTGCCACTGTGGCGCTGCATTCGCCCCAAGGCCCCAATCATTTGATTGTTGTCCAATCAAGCCACTGGATATGATTGTAGACGCAATTGACATCAATGCGTTATTTTAATTCATGTGATTGATTGATGGTTGCTTAATAACTCGCAATATATTGGTTTAGGGGGGAAAGAATAGCTTTATATGGCTATATGGGCTTATTAAATAATATCACTTGCTTCTTTAATAACTGTAGGTTAATCAATCAATCTGCCTGCCTTTTCCTATATTAGGGTCGTCTTCCAGTCTAATCGGGTGAAGCTGAATATCAGTATTTTACATGGAGCGGCTGCCTATCTGACCTCCACAATCCAGTTACTGGGTAAAACTGTAAAAGGATACCCCTTGGTAAGACTGGTTGTCAGACTTTCGGGCTTCTGACTACCCGTAACGACTGTCAAAGATCTACAAATGGACCTTGACCAACGGCTCAACGTGCTTTCCGAAGCACGGAGGGATCTCGATATGGGATGGTCACCCATCCACGAACCGACCTCGGCAAGCGTAGCTTAACCTTCTATTGACCCGTACGGCTGTTATTATTCTGCCACGAGGCCCTGTCTACTATTAAGCAAATTACAACCCGTGGGCTAAAACCTACTTTATTTTATCTTTAAAACATTAAAGAAAAAAAATCTCAAATGTTAATCCTTTAACTCGCCTCTAAAAGCAGGAACGCTTGCCCCGACAATATTTATACCGAAAAGAGAAAAATCTAAACAGTTCTATTTCCGTCGCGTCAGCAGCTGCGCTCAGTAACTTTTTTGGTACCGAAGTGTCAAAACATGGCACAAAAAAGTGTCAAAAGAAACATCTCGCTGTTTTTGTTTAAGTAATCCGTTTGTCTTAAATATTTATTTGAACGCCACTAGAGCAGCGCCATATATTTTTGGATATTATTTTTTATAATATTTTTATTTTCAAGAGGACAATAATAAGATAAGTCACAAGAACTGGTAGGAAGTCATTTGCCCAGCAGTGGGATGATACAGGCTAACAGTATTTTCACAGAATAACCCTCACTCCGGTATTTATTTATATAAATACCGATAAATATTTATTTGCTTATCTCTCGTATCGGCACAAACTGTTTGAGGGTCATAAACATAATCCGCCTATAACGTTCCCACTGCTGGGACACAGGCCTCCCCTCTGTGAGAGGGAGTTAGCCATAATCCACCACTTGGGCACAGGGCGGTTTGGTGGATGTCACATGTCTTCGAACTTTTGGTTCTAGGATATGTCGGTTTAAACCCTCATGATGTCAAACTTTTTGAGACTAGCTCAAACATAATCAGCCTTAACGTTCCCACTGCTGGGACACAGGCCTCCGCTCTGTGAGAGGGAGTTAGCCATAATCCACCACTTGGGCACAGGGCGGTTTGGTGGATGTCACATGTCTTCGAACTTTTGGTTCTAGGATATGTCAGTTTTAACCCTCATGATGTCAAACTTATTGAGACTAGCTCAAACATAATCAGCCTATAACGTTCCCACTGCTGGCACACAGGCCTCCGCTCTGTGAGAGGGAGTTAGCCATAATCCACCATTCGGGCCCAGTGCGGGTTTGTGTCTTCGATTTTATAGTTCTAGGACTGGTCTGTTTCCTCACCGATGTTATGTTCCCCGGTGCTGGTAAAACATTTTCCAGTCGGTATAAAAACCAGCTCTATTCAACAAAGATATCAAAATATTTGGTTAGTAAGATAACCGATTCACCACAGTTCACTTTTCGACTTGTGCGGTATAAAAACCGTTCGATACGCTACGCTTTTTACTTCATTCACAATTCTTCATGGGAATAGTTTAGATGTATAAAAAGCGTTACTATACTATCAGTCGGTAAGTTAGGCTTATTTAGCAGATTAAACTTCGGTTTCGTCTTCCAAATAAATTAGATTAGCGATTCTTGGAAGTTAGGCCTTGTCACAAAAAAGTGTGGTGTATTTTTTTGGCAAATTGTATTGAATACTTGCTGTGCCTGCGGCTCCACTAGCTTGTGCTAACTGTAAGATAAACGGTTGGAAGACCAGAGAGGTGCCAACCTCTAAAAAAAATTAGGTTCTCGAGATATAAGCTCACTAAAGGTTACACAGACAGGCTTTACGTTTTTATACATTATAACAATGAGCTAAGAGTTACATTGCAATGACTTAATGGTTTTACGGTATTAATAAAAACATTTTACAAAAAAAAAACAACCGACTTCAAAAAAAACACTAAAAAAGTGAAAAATAACTTTAATTTCAGAAGTCGGTGGCAAAAAACGGAAATTGAAAAGCAAAGACACGTTTTTTTTGGAAGTCTGTTGTTTTTTTTTTGTAAAATGTTTTTATTTTTCACTTTTTAGTTGTGGTACCTACCCCATACAAATCCGAATACCACTACCTGCTATGTAAATAACAGTGAAGGAGTCAAACAGGATATCGTCTAGATAAACTAAGTGGAAAAAATACGTAATATTGAAGCTAACTCAAAAATTACGCAAGCAAAGTTAATACAATTTATATGGGACCACCTCGAAAGCATGACCTACCATACAAAAAAATAATCATCAAAATCGATTCATAATTGGCGGAGTAATCGAGTAACAAACAAACAAAAAAAAAAAAACATACAGACGAATTGAGAACCTCCTCCTTTTTGAAGAAGTCGGTTAAAAATGAATCGTGAATGAAAACGTAAAATTACTAACCCTAAAATCTTGGAAAAATCTTTGAGCACACCCAGTGGCGGATTAACAAATTTTCAAGGTATATAGGCTGTAAAGTTTTTGCCGCCCTTGCCTCTATTGTCATGTCCTAGATTATTTTTACAATCCAACAATTTCGTTGAAATTGCACGTAAAATAATTTTTGGGTTGGAAGTTTGCCACACGGTTACACACACAAGGGAGAGGGAAAAGTCATCGCAAACTTTTTTTGCAGACTTAAAGGCTCGTGCAAACAGACGCGAAATCGCGGGCGCGACAGGCAGCGGCACCTTTGTCGACAAAGGTACCGCTGCCTGTCGCGCCCGCGCCTTTAAACAGAAAACCGTAATGCAGGAATCATTTTGATTTCTAAGAGGTAGAAAAAAAAAAAAACTACTACTACTCAGCCTGCTTGTAAATCCGCCACTGAGCTCACCATCCCAAATAAGCATCGAATCGACAACTTCGTCCTTTTTAGAAAACCGTCTAAGGGCCGGATCACACGTACCACAACAACACCACATCGTAGCGACAAAATGTATCGCTGCAGCTTCTTGCAGTTCCGTTGTGGTTGGTAAGTACAAAATCAAATAAAATATTCGACGCAACGTTGTGTTTACGATGTAGCCGGCCGCTAGTCCAATGTCTCGCTGCACGCTTAGCATGACCACAATAAAAAAAACTAAACGACAAACCTATACTTCATTTGAAATAAGATTAGACGTATAGATAAGCCTTTTTTACATTCCTTTCAACCGATTTTGAATTCAATTGCGTTGGTGGCATGACAAATGGCAGCCGCAGTAGATAGTTGGCATTGTGTAACTTTTTTTGCTTTTAATGCTATCCTTATGCCTACGTATAGAAGTCAAAATCGGTTGAACGGACTGTAAAAGGGTTTGTTTTCATGTCTGATCTTATTTCAAATGGGGTATAGCAATTTAAAAGATATAATTTTTTTAAATAAAATCATTCTTCTTTTCAGAGCTTTCAAAATGAAAAGTTATAACATTTTAAGTATTTTTTTAAGCAGTGCGAAAAGCGAGCTAGCGACAGCTTCACGTGCGCATTTTAAACAAATTGTACATAAATAAATCAACAAGACATTATGAAACAATATTTATAGCTTTAGGGAATATGACCGGTAACAATAGAAACATCTCGACGACACGGTTGGCGCAGTGGCTGAGCGATGGACTGCTGCGCAACGTGTCGTGGGTTCGATTCCCGCACGGAACAAATATTTGTATGATCTGCAAGTAGTTGTTCCGGGTCTGGGTGTTAGTGTATGTGAGTTTCTATGTTTGTAAACGCACCCACGATACAGGAAGAAATTCCTAGTGTGGGGCAACGTTTAAAAAAAAAAAAAAAAAAAGGAACTTACTGGGAATATTCCCGTTTGGTAAAATACTGGTAATGGTAAAATGGTAGCGGCACATCACTAGTCCTTGTGACTGAACTATTAATTTTCATACAAATTAGCGCACGCCGTCCACGTGTTGTCGTTGTGGTTGTGGTACGTGTGTTCAGGACCTAAAAGGCAATGACAGCAACCGATGGTGTTCCAAGAAGAGGACAGTCATTAATGCATATTGCTTCACAAACATCAAACGCAGACTAACTGCCGACAAATAAACATTGGACAAGACAATGTTTGGACTTGAAACTTTCATTTGAACATTTGGAGCCATTTGAGGTTACCTTGTTGGTTATTATTGTGAACTAGATTTGGTGGATGCCGGAAAATATCCCACTGATGAGATGAATAATTCCGTAATACATTGTTTTCATATAGTACTTAACTCTATTGGTCTACGCGGCTAAGGTAAAGCTCCCATTTTTTCCGACATCTTCAACAAACTTCGTCATACAGGGTGTTAGGCTAGACGTTATCATTGAAACTAGTGGTTTGGTGTCATCTATAATATACCTATTTAATGGGACCAACTTTGAAATCGCAAAAAAAATCAGCTGTTCCATACATTTGTGTTCACTTAAATCGACAAAATGTATGGAACAGCTGATTTTTTTGCGATTGCGATAACGGTGTCTAACCTAACACCCAGTATATCAGCCAATTTCCACAAACATTCATAAATGGCGCATGGGTAGACCCTAGACCATGCCCTGCACTCTAGAAGGAGATAGAAATACTCTTTATCCCCGATCGCAGACGAAGTCGCGGGCAATAGCTAGTTAAGGCTCGTGCAAACTGGCGCGCACGCGATTTCGCGCCTGTTTGTTAACCTGAAAAATTCCCACAAACAGGCGTAGTGACGTGACGTAGGTACCTAGAAATGTACATCATCATCATCATCAGCCTATAGCAGTCCACTGCTGGACATAGGCCTCTCCAATTGCACGCCATTCAGCTCGATTCTCGGCAACTCTGATCCAGCTGCTACCAGCCACTCTGCGAAGATCGTCGCTCCACCTAGCCTGAGGGCGTCCTACCTTACGTTCGCCGATTCGCGGTCTCCACTCAAAAACACGTTTACCCCAACGGTCATCGGTTCTACGGCTAATATGGCCGGCCCATTGCCACTTCAGCTTGCTTATTCTGTGAGCTATGTCGACAACTTTGGTTCTCTGCCGGATTACCTCATTCCGGATTGTATCCCTCAGAGATACTCCAAGCATAGCAAGTTCCATAGCTCGCTGAGTCGTCTTTGAATTTGTGGACCAGCCGTACCTTGAGTGTCCACGTTTCGGCTCCGTAGGTCATGTCTTTAGGCTCTGCGGAATACGCGACGAGAATACTCGACGGAGCTTCCCAAAAGCTGCCCAGCCCAGCTGAATTACATCATGCTTGATATTGGAAATAATTAATTTCAAAATTGCTTAACTTTTTTCGTTCCGTGAGTGTACATCAAGCTAATTCACACAATTAGACACTAAGTGAACATCTTGACGTGATGAAAGTCGCCGCCGACTGCAAAGGGCGGGAAAAGAAACAAAATGGCTGAACGCATTAATCATTCGCTTGACAAACGCAGACGCGACGGTGTCTCGTGTGTTTTGTTGGTGTAAGCAGTGGTCTTGGTTCAACTATCACTTTACATCTTTAGATATAAAAGCTCAGTGTACTGTTGGATTTCAAAGAAGTTATTTTATCGTTTTGTTGGATAAATTGAAATCTACATACTTACCTACATAATTATAATATCTGACGAGATCTGACGTCCCCAATTTGAGCGAGTGCATGTTGTTTGGTTTCCAATATTTTTAAAGTTAATGTAAATGTTACTCGCGATACAAAAAAAAAACATACAAACGAATTGAGACACTCACCTGCAAATTGCTTAAAACTTAAGCATGTTCAGTTTTCGAGGGCTACTCAGACGCTTTCGCCTTAAAATAAATAAAATAATCTTTATTTCGGATAAAAAACATCCATATGGGTTAGTAAACATACAGGCGACTTATACCTATGTTAGTGCTCATTCACACTAATCCGTCAAAGACGATTCGTGTTTTTTCACGAATCGTTATTTTGATTTGTATGGGTGGCTATCCATTTTAATTGCCCGTGTTCACACTATTACGGAATCGTGAAAAACGACGGATATGTCTTAAATGACGTTTCGGCTTTTTTCAAAAACCTTCAGTTTTAAATCACGAATCGTTTAGATCGAAGGTAATACCAACACAAGATAGTCATATTCACATCCATCTTGTCGGATAGTTCGTCCAAGACTGAAGTCTGAATCACGAATTCAGTGTGAACGAACATCTATTCGGATATTTTGATGAATCGTGAAAAAACTCGATTCCGCATGCAATGTGAAGGTTCATCCGTCATTACGTATCGTCTTTTTGACGAATCGTCGTTGACGGACCCAGTGTGAATGAGCCCTTAGTAAACTTTATTATCTATTTGGTAACAAGGCTGTTGTTCGAGATACATCTCCGAACAACATCATCTGTTAACGGAGACTCGTACCGCCCCGCTATGGTCTTCAGGATGGAGTTGGAGCTCCTCCGCACTCTGCAGAGCAAAGAGGCAGATTTCCGTCTGACGATGGCGTGGAAGCCATCGACGTGTGCTTGAGCAAACATACCTGATGCACTGCAGAAACGGGGCAGCCCCATCAACATCCTGAACCCGTTATTATAATATAATTAAAAAACACGACTGCCCTGCTAAAAACGGAGGTCCCCCGACTGCAATGACAATTTTATCAACTTGTTTTTTATTTACTTTTTAGTTCGTTTGTAGCAGTCGTGTTTTTTAATTATTTATTTTTATTTTATACATTTTAGTGACAAGTTTTATTCTTTTGGAAGTTACATTTGTGTTTAGCGCTATACAATAGTTGGCATTGTGTTAAAATGTTAACAATTTTTATTTTTTTATTTTCCTAAGTTATACTGTGTGATGATGAAAGAATTCTAATAATAACTCAATCATCTACTAAACCATTCACTCATTTAGACATTTGCAGGGTTATTAAAGTCTGATTTAATCGTTTGCAGCCAAAGATGAAATGTATTTTTGCATGTACACCCTTCCTATGTAAAATATATGCCAATAAATTATATAGTTTTGGAATGTGCTCATCGAAAATCGAAGTTCTTTTTTTTTCACATTTGAAAATGGAGCCGTATTGCCGCCACATTGTTTTTTTTTTTAAACAAACATGGTCTGTCGCTCGGAATAATGTAAGGATTCTAACGATACCCCATACATTCAAATCCGTTCAGGCATTTTAAAGTTATGGTGGAATAAAGAAATTCACATACATACGTGAACCCTGAAAACATTACACTCCTTTTTGGGCAGTCGTGTAATAAATAAACAACAATGAATTTTGATCCTTAGTTGAATACAAGGTTTAGGCATAAAAATCTTCATCCCCAGATTAATATCAGAGTCAGTTTGTGTTCTACCCTCACCGTAGTTGAACATTAAAGGTATGTCCAGACTCGCCCCGCGGCGTAATCCACGGACATGTTCATGTAACAACGAACCACTGACAGTATTGACATTTATTTTTCATTATTAAAGTTAGATTTTATCCTGAAGGCATTTTCTAACAAGGTTATCTCTCGATTCCAGTCACTGGGTCTGTGGGTTTCAAGAAAAATGTTTTTTTTTTTTCTGGTTTGTACAACGTAATGTCTGTTTGTTTGTTTAATGTTAATAGTGGGGTTTTTTAGGATGGTCGTCTGAAGGTTTTTTTTGGAGCTCCATCTGCCGTGAGTAACATCACGATTTTTTTTTTGTAAAAAATATTTACCTACCTTTCGAGGTGTCTTTTAGTAATAATTTTTATTTCAATAAATTAAACAAAGGTTTGGCCCACAAATCTGAAATCCATGTCGTGAACTTATCTACACGAAAAATGTGAACATCTACTTACAAGGTGCTCCTCTCTAAATTCACCTTATTGGAAACTGGTCTATTAAACTTAGCTATCCAACCACCGTAATTTTGTAAACTATAAACATAATTGCGTTATTAGGTACTTACATTAATGAAAATATAATTTTATTATAGTGTTGTGGAGGACGTTACTCAAGATAAAAGGTCGTAAGATCAAGCCAACTTTGATTATCTATTATGAACTCGTTTCTGGATAAACCACTCCTCACTTTTAACTCACGAAAAAAGTAATTATTTTTGTTTTTTACATCGAAATAAACGCTCGAATGATCACAGGAAAAGTTTTTTTTCGTCGAATCCAGCCAGAAATTAATGAAGTTAGTTCAGCGTTAGTGAACCCGGTTTAATTATCTAACTTTTTTATTTTATATTTTAATTTTTCGGCTTACGCATCGCACATCCACCTTCAGGGCATTTAATTTCTTCGCTAATTTGTTGAAGAAATTTTTTCTTTTATGTTTCCAATTACTGACAACAGACATTTTTTCTTTTAGGTAACTTATGAACAGTAAACTATCTACTTATTTGTATTTTGATACTTTTAGAGCCATGAGGTGATGAGGTGAGGTGAGGTAGTGAGGTGAACCTCCGAGCAGACGGGTGTCGTGTCTGGTGGGCGAATGCCCGACGACTATTAACGTCAGGACGTCGTATATATGTCAGTCGCGCGGTAAACTCTTCTTGTGAGATGCAGGATTTTGCGTGGCGTAGTTCGCATGTACCGATACTCTTAAGGTAGGCAGTACTTGATTCTAGATCGAAGACTGCTTAGTTCTTGGCGGTGTTGATAATGCTACCATAGTACTTACCTATTGAGGTGTTTCATCTATTATCAATTCGATCAGGTTTTTCCTTCTAAGCTTGCCTGTTCTCTGCCAATTTCATCTATGTTCTATGGACGATCATTCATTTTAAACAGTTGTTAGTAGATAAATAACTAATATAATTCTACGTACTTTTTTTGTACTACCCTCCGTCTGGGAAAAACGGAGGGTTATCGGTCGGACTCCTACCTGACTAAAACCCCACTGTTCCTTCCAGTACCATGAGTCGGGGGTCCCAGAGATATTGTTCTTGTACATTCGCAGCACCCCCGACTTCTATCAGCCCGCCATCATTCGACGTACTGCTCTACGACTTCACAACACATTACATACAACTATAATGAAAGTACAACTAAGAATACTCTTCTAAAGCGGAGAAATATAATTTAAAATAACAATTTGAAGCGTGCATTTTACATTATTCGCTTTGTTTAACATTTAATATTTGTGAAGAGAGTAACAGAATGGTTCTTGGTTCTGTCTCGTCGCCCGCGGGCCACATCGCGCTGGTACAAAAATACACAGTGTAATAATTACTGCATTATGGCCATCCTTAGGGCTGTGTTAGGGAGATGGTCAGGCCCATTTATTATGGGAGGGAATATGGCGTTTTTGAACCTTATATTTGATTTGTAGACGAGAGTTTCCTAATGCCCTCCGTTATACGTAGGTACAGTTTTGTTAGCTGGGTTCCAATTTTAAAAGTGCCGATAATAAATAGACATTTTATCTTTGTTCTGCGCATTGGCAATTATGGCAATCCCCAGATGTGGCACGGGACTATAGATACGTTGGTTTATCTATTCACCAGGTTGACCGACGGCCCCAGATTTATCAGTAGTATAGTACCTACCTACAAAAACTTAATACGTATTATGTACGGGCAATACGTAGTAGGAGAATTATTAATAACGTAGGTACATGTAAGTTAAGTTTTAAAGGTGCTTAACGTTTTCATTCCGTGACTGTACAAACGCCTTTATAGGTTTTTATCCAAACAATAAAAACTTAAAAGAAAAAAAAAAACAACTGACTTTCAAAAAAACACAAAAAAAGTGAAATATAATTTAATTTCGGAAGTAGGTTTCAATTTGCTCAGTTATTTTTCACATTTTAGTGTTTTTTTATAATCGGTTTTATACAGACTAATTGAGAACCTCCTCCTTTTTGAAGTCGGTTAAAAATATTATCACAGCGTTAGCTAGCTCCCAATGCGTCATTGTTTAGGAGACAAACAATGTTTTTCAGATGTTATCAGTTAACTTCAGTGTTTATTTATTTACTTGCTTTCAATTTCGCCTGCAATATTTGTTAAATTACGTAATATCGGAGAGAAAATAAAAGTATAGTTTCTGATATTGTAGGGCTCTTCACATACGTTTTCACGGTGAGATTATTACATAACAGACCGGGAGGACTAATAAATTAGATTATATTATTATTAGAAATCTTTGTTAATCCGCCAACCCTCTGCTGTCTCCTGGTCTACTAGTCATTAGCGTCACTGGGGGCGAGCAACCCGATAGCGCTGCTAATGCACTGTCCACTGCTCGGGATAATAGGCGTATTACTCCCCTCGGTGATAATATTATGAGTTTGATTATAATGACTGCCGGAGGTCAGGATACGAAAAGCTTGCATTCCATTGAGGAGGTTTCAAGCGAAGCTAAGAAAATATTAACCAATATAATGCTTAAAATCCACGTCTCTCCGCTTCAGTAGCTTCGCTCCTCTCTGTTCCAAAGTCTCGATCCCGTGGGAATATCGGGATAAAAAGTATTCTATGTCCTAATCCCAGTCATGGTCTACCCAATTCCCAAATTTCATCCAAATCTTTTCAGCCGTTTTAGCGTGAACGCGTAACAAATAAACAAACTTACTTTCGCATTTATAATAAACTAGCTTCCGCCCGCGGCTTCGTCCGAGTGGTATGTCGATAAAAAGTGGCCTATGTCCATCCCCGGCATGCCATCCGTTCAGTGGTTTAGGCGTGAAAAGGTAACATACATACAGACAGACAGACAGAGTTACTTTCGAATTTATAATTGACCGAGCGAGCGAAGCGTGCATCAATTCTGGCAAAATCGGCAAGTTTGTCAGTTAGTCTCGTCTACAGGTCGTATTTTACAACCGATCTGAACGAAATTTGGTGTACAGGTATAACGAATTTTTATTTATTTAACTATTTATGCACACACATATAAATACAGACAACAAGAAAGGAAATTATATATTAATTATATATTATTATTACTTATTTCTAAAGAAATCTCTTCCAGCATACCTGCGATAGGAAAGTAGAAAGAAGAGATGTAGACAACGTGTGTAAGAGTAGAAGAGAAACAAAATAATAATAGATTTTAGTAATCTATTGTCGTTGGGATTTTTGATTGGAGGGCTATTTCTTCCAAAATGGGGCAAAAAGGGGGCTACTGAATATCTCCACCTTATGAGATCCGATAACGATGGTTCTTTGATACCTTGATTCACAAATAAACTCTTGAAATCCGCACAGACACCACGTGACTAACAGTGTGATTATTTTGGCGCGGCTAACTAAAGGTTAATCGTTGCAAAAATATGTGCCCGCGAGGTCTACTGTTATGAACTACTAGTATTAGTATGGATGGACCGTGTTTCCTTTGCTCAACTATCCACTTCCCTGAACGTTCAATATTTTTAGTTACGCAAAAAAACAAACTGATTTTACCCTGACTGTACATTGTGCAAAATTTTTGGTACACAGTGTTTATATAATCTTTTCTTTCTTTCCAGAAGCCGAATCGTCCCGCGAATGATTTCAAAAACATCCACGTTGAAATTCACATCAAGAACTCGACATACGAATAGAATAACAAAATTAATATCAGTATTATGTAATATCGAGTGTTTAGTTTAGCTAGTCGGCCATCTTGTGTTGCTATGGGCGCCATTTTGAATATGTTCCGCGTGAAAATGGGCGTGGTCATCGCCAGGGTCTGTCTCCTGCTGATGCTGGCCGTTTATTCCTCATATGGTGAGTTTCTTTTTTATAATTTCATACAAACTGCTATCATGGCCGGTCTGAACATAGCCACTAGGAACATTCATGCATGTTCTCTCAC
The DNA here is from genome assembly GCA_948473465.1 of Lithophane ornitopus. Taxonomy (NCBI): domain Eukaryota; kingdom Metazoa; phylum Arthropoda; class Insecta; order Lepidoptera; family Noctuidae; genus Lithophane; species Lithophane ornitopus. The sequence goes on along the minus strand of OX419642.1, from coordinate 4,099,639 downwards.
TCACACTCGCCTCATGTCACCTTTTGGTTCCTAAAAAATGTTATTGCGCAGTCTTATGCGCAAAGTTCGGACCGGCCATGATTTATTGGCCGTACTGTATTTAGTATAAAATGCATGTTTTGAATTGAACGACGGAACCTAGCCTTGTGATTAGGTACTATTTCGCCACATGTAGGTATATATAAAACGACACGCACGATTTATCTAAATTGTGACGTTTCACGTTTTAGCTGTCAAACTTGTGGAAGAATCTACATCGCCACATGCGAACTACGCATCAAAGACCTGACGTCACACAAAAATCCTGACGTCACATAAATCCGGCATCGCGCAATTAAAGTTTACCGCGCGATGGACATTTATATACAAGAACCCGACATCAATCGGTTGGGCAGTTGCCCGCCAGACACAACACCCGTCTGGTCGGAGGATCCTCCTTTTTAACCGACTTCTTCAAAAAGGAGGAGGTTCTCAATTCGTCTGTATGTTTTTCTATAGAGGATGAGTGAACTTAACACCCTGTTCCTCATGGCAAGTGTGGCAACCACGAAGTAAATAACCAGTCGGTCTATTCTGTAGAATTCTCAACGAGAAAAATTATGTGAAGTGAGCTGTCAATAATGTCAATCCGTAGCAACAGGTTGAATGACAGCTCATCAGGTCGCAACGCATCAATGTGAAGTTAATTCACATCGAATTTGAATTTTGGGCCAAACATATTTGAACTTTTCGCCATCGATACGCTAAGGAGATTAGGAGAAGGCCAGGTACCGTATTATGAAGTATTAATGCCACCATTTTTCCAGTGTGAGAGAGAGACGGAGCTAGACAAGGCCGATAGCACCATCCCGTTTTCACAGTGGTATAATCACGGAATTGATACTTCATAATACTACCCGGGTTCTTGCCCGGGTGATTTTGACATACAGCTTGGCACTTTCAATATTTATAAGTACTATTTTTCTAATATTCATTTAAAAACAATAGCTAAGAATGTAAGTACCCACTTTCTTGCACTAACAATACAATAGAGGCTCTTATGGACGCCCTTTACTTCGAGTTCCTGACCAATAAACCAATGAAACCTTTTAAAAACAACAAAAAAAAAAACAGTCTAATACCCAATAAACACTTCTCATTACAATGCAGGCCAAAAAAACGGCCCACCCATCACATAATAAATTCTATGGGCGCTTGTAAGCGGTGTAGTGTAATAAAATAAATTGGACATCTCGACACGAAAGCCAGTTTGTGGACAATTACATATTATTTCATATCGTTTAAGTTGAGATTTGTTTCTTTTTTAAACGTAAAATTGGGTGTAATAAGACGGGTTTTTTAGGGTTCCGTCCCCAAAGGGTAAAACGGGACCCTATTACTAAGGCTCTGCTGTCCGTCCGTCCGTCTGTCACCAGTCTGTATATCATGAACCGTGATAGTTAGACAGTTGAAATTTTCACGATGATGTATTTTTGTTGCCATAACAACAAATACAAAAAAAAAGAATAACATAAATATTTAAGGTACAAAAAACGTGATATTTTTGCCGTTTTTATTGATAATGGTACGGAACTCTTCGTGCGCGAGTCCGACTCTCACTTGGCCCGTTTTTTGTTGGTTCGGTCGGTTTTCTGAGAAATTTGCAGTAATTATACTCATCCCTGGTCTGATGTAAGCGTCCATTTCGCGGACCCCTTATAATGATAAACCATAATCACCACGTTTTGCAAAGAACACTAAGGGATAATGTTTAAAAAAGAAGATTTAATAGAATGCGAAAGAACAATCGAATGGTATCATTCTTTTGCGATGATAATAGATTACAACGATCACTAATCCGTTTAAGTATATAGTCGTGATAACAGCAAGTTTCTTCGAAAATTGATACCTAAACTTTCTGCAACTCATTTCACCATCGACGGTGAAATGAGTTGCAGAAAGTTTAGGTATCAATTTAGCGCGGTGTTGTAAGCAAAACATTTCTCTAGCACTAAGTATTACTAGTTTTTTTTATAAAGATGTCTTACATAATCTCCCAACTCCTATTACTATACTCAACTCAACGCTTTGAAAATCTTGAATATTTTGTATCGTAATTTGAAACCTGTACCATTAAAGTATAGTTATCATAACAAAAGCTCCGTGTCTGCCTCCCCTCCATATAATGCGTTTTAAATGACCCTACGTGAAGTGCATAGTAAAAAAAAAGGAATTCTAATTTATGTTTTTCTACACTTTCTTTTTAACTTGCGGCTTTAGAATTATAAGATGTTGCCGCAATGTTGCACTGTAGTGTTTTTAAACAATTTGTTGTGAGCGATGGATGACATTTCTTGTGTTTCTCGGTTTGATAGTCTGTTTTTTTGGCTACATGTGTAACTTAGCTGAACAGAATGTGAATTCTTTTCTAAAGGAAAATGTATGGCAAATGCAGATGTAAACAAAAGTTGAATTGACACTAATCTCAATTTGGCATGTTTTGATCAGATCGAAAAAAATTAAAATAGATAGAAAAATTATGCTTTATTGTAACCTACTTGTTACACCAAAGTACTCTTTTTTTATTTTCAAAATCTTCTGAAAATGAGTTTAAAAAAAACCGACCAAGTGCGAGTCGGACTCGCGCACAAAGGGTTCCGTATCATTATCTATAAAAACGGCAAAAAAAACACTTTTATTGTATGGGCTTTATACCCTTAAATATTTGTTTTATTTAAATTTAATTATTTATTTTAAAAGTGAGTATGTAACTAAATATTCTGTGAATATTTCAAGTGTCTATCTGTTGCCGTTTTCAATATCGAGCAAAATCGAGCAAAAAAAACAAGTTTGTTGTATCAGATAGGTAATATAATAGTTAGTAACTAGTAGGTATGATTATACGCTGATCGATTTTTTTTAATTTTTTAATGAATTAGAGCCCCCTTAAATATGTATTTTATTCTGTTTTTTAGTACTTTTTGTTGTTATAGCGGCAACAGATATACATAATTTGTGAATTAGTTTCAACTATCTAGCTATCACGGTTCATGAGATACAGCCTGGTGACAGACGGACAGACATACAGACAGCGGAGCCTCAATAATAGGGTCCCGTTTTACCCTTTGGGTACGGAACCAGGTGATCAAAAGGTGATCTTTGAAGTCAGATTCCCATTTAAGTTAATACATACGTATAAGGTCTTCTCAACTTCTCCGACTTCAAAAGCCTCATGAATTTGTTACCAATATCTGCAACAGTTTTTTTTTTTAAACCAGTCATCCTTTTTTTTTCTCCTACTGCAGTTTTAACTCCATAAGTAATTGTTTTATTGTATGATTGTCAATTTCAAGCCTACCCCAGTATTACAGGGTTAGAAGTAGGTTCAAGATGTAAAAGTACCTTGTTACCCAGTTAACTGCACTGACCTGATTACAGTCTAGTATGGTAATTCGAGTGTATTAAACCTGAATTATGTTACTCCAGTTAAAAAGTATATTTTCTACGAAGAAATATTTTTAGACTTACTATTACCCGCGACTTCGACTGCGATCCAAGATGAAAAGTAGCCTAAGTCATTTTCCTTGTGATATATTGCAATTAAATGAAAGAAAATTTAAAACTCATATTAAAAGTACACTTTGCAAACAAGCCTATTACAAATTAGAGGATTATATCCAAGATAAGAATGCTTGGAAACATGCTGGTCTTGCTCCATAGGACAATATTCGAGTCTGGACAAAATCAAACTGGTTGCTAATCTAGTTGTATAATTTAATTTATTTGTATGTCAAAGATTTTTACACACTCACGCACTGTCTTATTAATTTATTTTTACAATGTTTGTAAATATGTGAGCACCATGTATCTATCACATACTTAATTTATTTATTTATCATTGCTCCATTTTTAATTCTTTTTACCTATTGTTGTACAGTAGGTAATCTTATTCTATACCCCATTTGAAATAAGATTAGACATTAAAACAAACCCTTTTACAGTCCGTTCAACCGATTTTGAATTCTATACTGTAGGCGTAAGGATAGCATTAAAAGCAAAAAAAGTTACACAATACCCACTATCTACTGCGGCTGCCATTTGTCATGCCACCAACGCAATAGAATTCAAAATCGGTTAAACGGAATGTAAAAAAGGCTTATCTATACGTCTAATTTTATTTCAAATGGAGTATAGGTGCATCGTATTCACATGTAATTATATAATTGATGTATACAAAATATTGTTTTTTTTTTTTTAAATAGTATCGGTGGAGTTTCTTGCCCATTCTTCTCCATATGAAAACTACCTTTTGGAAGAGGCAACTAGAATCAGTTCTATTTCTTTCTATGTTTTGACGTTCAAAAGTGCCTTTAATGTGCCTATTTGAAATAAATGGTTTGACTTTTGAGGTCATGGTCTACCCATGTGCCAAATTTCATCCAAATCCGTTCAGCCGTTTTAGCGTGAAAGCGTAACAAAAAAACAAACACTTTCGCATTATATTATTAGTTAGGACTAGGTTCCGAGCCTGGCCTACAATTCGTAAATCGCGGCCTTTATTACTGGGCCACCATCGCTCTCCTATATTCTTAGGTAGGTACCTAAGATATAGGAGAGCAATGGTAATGGTAGTAAGTACTTACTACCCGCAAAATCAGCTCCAACCACAAACACTACTAAACGCAGTAATACAAGCAGCAAGAATGCGTAATGGGGGCGAACGTTGACTATAATTAGAATGTACTGCCTTAACCCTTAAGCCACCACAATTATCTAGATAATTAACCCGCGCACAGCTGAAGTCTACCGTCGAACGTTAAGGGATGTTTAGATCCACTTAGTAATTACTAAATGGAATACTCGTAGTCGCTTACTGCTTTCTTCATGTGAAATCTTCATGTAATTTTATGAGCAACTAGCTGCGCCCCGCGGTTTTTCCCGCGTAAGTTTCGATCCCGTGGGAATACCAGTATCCTATGTCTATAATATTTGCTATGCAATTAAATTGTTTTAAGGTTGATGCGCTAGGGTAGCCCGCGAAATTCATGAAATCGAATGAAAATTTCATGAAATCGTCAGTCAATACACTTACATGAACTTAGAGGGTTGTATTGCTGATTCTAATGTTTATAATTCTGTAAATCCATATTTGTTACGGCCGCTAATAATATTTAGATCAACATACAACCTGATACTGACCTGCAAATTGCAAAAACGTAAGAAAATTTGAATTTCGCGGGCCACCCTAGCGCATCAACCTTAAGGCTCGTGCAAACTGGCGTGATATCCCGGCCGCGACAGGCAGTTCAAACGTTGTCGTGCCCGCGATATTGCACCTGTTTGTTGGTGCCTATAGTTTATTTCCGAATAGAATAACTATTTAATAATATAAGCTAACAGCCTTAAAATAATAATTATGTTCATGTAAGAAAGAGGGAAAAGAATCGGGCATCGCTGTCAACAGGAAAAGTGCCCAAAAGGCTGGCAGCATTGCCAACATTGAAACGTTCAAATAAATGATTTTCTTCATTTTTTTTTCGCCCTATTTTAACACACACAAATAATCATCTTTATATCCTATTAGTCATTAACGAAAATACGTGAAAATTACAGGTAACTTTGTGAAGAAAATTGTTATATTTTGTGTTTCTATTCCACAAAAAGTTTAGAAATATCATGTAGTTATTCTTACTATCTTTATTTTATTCCTAAGTCTTGTTAATTTCATGAAAAATCAAATTGACGACTGGCACTTTTGGTTACTTCCCCATTCTGCCTTGTCTGTGTGTCTTAAATGTAGTGAACGCACGGAACAAATATTTGTATGATCTGCAAGTAGTTGTTCCGTGTCTGGATGTTTAATGTATGTGAGTTTCTATGTTTGTAAACGCACCCACGATACAGGAAGAAATTCCTAGTGTGGGGCAACGGTTGTAACGGGTCGTCAGAAGCCCGAAAGTCTGAGAACCAGTCTTACCAAAGGGTATCGTATTACCCAGTTACTGGGTTGTGGAGGTCAGATAGGCAGTCGCTCCATGTAAAATACTGGTATTCAGCTGCATCCGGTTAGACTGGAAGCCGACCCCAACATAATTGGAAAAAGGCTAGGCAGATGATAATAGAGTGGTTCTCGAGAAAGGTTTGAGTATATAAATAACCGACATCCACGCGGGCGAAGCCGCGGGCAATAGCTAGTTACCTATAATACCTTGGTTATACGTCCGATTGGCTTCTCTCGTCTGTGTAGCACTCCATTAGTTCACTTCTCTGTGTTTAGACCCCAACATATTTATAAGAACCGATATGCGTTGCCAGGGATGCTCAAACTTCAAAGTTAACCCTCCAGGGGTGTTTCGTTTGGGGGCGTCAGTGATTAAGGTTAAATGCGCAGATTTAGGATAGTTGTGATGGCTGAATCTTTTGAAATGTGGTTTGGTACGGCCCCAGAGGATTGGCTCATGATGGGGACTTTGAAGTTATACATTTAAGCGGTAATCTTACGTTTGTGTATGAGGTTTACTTATACAGAATTAAAATGACATAAATATGAATAACAACTTATACTTTATTAATTAATTACCGAATAGAACTAATACGGGTCGATCATCAGGTTAAGCTACGCTTGCGGGGTTGGTCCGTGGATAGGTGACCATCTTTACATATCGAGACTCCTCCGTGCCTCGGAAAGCACGTTAAGCAGGCTGTCATTCGTGGATCTTTGACAGTCGTTACGGGTCGCCAGAAGCCCGAATGTCTGACCACCAGTTTTACCGAGGGGTATCATATTACCCAGTTACCTACTGGTTTGTGGAGGTCAGATAGGCAGTCGCTCCATGTTAAATACTGGTATTCAGCTGCATCCGGTTAGACTGAAAGCCGACCTCAGTATAGTTGGGAAAAGGCTAGGCAGATAAATATACTTTCACATTTATTAAATAGGATTAGTTAGGATTATCCTCAATAATAAAACAAATACGTACAGGAAAGAAAGAGAATAAAGCGCCAAAAACTATTTAAAAAACCGGCCAGGTGCGAGTCGGACTCGCGCACGAAGGGTTCCGTACCATTATCTATAAAAACGGCCAAAAAATCATGTCTGTTGTATTACTAGCCCCCTTAAATATTTGTTTTATTTTAATTAAATGATTTATTTTTAAAGTAAATATATAACTAAATATTCTATGAATATTTCAAGCGTCTACCTGTTGCCGTTATCAATATAGAGCAAAAAATCACGTTTGTTGTATGGGAGCCCATTAAATATTTATTTTATTCTGTTTTTTAGTATTTGTTGTTATATTGGCAACAAAAATTAGTCATTTGTGAAAATTTCAACCGTCTAACTATCACGGTTCATGAGATACAGCTTGGTTACAGACAGACAGACAACGGAGCCTTAGAAATGGGGTCCCATTTTACCCTTTCGGTACAGAACCCTAAAAAAAAGACTGCCTAGAGTGTTCGCTGGCCCCCACAAAAAACTTTGAGCAACGCAGTCGGATTACGTTCGCACTCCTGCATTACCATTAACAAGTCGCCTTTGATTTGTTTCCACTGTTATGGGATTTTCAACACATGCTTACATGGTCTCGATGGTGGATCTGACGTCTTGTAAAAGAATGTGGACTCAGAGCTGGACAGAGTGAGAGAGTGTAAGAGCTCCTCTGAGGAGGTATACCACTAAATTCATATTTCTGCCGCTAAATGGCGTCGCTATGTTCCGGTCGGTATAGGGGTCGGTGTACTTTCAGGCACATTAGCTCTCTGTGAGCTGTCTCTGGGACAGCAATGCACCTGTAATGCCTTTTTTTGCGTGTGGGTTGTTGGGTAATCTTCAAATAACTTCTCCCCCTCTCTCCCGCTCTGGGCGGAGCGGGAGGGCGTGTCAAACTTTTACTGACTAAAACCCACCCGTGTTCCTTCAGTTGCCTGTTGCCAAGGGTCACGGTATCCCTTTCGGACTTTCCCGCAACCCTGGTCTAATGCAAATCTGCAGGTGACTGTATAGGCCTAGGTTAAGCGTAGACTCTATTTAACCCTATTGCAACCGAGTACGAATTCAGAACATGCCATTTGCTGAGAATACCCTTAAAAAAAAAAAGAATACTTTGCAGACCCGGAGAACAGAACTCGAACTTAGCTTTCGCATAAGACGAGGAAGACGGAGTATGAACTAAAGAGTGTAATTTTTTTTTTTTTTTTTTTAAGCCTACCCTTTACCCTACCTCAAATTTTATCTCGCTCGCACCATACTACTCGCGGCCTGAGTGAGAGCGAGACGGAGTGGGGTGCTGGCGGCTCTCAAGCCTCGAATAGTTCATGTAATTGCATTTTACGGTAAACATAATGGTAATAAAATAAAAATACATTTGATCTGCTTTATAGTTAGTTCAGTTATTATGCAAAGTTTCATGATCTAATTTGAAGTCTTTTGTTTAATACCAGCGGTTTAGTGGTAACTTTGGATTTTTTTTCTATAGAGATAATTTTATGTAATCGTGTTTTCGACAAACATAAGACTTAGCATCAATCCTCAACTTTAACATATATTATTTCAAAATTAATGCTGCAGTATTTTCGGCATAACGGAGGATCATGATAAGCAATTTGAGATAGGTAGGGTAGGGTAGGGCCTTAAAGCACGTTCATAAAAGCTAGCTAAAACATATAGAGACAAGTTGAAACCTACTTCTAAGCACAGCTGTTATACTCGATAGGAGAGCAAATAGCAACGTATGTACAGACAGTCCTGCTCACCCCATAATCTTAAAAATACAACAGTGAACTCCACACGACTTCGTATTTGGAGTTTTAAATATAAATCCGTGGTGTGACGGGCGGCAGTCAATAAATTAAGTCCTCAAACGTTTAGCGGGTTCGTGTCCACGTCAGGGGTAGGGTGACCATGTGGTGGCGGAATTGGAAGACAATATTAAGGCTGGTTTTCCTCTCACGCTGATTTTCGTCGGCGCTGATAGATCAATAATCAAAATGTATGTATTTTTATGAAGCGTTTTTTAATCACGCCGACTGTCCAACACTGTAACGAGTGCTGCAATGACGAGCTACGCGCCGACCGACAGCGCTGACGGATTTAGAGTCACGCTGAACGTCGGCTCTATCGACGGTGAGCGAGCGCGATTCCATATAAATCGATGTCCGCGTTGACAGCTACACGTAATTCTAAAACGATCCTAGGACAATCATACATATTGGGCCGTCAGCGCCGACGTGGACGGTCACCGTGACTCTAAAACCAGCCTAATAGGATAGAATCCATTTTCCACTTGCTGGGAGTCTGGATTTGTTAATGTTACCTATTACTTCTAAAGTAACTGGTGAAATGTACTTCGGCCAATACTAGAGGTGTGTGCATATCAACAGTCATGCTATGTCTGAGAGTCCATTTACGAATGACATTTTCAGCATCCACTTTTTCACTGCTGGACATTTAAGTTTCTTTTTTTACATGCCAAACCCGTGCTAGTTACTATGCGAATTATTACGCAAAAAAAAAAATGTAGTGTTGTTGTTGCGTGTTGTTAGGATCGGTTGGTTACCAATTAAATACTGCGGTTTTTAATTAATGCAGGCCCCTGTAGAACTATTAATGCACATTGTTGCTTACATTCAGCCTTAGACGAGTATCATTTCATAATGCAGGCTTTAAAAACTTTTTCGTACAATCTCGTGCGACAACGCTTGGCCACCCTACTCACAACCCGTTCCATTTCAAAATGTCCGTATATCTGTCGCCAGTGATGACACATGATGTCCGCGACCCTACCATTAATTAGAATGAAGATATCATTGACATTCGATACTAATCTGCCGACTATTGTCTTAATGAAGGAAGGAGGTTAATTAATGAAGGATTATAAAGATTTTAATGCTAAAAGTATTTGTTAAGTGTTGGGGAAGGTCATTCTTAATTGATTATAGAGGTAACAGAAAATAAGATAATCAACCTACAATGTTCCCACTGCTGGGATACAGGCCTCTCTGTGAGAGGGAGTGGGCTGTAATCCACCACGCGGGCCCAGGGCGGATTGGTGCATTAACATGTCTTTGAACACAGCCTGGTTCATCATCACCCACAGCTCGACTTCACCCACTACTAAGAATAGGGTTATGTTTAAAAAAAAAAAAAAAAAACATCATTCTAGTCCATCACATATTGTACACATTAACTATTACATTTACATTACAAACTATTATAAATTCAAACCAGATAAAAACCCAAAATAAAATTGTGATTAATAAAATTTCATCATACCTACTTACAACGAATTAAAAAATTAAAAAAGACAAAAAAAAAATCTACTTGTAAAATGTAAAAAAAAAATCAAAATAAAAAATATCTTAATTGCCATTGCTTTTCTTGTGCCAATCCCCCCCCCCCCCCCCTGTGCCAGGGTTTTACTGAAGTATAATTCATCGTTCATCATTAATTTATCTTTACCTAAACTATAAGGTAACTAGTTATCACGGTAAAGTCACGAATACTGAGTAGTCTGCTAGATAAGAGACAATCGCTTCGAAGGCGTTTCGTATTTCTACAACGATTTTTGAACAGTATTGACACAAGCTTTTCGATAACATAATAATATATGTCAGTCCTATACATATTTTCCTTTTCCATCATCGTTATCCGTGATAGAATGTCATTTTTGTCTAGGCCCTTGGTCTGTTCTGTCTTAAAGCCAGTGTAGTGTAGCAACTATCATAAGCGGATAAGCTAAGCTAAAATTATAAGTACTTATTTCATATTTCTTCAACGGCTTCGACTTGTCATAATAAATTCCCATTATCCTTTAGCTAAAAATAAAACTATCTACAGCAAAACTCCATTGCGTTCAAATAACAAAAAAAAAACATGAAATGTCAAACTGCCGCCACCATCTTTAAAACGGTTACCGTTCGTAATAGGCAAAACGTGCCTGTTCGGTTAATCTCGGATATGTTCGGGCGGCATGGCGGCCGCAAATCCCTGGATTTAGATATGTAGGTACTTACAGAAAACTGGCTTGCTCAGGGTCACGAGTTGGTTACGACGCGACACGGCAAGTGACTTTCTGCGTTATTTTGCGACGCGTCTGTGAAATGTAATCTACACCATTGTTTAGATAATTTAGAAAATGCCATTGCAGCGCGGAGTCTGAATTCTCATAAGTAACATAACATTTCGCCTTGTTTTTTAGGCAGAGGTGAATTTGTACCTTTTTAGTGGCAATTGGTTGGCCTCCGATGACATGGCACCTTTTATAATTAATAAAAAATAAAAATAAAATATTTCAAAATTTTTGCTATTTACCATTATATAATATTTCATAATTTTTTTTTTTTGCTTCCTACCACTGTTTGTCTCTGCATCACCCATAGGTTGACTGGTAGAAAATGCCTAAGTGCAAAATGCCTATGCATTAAATCCGCCTCTGTACGTTTGTGTTCTTAAAATATTAAATAAATAAAAAATTCACGAAATATTGGTGTACTAGGGACACCAGGGTCTACGATACTTAGTCGTGGTATTTTCTAAATACCGTTTTTCGGTGTAACACCACAAATGAAGACTAAGATGAGGTCTCCATTGACCCAAGTCCTTTCCGACAACTATAATTACCATTAGTAATGCCGGTTATGCATCGGTGTGAACACCCCCTTACTCCACTCGTGCCTAGCGCCATCTGTCATCAAGTTTGACAGTTGACAGTTAAACGATTTAAAAATAGAACGCTCATCGAAATGGAAGATTGTGAATGAGATTTCAACTTTTTTTTTTGTGTGTAACTGAATTTTACTGATTTTATTATTAGAAAGAACATGGATAGATAGGTAATGAATGAAAATTGATATTTTCTTGGTATGCTTTTGCTATATAAAACTGTTATAGAAAGGTAGATTAGCAGCATATTCCATTTTTAACCGACTTCCAAAAAAACACTACAAAGTGAAAAATTACTTTCATTTCGGAAGTCGGTGGCAAAAAACGAAAACTGAAAACCAAAGACACCGACTTCCGAAATTAAAGTTATATTTTTCATTTTGTACCGTTTTTTTTTTTGGAAGTCTTTTTTTTGTGTTAATTTTTTTTATTACACTAGCAGCTTGATAGTTTACCACGTTCATTGCTTTCACTACGTTGTTGAGCACATGAATTTATTAAACATACGAAGCAATGGATTAGAAATAACCTCCAAAACTCTCGGATTGTGATCGAAACTGTGTTACGCAATTAGGGTGATATTATATTTAATCTGTGGTCGGTCTAATCTTTTTGAATTTAGAATATGGTTGCTGTTATTTGACTAAACCAATCACAACAGCTTATGGTTCGATCACAGGCTTCCAAAAAACCGGGAGCTTACATGTCAATTCAAAGGCATAAATATTTCAAGGAGAGTCAATTCAATGTTGAATCGAACAAGCTTTCGAACAGAAACCTAATGCGTGCCTGCCTTTAATGAAAACCGATACCACAGTGTAATAAAGTAACAGTATTTTATCTCGGCCGTTCGGTAAATAAACCTTCCGCGTCCGTGCCACACACTCGATATTGTTGCGTACTGATACATTGAGATGTCGAAGCGCGTCGTTTCGGCCGTTTTCTATGAAGATTTAATACTGTTACCTATTTATACTGTGCCGATACTTTTTATTGGGATTGGGAATGGGGAAATCCTTTTGTATTTGTAAATTCTAAGAAATTCTCAAGAATGTAAAAAAAAAATTGTGACATTTTGGTGAATGACAGTATTTAATTCGATCGCCGCTATTCGATGAGTGATTGCCGCTGTATCAGCGATCGAATCGCTCAAAGCAGTAATACGTTTGATGCGATTCATACATATTCAACTAAGAATAGAAATGAATGACAGATTGAGGTCATTGATGTTCCTGTTCTTTATTGGATCGGAGTGTACAGGTGTACTCCGTGTACTTAATTTACATAATTATAAAACAGTCCTCTGCCGCGTCTGTCTGTTCGCGATAAACTCAAAAACTCCTGCACCGATTTTCATGCTGTTTTTACAAAAGGCTAGGCAGATGATGATAGTGGTTCTCGAGTAAGGTTTTAGTATATAATTACCGACATCCACGCGGGCGAAGCCGTGGGCATCAGCTAGTAATTTATAAATCTGCCATTTCGATTTCTTGAACTAGGTACAGTCAACCAAACATGAGTGGTAAAACTTGCACTGCTTAAATCTAATGTGAAAAATATAAATCAATCTGCCTAGCCTTTTCCCAACTGTATTGGGGTCGGCTTCCAGTCTAACCGGATGAAGCTGAATACCAGTATTTTACATGGAGCGACTGCATACCTGACCTCCACAACCCAGTAACTGGGTAATACGATACCCCTTGGTAAGACTGGTTGTCAGACTTTCGGGCTTCTGACGACCCGTAACGACTGTCAAAGATCCAGGAATGACAGTTGAGGCTGTCATGAAACAGCCCAATCATTTTCACTGACTAAAACTGAAACAACCATTTTATTTCTTTTTTTAACTTGAGTTACGCCCAAGATTAATATAAAACATTTTGTGTCTTTCAAAAGTATAACATAATTAAAGATTTAACTGAAACTATAATAATTAAATCACAAGGCGTTCTGTTCTTAAAACCTATGACCAATTAGTGAGAATGAAGTTTATTTTGTAAGGAAATTAACTGTAATAGAACCTAATGACCTAAACCTCTCCGTTAACACGCGGTGTTGCCAACTTAAAAATGAAATACACACGTACACAGGAACTTTTAATATTAATGATACATGAAAATATAGTTTACGTACTTCGTGAATTTACACAAACTTATCGAATGTCATGAAAATATTATTTTTGGTCCTTATAACAAGGGGTTAAGGTACAAAATTGAAGGTATTTGGTCCTAAATAGGGTTGTCGAGAGGAACGTTTATGGAAATAACTTTAAAATAAATCCGTAGAGTTTAAAATGCAGTTTAAAAGGACAGGAACGAATGGAGTGGATTCTTGGATTTATTTTTTTGTTTGTTTTTCTTAAACTTGGGAAATAATCAATCAGCTTGGGAGAAATATTAGGTATATGCGATTGTAGTTTTGGTCGGGGAATGCGATGATAAGTTTGTTTTGTAAGGATTTACATACTTTTGAATTGTATTGTTGCGATTTTGAGTTTAATAAAACAAAAGGGAAATGTATTTCAAAGACTTTAAAACAAAATCCTCAGAAGGGTACTCCAAAGCTTAACCTATACATGTACAGATATTAAATATTCTCTAGCACATGTAACACGCGGGTTTTGTCGACGGAAGAATAGACAAAATGACAGATGCACAAACTCTATCTGTCATTTTGTCTATTTTTCCGTCGACAAAACCCGTTGGTATTGTGGTCATGCTACGCGTGCAGGTAGTTCTTTTCGAAAAAACCTTTTTTGCCAAACCTAATACAATAAATATCTACCCGAACCCTTTTCTGTAACATCTCTATCACAAATTGCCTATTACAAATTTTACTACTACTAAGGGCGCTCCACCTTCTTTGTCCAATTGATTCATTACCACTGCTGGGACCAGAATTTATTATCATCTTCGCCTTAAGACTTCCTAGGGACAGTTCAAGTTATTTACTTTAACTTAATAACCGGCTTACATGCCCTTATTTATGTCAAAACTGGCGAGGGGCGGTTTTTTCCGGTGCAAACTGGATCTATCCGGTTTAGGGATGTCAATGTGAATTTGAATTTATGAATGGTTCTGTGTGTTTGGGTTTTAAGAGGTTCTTAAATTAGAAGTTTGTAAGTCGTTTGTAATTTGGAAGTGAAGTATGGTTTACAGGGTGTTTCCATTTTGCAGTTTTAGAGCCTACGGGATAAAACTGTTATGGGTTTTCCGCATTACGAAAGAGAGAAGCCTTTGTATGTATATTACTGACGTCATATTTCAGCCAATTTACACAAATAATTTTACAGGGTGAAATTGAATTATTGGCATCGAGTCTGTATTTGTGCCCGGTTGATGATGGCAATAGGCTCTCCCCCTATTACATGGGTCTTAAACATAACTGGTGAAATGTGGGTGTACTATTATAGGTATTATAACTTTGCCAAACTCTGGGGATTACAGGCGTGATGTTATTAAATAAAAATTACTAGTAAGTGAGGTCTGCTTTCGTAACTAAAAAAAAATACATTTTGCGATTTGATACCAGCTAAAAATAGTATTTTATTAATTCCAAAGATCCATTCAGCCTTTAGGGAGAGATGATGGATCTGGGTCTTGGTAGAGTTTTTTCAGCCGTTTCTTTAGAACACATCTGAAATTTTCAGACACGACACACCCCTGGGGCTTCGCCTAAAATGGGTTTTTATCAAATTTGTAAAACGTAGTACGAGATTAATTTGTAACTTGATATTTATTCCTGAGGGGTTATTGAGCTTCAACTTAACCGAACAATATTTATGAAGAATACAATGTAGCTGTTGCTAAATCAATCAGTCTAAGTTAGTCTTGAACACTACAGTGGACGAAAATATCCTAATTATGACAACCTGCCGATCTGTTCTGTTAAAATCTCACCGTTTAAGCTAAGTGAAGTGAGCTGTCAATAGTGTCAATTTGATCCCTAGCATAATCAGGTCTATTCTGTAAAAATCTCAACGTGAAAACTTAGGTGAAGTGAGCTGTCATTCCATCTGTTGTCACTTCACCAAAGTTTTCACAGTGTTTTTTTTTTACAAAATAGATCAGCAGGTAGAATGATAGCTCACTTCAAGCTCACTTAGCTTAAACGGTGAGATATTTACAGAATAGAACGCACACAATTCGAAAGCGAACTCATTAAACAGTAAATCATCGCGAAATCACGAGACACCGCGTTCGAATTTCGAAGTGAAGTAAGAATCCAAAACCATAGATATAAGAAAGAAGTCCACCACGATGTGATCAATGCTCGTGCCTTTTCTTCGCATCTTAGTCATTTTCACACGCAGAATAATTTTTTCCAGTGTAATGGACACAGCTATTTATTTAAATAATATAATGAATCTGTCTAATCAGACAGAAGAAAGGACTGTACCTACTCTGTGAAACATTGGAAAAGTCTGCAGAGCGGAAATGTCCAGTGGCGTGTGAATTAATATTAAGAAGTAAATGGACTTTTTTGATGCCGTATGGTCAGACCAACAAAAAAAAAACCGAGACAGCCCTGCGAACACTACAGTGAAACATGCCAAAACTACACCTCTCGCGTAGACGCTCACACGCACACATTTACAATCAAACTTTAGCTTACAAGTGCACAGATGTTCACGAAAACGGCCTCACGTCACTGTTGACAGCGTTCTGTCACTGTGGTTTGGTTTTTTATTTGGTCTGAGGTCGTATGTACCTACTTGTTATCCTATAATCCGGTTGGATCAGAATCGATATGGCTGTTTGTCATATTGGGAGGTTCTAGTGATAAACTTTTCTAACGTAGCCAATAATTGGACCCAAATAATAAGAAAGGTATTTACCGACACCCGAAAGATCTTTTGGAGGACTACTCAAAGTACAAGCAGTCGACACAACATCTCTAATCCCTAGTCCAGCGAGACATAACCTCCAAAAAGGAAAAACAAGCGACCATAAATAAAATGCCCGCCATAATTACAATAGAACCAATTTAGAACGCGCCACTCGAATCATTACAGACGAAAAAAAATAAGGTAAAGGCAAGCGCGCCGACAGCCAACATAGTTGACATGGCGCACTTATTTCAGTGTTGCCATCAATTTCCAACCCGCCCGTTCTGGGTAATTTGCCGAGACGTACTCCCGCTGATTATTTATGCCGCGCTCATTGGTGGAGACATTCTTAGCTGTGGGGACTTTTAATTTTTATTTCCTCGAACGGCGGGCGTTTGTTTTGACGTCAATAAATGACGGGAAGGTTTGGCGCGAATTAGCGGTGGATAGGACGTGACGGCGTAAAACGATGACTGATTATCGGATCGGGAAGTTAATTTTTCAAAATGTTTCAGGTTTATGTGACTTGGCTTTTGTCATTTGGGTTTATGTTCAAACTCTGGAATTTAAGGTTGATGCGCAAGGGTGGCCCGCGAAATTCAAATTTTCTTACGTTTGTATGTAAGTGTATCGAATTCAATACACTTACATGAACTTATAGAGTTGTATTGCTGATTCTAATGTTTATAATTCTGTAAATCCATATTTGTTACGGCCGCCAATAATATTTAGATCAACAATTCAACATACAACCTGATACTGACCTGCAAATTGCAAAAAACGAAAATTTGAATTTCGCGGGCTGCCCTAGCGCATCCACCTTAAAGATTTTGACTGGGACCCAGCACATTTTATAAGTACCATAATATCTGCATCTTTAGTTTCTTGCCACCATTATCTTAGCAGCTTTTCACGATGACTCTGTCTCACTCTTTTCTGAAAATGATCTAGTTAATGCCCACTCTAGGTGCGATGTGCCAATCGCAACCAGCGGGATAATTGCGTAACTCACTAACATTAGCATTGCTTTTCATTTGGTAAATTCAACAACATTCATTGACGTTGTTGTGCAGACTAACTTTTAACCGACTTCTTCAAAAAGGAGGAGGTTCTCAATTCGTCTGCATGTTTTTTTTTTTGTGTGTGTTACACGACTACTCCGTCAATTATGAATCGATTTTAATGATTCTTTTTTGCTTGGTAGGTCATGCTTCAGAGGTGGTCCCATATAAATTTTATTAACTTTGCTTGCGCAGTTTTTGAGTTAGCTTCAATAATTACGTATCGTTCCCATTTAGTCTATGTAGATGACATATTATTTGACTCCGTCACTGTTATTTACATAACAGCTAGTGGTATTCGAATTTGTGTGGGGTAGGTACCACAACTAAAAAGTGAAAAATAAAAACTTTTTACAAAAAAAAAAAACACTAAAAAAGTGAAAAATAACTTTAATTTCGGAAGTCGGTGGCTAAAAACGAAAATTTAAAAGCAAAGACACAGACTTCCGAAATTAAAGTTATTTTTCACTTTTTTAGTGTTTTTTTTTGTTCAAACAAAATTATGAAGCAGTGTCCAATTTCCTTCAAAATCCTTGAGATTGTGTTACTTACACAATTAGATTACAGGTCCCTATGAACGTTTTAAAGTCTTCAACTTATCTTGTATACCATGCCAATTGCCAACGCATCAAGTGTAATTGCAACTGTAACTGTAAACATCATAAATTAATGTTTACACATCGCATAAAATAAAAGACATCTTTATAAATAATCTGAGTTTCTGCCTCATGATTCATTAAGCAGTAATAAATAAGTAACAGGTAGTATTTAAATACCAAAATCTACAGGTATCGAAAATTAAATGCTCTTTCGGTATAGGTCACAAAGTGAAAATGATTAAAATGTCGCGTGACGTAACCACAGATTAATTATGACAGCGGCCATAAATTATAGAGGCCAGTGTTGCCAGGCATTAAAGTGACATTCCGTAAGTTTACGTCAATACTTTATTAATTAATGTAGTTCCGATTAACATCGAAAAAGACTAAAGCTTTTTTAACCGACTTCTTCAAAAAGGAGGAGGTTCTCAATTCGTCTGTATGTTTTTTTATTTTTTTTGTATGTTTGTTACGCGATTACTCCGCCAATTATGAATCGATTTTGATGATTCTTTTTTTGTATGGTAGGTCTTGCTTCCGAGGTGGTCCCATATAAATTTTATTAACTTTGCTTGCGTAGTTTTTGAGTTAGCTTCAATATAACGTATTTTTCCCAATGAGTTTATCTAGACGATGTCTTCATTTACTCCTTCACTGTTATTTACATCAGCTAGTGGTATTCGAATTTGTGTGGGGTAGGTACCACAACTAAAAAGTGAAAAATAAAAACTTTTTACAAAAAAAAACAACCGACTTCCAAAAAAAACACTCAAAACTGAAAAATAACTTTCGGAAGTCGGTGTCTTTGCTTTTCAATTTTCGTTTTTTGCCACTGTCGGTAGGCCGGTTCGAAGTCGGTTGTTTTTTTTTATATTAATAATGTGAAGACAAAGAAAAAAATGACTTTTTTATCTTTAGGCATATTTTTGATTTTGTATAAGCATAATTCCAATCATCAAAACACATATAACTGCCTATTGTGTCAACCTATGTATTTCTACATTTATATCTGTAATTTTTATGGTGTACGGTTAGGCAGACTTGTAGTGCAGATTTTTAAGGTGGATGTGCTAAGGTAGCCCGCGAAATTCAAATTTTCTTACGTTTTTTGCAATTTGCAGGCCAGTATCAGGTTGTATGTTGATATAAATATTATTTGCGACCGTAACAAGCATGGATTTACAGAATTATAATATTTAGAATCAGCAATACAACTCCTTAAGTTCATGTAAGTGCATTGAATGACTATTTCATGAATTCGCCGTACAATGCACTTTCATGAACTTAGAGAAGTCTAAACTTAGGTAACTTTAAGTCCCATGAAGCAGGGGGCGAGCCTATTGCCAATATTGCCATCAACCGGTCACAATAGCAATCGGAATCGCACGCAGAATCATCGATCAAACAGTCAACGAAAGCCACTGCATGGTCAATCTTAGCTTCAAATATCTTCGATTGCGCCACGGAATCAGTATTCACTAGACTGCCTACACCTCTCGATATATCAGTAATATATTATCTGCTTATCACTGCAATGCCGGTGCCGTGTACGCGTAAATGCGTCTAATCTTAAAAGATAAAGATAACGCCGGATATCTCTTAAGAAAACACTATTAGTTTAATTAAAAATATTATCTCTTATACTTTTTTTTTGTGTTGTAGTTCGTGAGGGAATTTGAATGCGTTTGTTTTATACTAGCTTCTGCCCCCTGACTTCGTCCGCGTGTAATGTCGTGTTTTAACATAAAATATATAAAATTCAATGACACTCGGCAATATTATACTGGCTTCCCGTCAGTGAAAGTTTCGGAATCGAATCAGTAGTTCCGAAGATTACTCCCTATATGAAAACTCACATACCTCTTTATGGCAGGCATAAAAATGTAGGCAAAGACGTTTTTTGAGATATTGAGAATGAGATTAGAAAGCGAATGATAATATACCTACATCTACAGTAAGGACGTACCTAGGCCAACGCAAGGAATATAGCTGTTCAGGTGGAGATTCATAGACGACTCCGCCTTGGAGCGTAAAAGAACATAGCATTGAATTGAAACTCAATCAATCTGCC
Organism: Lithophane ornitopus; assembly: GCA_948473465.1. Lineage (NCBI taxonomy): Eukaryota > Metazoa > Arthropoda > Insecta > Lepidoptera > Noctuidae > Lithophane > Lithophane ornitopus. Next base: position 4,079,436 of record OX419642.1, on the reverse strand, counting down.
TAGCCTTTTAACTATGTTGGGATCGGCTTCCAGGTTAACCGAATGCAGCTGAATACCAGTATTTTACATAGAGCTACTGCCTATCTGACCTCCACAACCCAGGTACTGGGTAAAACTATATTTCTTGGTAAGAATATTTGTCAGACTTGGGCTTCTGACTTACCGTAACGACTGTCAAAGATCTATGAATGACAGCCGGGACCAACGGCTTAACGTGCTTTCTGAGGCACGGAGGAGTCCAAGGAGGATATGTAAGGGATATTCAACCATCCACTAACCGGCTGGCAAGCATAGCCTAAACTTCGATCGACCGAACAAACAAACATACAATTGAAATTACAGTTTTCAAATTACATTAATCAGCTTTGGTGTCCAAAATGTTATTAAAGTGCCTGCTACACGGTTGCCAACCGCGTCCCCACAGAGGTGTCTTTGATTGGCGACCAGCAGAGCTGTATCTGGTAGTAATACTATCATCTATACGGTTGTAAACCACCAAGGTCACCTCTGGCGGGAGGCGGTTGACGACCGCGTAGCAGGCACTTAAATCAAAGATCTGACGAGAAACAACCTCATCGTATTCCAAAAAGGAAAAACTACGAAAAGAATTTCCCAGAATGAGCCAATGAATCACAAAGCGATTTAAAATTATAATGCTAGTATTAAGTAGGAAACTATTAATGTTTCATTCATGTTTCCTGAAACGTAGCCGGCTTTTTGAAGACATGTGTTCGCCATGTGTCGACAGAGAGAAACTATGGAGTCGTGTTGGGGATAAAAATATTTTTTAAAGTTGTTTTTTTTTGTTTTGCGATTTTGCCAACTTGTACCTGCCTAGTAGATAGGTCAGAAGTTGTTATCACACTTTATCTGACATTGGTGCCGATTCCCTTGTTCACAAACTAAACTAAATTTAAGTTCAGTGCATCTTTTTCTTTCTATTTCATTATGAAAAGGACAGAAGATAAATTTTAGTTTAGTCCTGTCAAATTAATCAGCGCCTGACGTAAATTCACGTAATTTTAGTAGGCAAGTTTTTAATCGCGTCTAAACTTGTATGGAGTAGTGACAGTTTGACAGGACTAAACTAAAATTTATCTTTTCATAATGAAATAGAAAGAAAAAGATGCACTGAACTTAAATTTAGTTTAGTTTGCGAACAATAGAATCGGCACCAGTATCGATATGCATGCAATTTTTTTTCCAAAATCAATTTGCTATGACACCTTCATAGTCGGAAAGTTTATCTAGTGAGTAAACCGTCACGGTGCACCCTAGGCTTTCCGGACCACTACCAATTTTACTGACTGGACAATATTGAAAATTTAAAAAGGCATTCTTAACAGGCTGGAGAAAATCTCCATGGATTTCTTTTTGGTATATAATATGATATTATATATATATATATATACTGTCTGAATCACTAGTCCACAAAATACAATCCACCCTAATTGCGTTCGGTTCGAAACAAATGTCTCAACCATTGCTTCTTATGTCCGTAAGTTACCTTGTTTTTATTTTAACCGACTTCTTCAAAAATGTCGAGGTTCTCAATTCGTCTGTACGTTTTTTTTTTTTTTTTTTGTATGTTTGTTACTCGATTTCTCCACCAATTATGAATCGATTTGATGATTCTTTTTTTGTATGGTAGGGCATGCTTCCGAGGTGGTCCCATATTAATTTTAGCTTCAATATTACGTATTTTTTCCACTTAGTTTATCTAGACGATATCCTGTTTGACTCCTTCACTGTTATTTACATAGCAGGTAGTGGTATTCGGATTTGTGTGGGGTAGGTACCACAACTAAAAAGTGAAAAATAAAAACTTTTTACAAAAAAATTAACAACCGACTTCCAAAAAAAGTGAAAAATAACTTTAATTTCGGAAGTCGGTGGCAAAAAGCGGAAATTGAAAAGCAAAGACACCGACTTCCGAAATTAAAGTTATTTTTCACTTTTTTAGTGTTTTTTTGGAAGTCGGTTGTTTATTTTTTTGTAAAAAGTTTTTATTCGAACTTATGATGCAATGGTTTAGGCATTTGTTTCAACCGATACCAATTCTGACTACTGGGTCCTTATTACGAAATATTAAAGCCATCATGATTCCGTTTTACAGATGATGTATTTCTGTTGCCGCTTTAACAACAAATACTAAAAGACAAAATAAAATAAATGTTTAAGGGGGCTCCCATACAATAAACTTGTTTTTTTTTGCCGTTTTTATAGATAATGGTACGGAACCCTTCGTGCGCGAGTCCGACTCGCATTTGGCCGGTTTTTTATTTATTTTTCATTTTAAAACAATCTTATTAGCATAGAAATCATGGTTAAGAAATTAACCTTGCATCCTCCACCTTATCCTAATCTACAAGGCAGCCAAGCCACATGGGTAACCCGTTATTAATTTCCCGAACTACCCACAAATGTAAGTACCCATTAGCTGGTAATTTTCTTCCCACAGCCGCGAGTACGAAGTGGAATTGCTTATGATCTTAGGCCGAAGCCACACGAGTAGGAGCTTCGCTTGGTTTTAGAGCTACGCTGCGTGGTAAAATGTCAATTGCGCTAGCGAACCAACGCAAGGTTTTACTCTTGCAATCGCAACACTAACGTTTGGTGGTAGCTGACTCATTAGTAATTAATCACTTTAGTGAGTCGTACAAAGTGAACAGGAGCGTCGCACATCGACGGCTCGTCAACAAACTGACAAAAACATAAGCAGATCACCTACAAAAGAATATAATTCAATAGAGAACATCATACATTATATCTGGTATGGTATGTTTGGTATCGTGGTGAATGCCCAAGAAAAGAGAGGGCTATGCAGCAGTGGGTGAAGTCGAGCTGTGGGTGATGATAATATAATAAAGATCACTGTATTCTAAGCAGATCACCTAGCACCTAGTTAAGAAGCAAGCTACTCGCCAAGCGTGGCTACACCAAGCGACACTCCTACCAGTGTGTCTTCGGCCTTACGAAACATAAAAACTCGTTGCGTAGAATATAGCGAAGATGATGTGAAAATTAGCTAGCAATGAGGTGCTCTGTTTGGAGAAATGTTTGCTTGAAGATAAAGATAAGCTAATTATATATTAAAGGTTATGTGAGGAACGTGTGTTGGGTACATAAACGTCTAAGTATGGTCTGCTCATTTCGCGGCGATGGATTGGACACAAATGTTAAACGCTTATTTTACTTCTGTGACGTCACATCATCATTTCAGCCGAAAGATGTCCACTGCTGAACATAGGCGTCCGTCTGGACATCGAGAACCGGGCGAAGTGGCTGTGCCTGGGAGGAGGCGACCGGTTCTGTGCATCTCGCATTGTGTTATTCCATTATTGATTATTTAAAAGTATTGAGTAATTTCATAACACACATAAAATTACAATTTATCGCAATGGGTTTCATTTTGATAGTTCACACACGTTCATTGCGTTATTTACGTTGTTGAGCAGACGAATTTTTCAAACTTATGAAGCAATGGATTTGCAATAACCTTCAAACTCTCGGATTGTGATTAGAAGTGTATTACGCAATTAGGGTGTAGATGTATGAACGTGAACAAAACAAAAGGATCGTAAAAGAGAGAGGAGTAGAGAGGAGCTCGTGGCTAAGTAATAATAGCCGCACGGGTCGATCCATCAGGTTAAGCTACGCTTGCCGGGGTTGGTCCGTGGATGTGTGACCATCATTACATACCGAGACTCCTCCGTGTCTCGGAAAGCACGTTAACCCGTTGGTCCCGGCTGTCATTCGTGGATCTTTGACTGTCGGTACGGATCGTCAGAAGCCCGAAAGTCTGACAACAAGTCTTACCACGGGGTATCGTATTACGCAGTTACTGGGTTGTGGAGGTCAGATAGGCAGTCGCTCCATGCAAAAAACTGGTATTCACCTGCATCCGGTTAGATTGGAAGCCGACCCTAACATAGTTGGGAAAAGGCTAGGCAGGCAGCAGGCGTAGCAGGTGGTGCTCTGTAGTTTCTGCCTAGCCCCATGCGAAGAAGACGTGAGTTTTTGTAAATATATAAATTAAAATATTTATTTAAATTCTCAATGAACATCGAGGCGACTCCATTAATTTCTGTAACCAAAATTCGATGACGTTTTTAAAGAGCCGAATTACTTATGTGTTGAGGATATGTACTTGGAATTTAGAAATGTGGATATGAATTTAATGAAAACCCATTAATATTTGACTAAAAGTAGATGTTGTTCATTTTCAAAGATTAATGACAGCCTAATTTTGACACCTCTACATAACATTTGTCTTGTAATTTGTACTGTTAAAGAAGTATTTCCTGTTAAAGTGCCCTCACCGGGAGCATTCGCCTGTAATGTAATGTTACAGAGTCGAGCATTCATCAGTGAGTGAGGCGAACCGAACATCACAGTGCCAACCTGTAATGATACAATTCGAGTATTACATCAGTAAGGGAGGAGAATCGAGCATTACGGTGCGCAATGTCTGTAATATTTTGATACAACTAGTAACATCAATGCGCACCACTACTTACATTACAGGCGAATGCTCGACATTCTGGGATGCTTCCCCGTATTATAACATAATAATGCTCAAAATCGAAAATCCTTTAGACTATATCCATAAATTACCGAGAAATCTTGAAAAGATGCCAGTCCTACTGATTCCTCCTTTCGTTTTAATGTTTATACGCGATTATCTTAACATATCTTTATAATCCGTTTGTTACAAAACCCTGAAAACCGAAACTAACTTTCATATAACTATAGTTCCATGGAACTATAAAAGTTATTTGAAATAGTATCTAGTTATCTACTCTTATCCAAATTCAACAATCTTAGTTACGTTCATTCTATCAAAAGTCGTCGACTTTCAAAGAAAAAGTGACAGATTTCTTTTTGTGAACAAAAATTAGCGCATTCCTCTACGAATTTGAACTGTATTTTAAGGAGTATAAGATTCAAAATTGTTTATTTCGTTATCAAAGGCGGACATTTCCCATAGATATAGGTTTTTTCATGTCTGTTCAAAGGGACGGCCGTTCTTTTGGATTCCTTTAGGAAGCGTGTTATTGGTGACAAATATAGTTATGAGAAGATTCCGGATATTATTCCCTTTTGAGGTTTTATAACCTTGTTTGTTTTTAATTCTCTTACGAGTGATGTTTTAATTAAAATATGTGATTCCTGTGAAGACTACTTAGGTAACTGATTACATTTTTTTGCCGGCGGCGGTAACCAATTCCAGATATCCTTATTCCATTTGCTTCCGGATTTTGTCAGCATAATGCTGATGGTTAAGAACTACCTGAGGGTTTTAAATATTATATATAAGTAAAGTTGGGTATACACTATCGGTTCTCGAATTTCATGAAAAAATCATTAAATGGAACAAATCTAACTTAGATTTACCCGCGGTTTCACCCGCGTAAGTGTCTATCCTATGTGAATATCGTAATAAAAAGTATGTCCTATGTCCTTTTTCAGGTCATGGTCACACAAACTCACTTTCGCATTTATAATATTGGGTGGGCCTATGAAATTGGCGTTTTTTTCTCACACATAGAGAACCTCGTCACTTTTATGATTTGAAATATTCATCAATTGCTTGGTATTATATCGAATAATGATCATCATAGACAACTACCAATAGAAAAAAAAACCTTATTACTTATAGTTTTCTAAACATAAAAAAAATACCTTAAAAATGACTCCTCATTTTGTTAGCAGAAATGACCACTTTTTTTTTATTTATTTAGCCATACCTTATTTTTGTCGCTTAATCTAAGTGGCATACGTTATCTTAATTTTTAAACATTAGTCCATAAAAGTTTTAAAACTTTCGTGTTTATGGTTGTTATATATATTAAAAAAATGTTAGTATGAAAAATACAACTTCTTTAAAATTCCCCATACAAAACACCAATTTCATAGTTGGGGACCTAATATTAGTTTAGATAGGGTTAGGATTACGATAGTTATGATTCTAATCCTGTAAAATTGTAAATACATATTTGTTTCGGTCGCGAATTATATTTTGATCAACATACATCCTGACACTGACTTGCAAATTGCAAAAACACCTCAAACATCTACACATATAGAATCACCCAGTTCCCCACCTTTTCCTCAAAAAGCAATTTAGCCTTTTCCACCATGGAACTCCTTAACTAAATCGGTAACACTTGCGGGTGCATGTTGGCTTGTCGCCCAGCCGTGGGCGTGGTCCTGTGATCGAGTGGGGAACCGCCTCGGACGATAACTCAACCGGAGGCGTGGACTATCTACAGTCTGAGCTGTAATTCAGGTGTCTATACTTTCAAATTGTTGCGAATGCCTCGGCGGGGAATGTTGCGAGAGGTGTTAAGATTGAGTGGAAGGATGGAACGATGGATTGATTGTGTGGAAGATGACATAGGCTAAGAAGAGTATAAGTACTTATAAGAGTTTTTAGGGTTCCGTACCCAAAGGGTAAAACGGCCCTATTACTAAGGCTCCGCTGTCTGTCTGTCCGTTAGTCACCAGGCTGTATCTCACGAACCGTGATAGCTAGACAGTTGAAATTTTCACACATGATGTATTTCTGTTGCCGCTTTAACAACAAATACAACAAAAAAAACAGAATAAAATCAATATTTATTTCCCATACAACAAACATGATTTATTATGGTACGGAACACTTCGTGCGCGAGTCCGACTCGCACTTGGCCGGTTTTTTGTGACTACTAACTTAAATTGTCCGTGTCTACTTTTCAACAGTAGAATGGTCAATCAAAAGATATGCTCAATTTTGGATAAACTAAAAAAAAAAAACATGATTGCAAACAATTTGCCGTTCGTTCCAACTATCATTCATAGATCTTTGACAGTCGCTATTGGGTCGTCAGAAGCCCAAAAGTCTGACAACCAGTCTTACCAAGGGGTATCATATTATCCAGTGACTGGGTTGTAAAGGGTCAGATAGGCAGTCGCTCCATGTAAAATCTCTATTATCCAGCTGCATCCGGTTAGACTGGAAGCATACCCCAACATAAATGTAGTTGCCAAAAGGCTAGGTAGATTTTGAAATTGACACAACGTCACACGTCAATTAACCGTGTTATAACTATTTCTTACAACTGTCAAAGAAGTTGTTTTATGATTTATAAAACTTTCTCGAAAACGGCTCAAATAGTTCCTATGCCGTAATGTTGGCTCCACTGTTGTAGGACCAATACGAATACGCTACACAGCTACCTAATAGGTCCTGCCAGGGTTGCGGGAAAGTCCGAAAGGGATACCGGGGCCCTTGGCAACAGGCAACTGAAGGAACTCGGGTGGGTCAGTAAAGGTCTGACACGCAGCGGGAGAAGTCATGTGATGACTTCCAAGCCACAAAAAAAAAAAAGCTACCTTATAAGTCGTTTTTTTAGGGTTCCGTAGTCAACAAGAAAGCTGTAATTTGGTATGGATGTACATATAAAATACGCCAACAAAGTGGTAAAAAAAAAAGGAAAATATATATTTTTTTAAGGTACCTCCCCTACACGTAAAGTGGGGATGGTTTTTTTTTTCTCGTCGATCCAATGTTGTGGGGTATCGTTAGAAAAGTCGTTTTAAAAATAATGTGAGTTTGTAAAAACCATTTTTAGATTCAGGGATCCGTTTGCGAAATATTAGGCTTTAAAGTGATAATTTTTGTTAGATGCAAGTGTCCCCCCCCCTACCAGCTAAATGGTTGGGTTTGGATATATGAAAAAATTCACGGCAGTAGTATATGTAACGAAATTAAAAGGAAAACTATCACCGCTACGTAGGCTCCACAAGTTATCGAGTAATAATCGACCAACTTAAATTTGCAGTTGTAAAAACATGTTCTCCCATACATTCTGTATCGGAGAACAAGTTTTTCAACTACAATGTTAAGTTTGTTTTATAAATTCATCCCAACTACGGAACCCTTCATTGTGCATGGTACGACATGCACTTGGCCGGTTTTTTAATTTAACAGTGGAGCCAACATTACGCCAAAAGAACTATTTTGATGAAACGCACCCGTTTTCGAGAACGTTTTACAAATATACAAATATTGCTCATTTAATAGTACTTATAGGATATTTTCAAAACGCAACCATTATCTATCTGTCTGACTCCGTGTTCGTGTAGATGTTGGTAACTGCGGCGCGTCTCTAACTCAAAAACCACTTATCCGATTTACGTGATGTTTGTTTTAATTCACTTTCTGGCCAAATTGGAGTATAATAAGTCCATACGAGCGGAACCAAGAGCACAACTAGTTTATAACGCTCATGAACTAAGATATTATCTCGGACCAAATAAAAAACCAAGACGGAGCGCTGCGAGCAATACAGTGAAGCATGCCAAAAGTACACCTTCACTCTAAGCATTTACAACCATTCACAATCAAACTACGCCTCACTAAGTGCACACATCTTTACGAAACCGGCCTCACGTCACTGTGGACGGCGCACTGTCTTGGTTTTTTATTTGGTCTGAAGATTACCTACCTTTTCGAAGTGATTTATTCCATTCTGATACCAAAAACTAATACCACTGGTATTTGTTAAAACTCATATTCATACTGACTTCTTTATATCTTTGAACTTGTTTTGGTATTAGTTACTCTTTAAACAATGGTATCCGTTCGGAACAGAAAATAAATATGAGTTCAAACAAATACCAAAGATATTCGTTTTAGGTATCAGAATGGAATAAATCTTCGAAGTCTGTTTATTATATCGTTACTATGGAACCTTCCTTACGCTACTGTTGTTTTTTTCTCAACCGGTCAACCCTAAATAAGTCTCAGTATGTCAACGCAAAGCAATCAATACACTAATAAGGACAAATCGAGCTGAAACACACTTACTAGCGCGTCCCACTTGTGTCTGGACTTTAATCACTTGCAGGGTTGGCAACTACGAGTAATGTGTACTTACCTAAAGGTAATGAAACAAGCTATAAAGCTCACCTTATCGCCTGACTCAACCTCTCCAAAATAGGTATTTTTAACCGACTTCAAAAAGGAGGAGGTTCTCATATCGATTGTTTTTTCCGATTTCTCCGCCAATTTTGAATTGATTTTAATGATTCTTTTTTTGTTTGTCTGTAGGTCATGCTTCAGAGGTGTTCACATACAAATTTTATTAACTTTGCTTGCATAGTTTTTGAGTTAGCTTCAATAATACGTATTTTTCCCACTTAGCCTATGGATGATGTTTTAAGTTCCCTTCACTGCTATTTACATAGCCGATAGTGGTATTCTAATTTGTGTGGGCTAGGTACCACAACTAAAAAGTGAAAACTAGAACTTTAATTTAAAAATAAAAACTTTTTACAAAAAAAAAACAGACTTCCAAAAAAAAAAAACACTCAAAACTGAAAAATAACTTTAATTTCGGAAGTTGGTGTCTTTGCTTTTAAATTTTAGTTTTTTGCCACCGACTTCCGAGTGAAGGAGTAAATGAAAACAACGTCTAGATAAACTAAGTGGGAAAAATACGTAATATTGACGCTAACTCAAAAACTACGCAAGCAAAGTTAATAAAATTTATATGGGACTACCTCGGAAGCAAGACCATATATACAAAAAAAGAATCATCAAAATCGATTCATAAATGGCGGAGTAATCGTGTAACAAACATACAAAAAAAAAAAACATACAAACGAATTGAGAACCTCCTCCTTTTTGAAGAAGTCGGTTAAAAAACAAACGATTTAAAAAAAAAGTGAAAAATAACTTAAATTCGGAAGTCGGTGGCAATAACACAAAGAATGTTGTCGAACTGTTCAGATGATGGGCATTGCCATTGTAAGTGTATTACGCAGTTGCCTGTCAGGCCAATCAAATTCATGGCAATCCAATTTCCATACAAACGAAATCACCAAAGGAAAAACTTAAAAAGTTGTTTTTTTTTCTTCATAGGCCGAACCTATGAAGAAAAATACAACTTTTAATATATACGTGGGTACTTAGTACCTATGAGCGTTATTTTCTTAATAATCTTTTTGATAGCATAATTACTAATTCTTGAAATTGGTGCCTTTACTTGGTCCAAAATAAAGTCGACTTTTAACCGACTCCTGAGTTCCCTTGTAAGCTGCAGCCCTACCAACACGCACACACACACGATAGACCGTACACTGTACACTCGGGGACAGGCTTTAATCGCACACACATAAATCCCACCGAATCCAATTCCTAACGCTATCATTTACAGGGGAAAATGTTAGTTTGGGCGCGCACTTGCGATTTGTTTACTGTTGCGACTTTGTGATCGAAAATTGTAACGAAACTTCTTTCTAATTTTTTAATAGTTAAAGTTTGCTGTGTTTGAGCGCCAAACTGTAGATCATGTGGAGAAGATCCGACAAAATATGGCTCCTCTATTTAACAAATAACTGTATTGTAGAAAAGATGTAGTCATTCGTCAACATCTTTTCTCTACAACAACATCGCATCTTTAAAATCAAATCATTTATTTATTTGCAAACATGGGTATAGTACATAGGTGTTTTTTTTATAATAAAGTTCTCCATATTTTACGTGGGCATGCAAAGGTTTACAATAAAAAAAAAACGAAAAATATTGCAGTTTTCAATCCAATCTTACACTAAATATTACGCAATGAATAGTAAATACTTAGTCATTTAGGTATTACTAAGGGATTCTAATAAGTCATCGTTACATGCAACATTACAAAAAACAACATTACATGTAGGTATTACAAAAAATAATAATTGAGTATTAAAAACTAAAACCCAACTACGATTAAAAAGGTATAAACAAGACACCACAGACAGACAAATTAAAAATCCGGCGTCACACGTGTTAGGACATAAATCGAACAGATTACTTGTGACTCCGGATTTTAATTATAACCTACCTATACCTAACATGGTACGATTAAACAATTTTTTTTTTCAAGTTCCTGTCTTTACGTCCTCTAGAGGGCGCCATTTTTAATTTAATGTGACGTCACATGGCCTATAACCAGCGGACGATCAAGAGGCTTCCAACGATACCTCACTTGTCAAATTGTGATGAGTGGTTTAGAAGATATGAGGGAACAGATGAACATACATACATACATACAAACATACCGGTCAAAATCATAACCCTCCTTTTTTCTTCGCCGTAGTCGGGTAAAATATACATCAACTCAATCTATCGCAGTGTCCAACTGTCCACTGCTGGAAATAGGCCTCTCCCAGGCTGCGCCACAACACCCTGTCCTCCGCCTTCCGCATCCAGCCAAAATATCAAATAACATAATGTCAATAAACTAAAAATAATACAAATAAAAGTAGATATTTTATTTCTGCCTATAATCACGGCCGATACGATTCCACCAAAACTTCTTCCTTTACACTTGTCTGTTGTAAGTCGTAACCGTGCGCCCACCCTTAACCGTTTAATGTGAACATCCACCCTTGATTATGGAGGGGACAACACATTGTTTCATTAGTTCGTGTTTGGTCAGCAAACGCCGGTAATCCGGAATGGCGTGATTGCGAATTTATTTTAAGACCGACGGCGCCTCCGCGGCCGGCTCACGGAAAACGATGTCATTTTGTTGATATAATCGGTCTAAGACTTTGGTTTGTTTGTGACAGCATTGTTTTAAGAAGTCGGGCAGTACCTATTGTCAGTTTAACTTAATCAATCCAGCACCCTAATTGCATAATACAGGGTCTTTCACAACCTGAATCATTTTGAAAGAGATTCTTAATCCATTGCTTCATAAGTTCGAAAAAAAAATCTGCTCAACAACGTAAATAACAAAATGAATGTTGTTGAACTGTCAAATGAAACAGTCTTAATAATTTTCCGTTAATGTGTTTCGCAATTAAATAACTGATGGAGGATGAATTTTAGATGGTTTAAAACAATGGAAACCCGTCTTGTCGAGGTAATGGCGAAGATTTGGGCCAATCAAAATTTAAATCCGTCGCACCAACGACACGAAGATCTTATTTAACCGCGTGTGTCTTCTTGACTTGTTTTATAAATTTAGGTTTCTTGCCATTGTTTTTCAACATATAATAAAAAATATAAACTACAAAATTTTTGACATTAGGTTTATTTTTTTTAAATATTGAAATCTCACCAGAAACATCTGCGACTAAAATAAAATTTTGTTTTGCTGCTCATTATTTTTTACCTTACAAATTAAACTTTAAAATTTGGTTACCTTAAAAACTCACCCAAACAAACTTATCAGTCCGCTACATTTTTCTATTAGAAACCTGGATTAAACAACCTAACTCCCTGTCAACGTGTCGTAATTCTGCGCCCTATCTTATTTTGTAAATCTTTCGCTAATTACGTCAGGAATTTGGTAGTGGTGTGTGATAGCGGGAAAGGGTTGGTTTAGCTTTAAACGGCATACGGTAGTTAAGATTTAAACCTTTAGAGGGGTTAACTTAATGTAGGTAACTATTTGTTAGGTCAACATACGGCGGTACTATTAAATTCACACAGTATTTAATGCTGCAGTCAATTCACTCAGTTAATTTGATTGACTGTTATTTTGATCTTCCGATCATAGCAGTTAGCTTGAGATTTGGACAGCAGATTTCCTGACCAGGCGGCCTAAAACGGCCACATTAGTAATTCCTCTAAAAGCCATTCGTCTTATTTGACACAAAAGCAATTCTTAGTATGTGGACCATTTCACGAATCTCCATAGAAAACGGTCAAACAGATGAATTATTTCGTAATAAAAATCGCACGCAGATCATATTATGAATTGTCAGTTTGTGACATTTTACGATGATTCATAATATTTTCCTATTGTGTTTCTGCCAAAGTGGTCGTTTTAATCCCCCAGACAATGGCCGTTATCACACTGCGACGATAACGACACTGACATATCGGCCCGACATCGTCGGACGATATCGGTATGTGACACGATGTAACTAACAGCTTATTGTCATGCGGTATGCCACAGCAGCCTCGAATAGTCGCGTTGCGCCAGTAACATCGCCGCGCGATTGCTAAGGTGTAACACAAAACACATTCGTGGTAATAATGGCAGCAGTGAACAAGTGCACTGATCGCCAACATTGGTTGTCGTGCCGATATCGGCGGACAACACCGCCGATATCGGTACGACAATCAATGTTGACGACGATATCGGCACAGTGTTTAGTAGTAATTGTATGTAAGGGCGCGTTCACACTATGTCGTAACGATTAATGTATCGTTTCATTTTGGCTGAAAAAGTCGTGGACGACACATCCTAGATGTGAACACTGCCATTTAAATACAAACAGAGGCATGGGGAACAGAGGCCCTCGACAAAGTGACATTCTATCAGCGATAACGATGATGGAAAAGGCAAAAATGTATTGGACTGACATAAGCTATCGAAAAGCTTATGTCAATTCTGTTGAAAGTCGTTGTAGAAATACGAAACGCTTTCGAAGCGATTGTCACTTGTCTAGGCCCTCAAGTTGTAAAGTTCACTCATCCTCCATAGAAAAGGGAGGATCCGCCGACCAGATGGGTGTTGTGTGTGGTAAGCCCGACGATTAAAGTCAGGACGTTGTATATATACTAGTCACGCGGTAAATTTCACTTGCGCGGTGCAGGATTTTGCATCCCGGCCAATTCGGTACAATATCGAACGACAACAGTTTCTTAAAGTTAACCTCACATTAACATGCATAAATTAAACATAAAGTTATAACCGTAGTAAGCAAACACCCGTTCTAACGACCGCCCAAAATAGTTAGTTACTGACATAGGTTAGTTTTAACTAGATCATCCCGGTAACTGTGTCGGCGAGTTCAAAGTTATGACGCCGCGGTTTTGTTAGTATTTGTGTTATCTTACCAGGCGCGCAGACAGAGGTTAGAGGTATAATTGATTGTTTGACGGGATTATTATTTAAAAGGCTCGTGCAAACAGACGCGAAATCGCGGGCGCGACAGGCAGCGGTACCTTTGAAGGTACCGCTGCCTGTCGCGCCCGCGATTAACTCTTGTACAGAAGATGTGAAAACAAAAGTTTGTTGGTACTGAAGAAGCTTTATCTTAACATGGTTTTAGAATAAAACCTTCGCCAGTTTATTTTAAGGAAACCAGAATACCCGCGAAATTTCACGGTTTTTTATTCATATTCTTTATGGCACCTCTTTAGGTCAAGCAAGAGCTATCCCAATACCAAAAAAAAAATGTTGTTCTTTAAGACACCCGCAGACAGGCGCGACGCGACTCTTGTAGAACAATTTCTATGAAAACTTCATGGTAATTGTGCGTCGCACCGTCGCATCATGCCTTTCTACTGGAGGCTGTGCACTGTGGCGGTATCTACATCGCCACATGCGATCTACGCATCAACGACCACATAAATCCTGCATCGCGCAATTAAAGTTTACCGTGCATTGGACATTATATACAAGAACCCGACATCAATCGTTGGGCAGTTGCCCGCCAGACACAACACCCGTCTGGTCGGAGGGTCCTCCCTTTTCTATGGTGGATGAGTGAACTTTATACTACACCTTGTTCCTCTACCCCAAAAGCCTTAATTGAGATTCTATGCCAATTAGGTACTCGTACCAATTAGCATGCAAATTTAAATATCAATAACATAACATAACATCAGGCCTGTAATCCCCGAAGGCTTAGATCCTAATCCTAACTAATATTATAAATGCGAAAGTGAGTTTGTTTGTTACACTTTCACGCTAAAACGGCTGAACTGATTTGGATGAAATTTGGCACAGAGGTAGACCATGACCTGGAATAGGACATAGGATACTTTTTATCCTGATATTCCCACGGGATCGAGACTTACGCGGGTGAAACCGCGGGGCGCAGCTAGTAGAGTTATAAATACTACTTATAGTACACCCATATTTCGCTAGTTGTGTTTAAGTCCCAGGGGGCGAGCCTATTGCCATCAGAAGGCCCAAATCCAGGCTCCGGAGTGCTACTGAAAAATTCCTAATGAAAAAACCCAATAACACATTACTTTACTTTACCTGGGAATCGAACCCGAGACCTTATGCTCAGCAGTAGCGCTGCGACCACTAGACTAATAATGCAAAATATCAATATTATCCAGAAATAACCCCTTTTATATAACACAAAAACGATTTACTTACGCTAATCTTCTCATCTGCCTAGCGTTTTCCCAACAATGTTGGGGTCAGCTTCCAGTCTAACCGGATGCAGCTGAATACCAGTATTTTACATGGAGCGACTGCCTATCTGACCTCCACAACCCAGTAACTGGGTAATACGATACCCCTTGGTAAGACTGGTTGTTAGACTTTCGGGCTTCTGACGACCCGTAACGACTGTCAAAGATCCACAAATGACAGCCAGGACCAACGGCTTAACGTTCTTTCCGAGGCACGGAGGATGGTCGGTATGTAAAGATGGTCACCCATCCCGGCAAGCGTAGCTTAACCTGATGGATCCACCTGTGCGACTGTTATTAGCCACGAGCTCCTCACTCACATTTACTCACGCTAATACACATCCCAGTTCTGATACCAGGAATCAAACTTCGACACGGCTTCTCGACGGATTTTTATCGAATTAATATTCCAATGCCATCGCGACGTACTAGCTGAATTTAGAGTGATCGCTGTTCCTATAATGGAAGGGGATTACCATGATGACGTCACACGACCCCTTGCGACTTATGAGAAGATTCTGTAAGAGTTTTAAGAATAACTGAAATGTACCTACATATTTCTGGATGGACTGTGTGGAAGATGATATTATGGCTAGAAAGGGGGTGATTACCGAGATGACGACCAATAGTGAAGTATGGAAGAAAGGGACTTGTTGTGCCGACCACGAATAAATTGGGATAAGGGCAGGACAATGATGGTGTACACATTCCTTTAGGGATGCAAGAAGTGCCAAAAAGTATCGAAATAAAAAAAACAACAATATTGATTTCTATACTTATATCGAAAAAAAAAATTGATATATCATTGAAATTTTCAAATTTTTTTTTATTAATAAATAATTATTTTGTGATGTTCAATTTTATTTGTTTTTAATTCATATTGTAAATACCAACTTAGCAAAAAAAAAACTACTTTTTATGGCTCTGAATTCCAGCTCCGTGTTGCTATTGGAAATATATTGTATTGGATACATTTTCGATACTTGATATTTTATATCGATACATCGAAATATCAAATTAATAAATATCGCCTAAAAATTCTGCAAGCCCACATTCCTCGAATTAGTAGGCAGAGGTGTAAGGCCGTTTGTCCACCGCACCGCGAACGTCAACGAGAAATGCATAACGACGCTATAGTAAATAAACCTGCGAATTGCAAAAAACGTATGAATTTTTTAAAAACGCCGTTGTTATTTACTTAATGGCACCCCAAAAATCAACATGAAGCTGCCATAGCAACTGAAGTTACCTTAAACACAGCTTCTTGTACATCTACTTAATAATTAAAAACATATCCACCTTTAAGCCGGAGCATACTCAAGGAGCCGTCATAATTATAAGGCCGAGTATACAAGGGAGCGCCGTCATAGTAATATCATAAGGAGTGTACAAGGGTATTTGAACAACATTGAAAATTCACTGGGGTATTAAGAGTATTAGGTAGCGTACTAATAATGTATGAAATGTTAACTCTCTGATTATGTGTGTGGAGATTAATTTTAAGATTTAGATACGTAATTACAGGTTTCAGGTTTACATAGTTGTAGTTTTTGTGAAGAATTCTTTCGACCCAAAATAAAAATAATTTACTAACATAAAACCAGGAAACTGGACCGTTATTGAGGATAGATTTATGAAATAACTTAAAAAACCTAACCAGTCTTGGGGACTGCCGATTGAAGTGAAAAACTAAAACTGGTATTAGCGCCATCTATATTCTAGGTTACAGCACTACGACGTACGATGACGCGAATCCATAAGTTTACCCCCTACCAAATTCATTTCCAAATCGCTCAATGCGGCTAAAGAAGTTTTCACTTAAAAAAATGGTTTCCTAACTTTCCTGGCAGTACATTCTTGCTGTATGTCTGACGGAACTGCTAACCTACTTATTTCTTGAAGCATCATTGATGCTTTATGCAAGTACATTAAAAGATGCCGTTTATATTGAGGGTATAAATAAACTAAATAGTAGCTAGGTAGCCCACCCTTCTATCTCTACAGATTTGATGATTTTCAAAAATGTGCACGAGTTTACACATTTTGAATAATCAAATTTGATGACGTAATCAATAATAATGCAAATAAATTCCAATTTCAAAAAAAAAATATCCTACCTGACGACATTATTCAAAAATTCAAAATGAACGCTCGCCGTACTAAAATAATTTCAACGAAAACAGATGGAATCCATTTGAATTAACATTCCTTTTTTTTAAATTGGCGGGAATTATAAGTGAAAACAAAATGGCGGGACACCCACTTGACATTCAAATCGCGTTTGCTTGATTGAAAATAAGAATTCACAAGTCAAAAATGTCGATGGCGAAAAATGTTTTTGTATTAAATTATTTTGACAGTGTTAGCAGGGTGGCTTTTCTTGGTATTCAATGTGTTTTATATTTTATGTTAATTGCACTCCTAGAGGAAAGTAAGAAATAGCTAATTTAATATTTAAGTAACCGTCCTTTTTTGGCTTCGCCACAGTCGGGTAAATATATTAAGATTTGTTACTTAGGTACTCATAGACCGCTAATCTAAATCATAGTGACAATTTCATTTCAAAACAAATGAGAAATAGTTTTGAACAATGCAACGTGTTTACTAAGCTACAAAATAGGCAAATGACTAAATAGTTGAGGCGTCGCGTCGCCCGCGTCACTGAAAACCGCATCTGAATCAGGCCAGCGGTTTTGAAGTCACAACTCACAATAATTACAATAATAAACTAACTTGTTTTGAGGACTATTTCTAAACTTTACTTTGTAGTTATTACTTTTTTAGAGTTTCGTACCCAAGGGGTGGCAAACAGAACCCTATTACTAAGCCTACGCTGTCCGTCTGTCTGTCTGTCAGCGGGCTGTATCTCATGAACCGTCACTATGTTGACAGTTTAAATTTTTACAGATTGTGTATTTCTATTGCAGCTATAATAACAAAAAAAAAGAAGGGTAATTGAAGGGTGTCCGGTCCGACTATGGCGGTGGACAAACGGCCTTGAGATTAATTTTCAAAACGCTAGCAGCTGCCCTTTTTATTTGAATAGAAATAATAAAAATCAATAATTAGCTTATAATGTCAGTAAGTATACAGTTAAGATGGAATTGTATACGAAAATTTGCAATGCAATGAATTATTATGAGTGCAAGAAACAGGAGGTCAGTGCTCAGTTAGCGGTTGCAAAACATAAATCATAATATTCATTATTTACTTTCCAACAAAGCAACGTCAATTTCCCGAGGCTTTTGGCCTTACAAACAGACAAACACTCTTCCATAAATTGACAAAGACTGCACCGTCGTGATGCTGAATATTTAAATCAGAAGCTTCACTTCAATAGACTTCAATTTTGTTGCCTCTCGAACAGCACCCTAATTGCGTAATACACGATCAATCTGAATTGGAATCTTTTCGACACAAATGTCCAATCCATTGCTTGATAAGTTCGAAAAAAAAATCTACTCCAACGTATCTTACGAACTATCAGCAAATCTATTCTGTCAAAATCTCACCTTAGGTGAAGCTGTCTTTAGTGTCAAAACTTAGTTGAAGTTAGCTTAAAATGAGCTGTCACTTCATTAAACTGCTATTTCCATTGGTTACTCCTGATTACATGAACCTTCTAAACATTTTCTTCTCAATGACCAAAGGGCAGCCATTTTGAATTATTTTACTTTTTTTTTCGTTCTGAACCATCAGCCCTGTTGACACTGTACCTTTAATGAAATGTTAACTTTACGTTCAGAAATTGTAATTAGTTCACAAATATTAGGTTTTCCGTCCTTCCCGTCTTCGTTGGTGAGGCGTGAGGTTTTTTATATGTTGATTTTTCTTATTGTTTTTCATGGGTTGGGCGGAAGCATTCACATTTTTTTTAAATTTTAATTTGGTGCCTATTCGGAAAAAAAACGGCTTTTTGCGTGTTTCTCATTTTTGCAAGGTGCCATGAAAATTATCAAGCTCATGAGTACATGGCTCAATTAATTTAGTTTTTTTTTAAGCCACGTACTCTCGCATGTTTTGCAGTTGTCTTAAGACACTGGGTACCATGTTATTCAGGCAGAAGAGTTCATATTTTTAAAAGAAATTGGTGCCTATTCGAAAAAAAAAAAAAAAGTTTTTAGCATGTCTCTAATTTTTGCAAGGTGCCATGAAAATAACGAGGTCATGAAAAACATGGCTCGATAATTTAGAACCTTTTTTTTAAATCAGCTACAATCGCGTGTATGTCTTAAGGCACTGGGTACCCTTTTTTCCGTGTGAGGCTGTCGACCTGGGGGCCAAGTCTACTAATTTAAAAACGTGTCAGTGCTCTCACAATGATCAGTTTTTGACAGATTTTGTATGGCATATCTGTCAAAAACTGATCATTGTGAGGCCACTGACACGTTTGTAAATTAGTAGACTTGGCCCCCTGTAGAGACATAAAATGGCAATTGATCGCTATGCCTTACATTTTTGACAGTTCAGCCTCGTTCATTGAGTTATTGCCATTTTAAGTGTGTTATGCAACAACGCCGCTGTTTGCTGTTCAGTACAGGAGCCTTAAGGTAGAAGTCACCAAATAGTCACGGTAGGTTAGGAATTGTACCTGACTTCAGACGCTGACTGCAGGTAGCAACAGCATTCGACGTGTCGACACTACTGGTTTCTATGTATTTGTATAAAACACGACGTGTACGCTACGGACGGTATTTCGTAAAACATAGAAATCAGTAGTGTCGCGGCGGCACGTCGCCTGCTGCTGTTGCCTGCCGGCTAGGGACTTGTACCTCTATAACCATGTACCCAAATCAATTGTGTACCTACAGCACGATGCTTTCCCCCAACAAAAGAGCAAACATTATTAAAAACCATGGTCACTTGAGCATCAACAAGCAGTCCGCACAATATATACACCGTGTGGACACCGCACTCCGTGTTTCCCAGGATTATTTGGCGAAACAGAGCGTTAACCGATTGTGTGCAGTGCGGGGGTGAAGTCGATAGATTATGTATCGATATTATATGAATGTTGGTTCGCCCCTATGATATCGAAAGCTAATATTGGCACTGGTTATACACTAAACATGAGTGTGTAATATATTTGGCGTATTAAACACTTTGAGTGTTACAGCAATTTAGTTTAGCTACATGTTTACATCTGTTAGTAAACTTGGATATTAATGCTCGCTATAAGAATGGTCTTGCGTTGTATCGTAGGGCGTATGGTGAATGGTTACTAAATCATGTATAACTAAATTAGACTAGTAGGGATACAATTTATATTTTTCTGCAGTCATGTCGTCGGCCTACTGACCTTGGTACTAACGGTTTGGTATCCTTCAAAGCATATTGAAATAAAGGAATATTAACTGAAAAACGATTTTAAAAAAACCTGATAAAATTTCCAGTCAAATATGATTCAAAATAAGGAGCTGAATGCCCCCTGTTAATTTGCGGAGGGCCGTCCCTTACACCCTGTATACCTGACGTGCTGCGCCCCGCGGTTTCACCCGCATAAGTCTCGATCCTGTGAGAATATCGAGATAAAGATAACGTAAGTGTTAATCCAGGTTATAAACTATCTGTGTGCCAAATTTCATCCAAATTCGTTCAGTAGTTTTTGCGTGAAAGAGTAAGAAACATCCATGCACACAAAATTTCGCGTTTATACCTAATAATAGTAGGATTTTGTTGATGTTATGACGTAACAGCCTCGCAATTGTATTAGGTAAAGAAAACATTGTATCGAATTGCTGGAGTGAGCTACTAAATTTTCAATGATTATTTTATTAAATAAAATTGCCAAATCTTTTCACTCAAACGTTTAGGTCTCCTCTTAAGTTTATATTTTTCCATCTCGATAGATTTATGATTAAATGTCACAATATTATCGATATATCGATACCGCCTTTCGTCTCTACCCTTAGCCCCAAGGCGGTATTACGTGGCGTTGTGCACGCCGCCTTACGCCCTTTGTTCTGCACACGCCCTAACGGCGCACTGATGGCGAACCATGGCAAATAAACGGGTATTGCCTTGTTTAACCCCGAGCGACGTATTCAATCATACGTGAATACTATTTTAGTAACGGACATATTAATTTTAAAATAAGTAAAAGACCGACGATAAGCTTACATAATATTTACGTACTCTCTCGGGTATGGCGCGTAGGACTCGTCTGCCAAGCCTTTTCTCAACTGTGTTGAGATCAGTTTCCATTTCACATGGAGTGATTGCCTATCTGGTCAGATCATACAGATCTGAAGGTTAAACCGACCAAATAGTAACTGTGCTTTAGAAACCGAAGTCCGATCACTATCCCTAAAGCCAAACTCAAAGTCGAATAATTTATTTGAAGTAGGCCTACTTAAGCCATTAAAAGGCACTTTTGAACATACAAGATAAAAACTTTATACAAAAAAAAAAAAAAGTTTTTAATTTTTCACTTTTTAGTTGTGGTACCTACCCTACAAAAATTCGAATACACTACCTGCTATGTAAATAACAGTGACGGAGTCAAATAATATGTCGTCTACGTAGACTAAGTGGGAAAAATAAGTAATAATGAAGCTAACTCAAAAATACGCAAGCAAAGTTAAGGCTCGTGCAAACAGGCGCGATATCGCAGGCGCGACAGGCAGCGGTACCTTTGTCGACAAAGCTACCGCAGCGTGTCGCGCCTTAAATCTTTAAAAATGTTTGCACGAGCCTTAAATCTTTAAAAATGTATAACCTACCGAACAAAACATAATCATCAAAATCAATTCATAATTAGCGGAGTAATGGCGTAACAAATAAAACAAACAGACTTGAGCACCTCCTCCTTTTTGAAGTCGGTTAAAAATAGATTTGAGTCTCGTTACCCCTTCCAATGTAGAGGACTGGACAAAAACTTCATTATATTTTACTAGCAACTTGATTTCGTCTAGAATCTCTAGCTAGATTATCATTATGTCGTTGCAAATTTTTTTTGGTAGTTATTTCTGATTATTAATTCTATTGTTTCTACACGTGTAACTAATTGCTATTATTCTTTTTTTTCAGGTAAGTCCTTGACCGCTCTAACAAAGGTATCGAAAAACAAATTAAGGTAATTTCTTAATACAATATGAGAGACGAATCCTGTGAAAATTGTAAATTAGCAACATCGCAAATACAGGTTTATTTTTACTACAAATAAAAATTAAGTAAAATAAGTTATTTTACACATGTCATAAATCAATGAACCCCCATAAAAAAATATCTAAGTTGTTGAACTACTTTACAAGGGAAAATAAAAAGAAAAAAATTAACTTAGTCCTGTCAAGTATGTTGTCATGTGAAACCTCTGGGCTCTGAGTGTTAAACTTACAATTTTAATAAAAGTCTCGCTGATGGTGGCGTATGTGTTGGATTTAGCTCCCTTCAAAATGGTTGAGCTGAATGGTGCTGATCCATGCGTCATGTTCGTGAACGGGCGCCGTCAGTTGTAACTGGTCATCTCTTAGCTGCCATGGCTTATTTTAATTTTTGAATTGTTCTTATTTTATACTTGCGGACGCTTTTAACGTGCTTTCTACATTGTTCTCACATGTATAATTTCAAAATGAATGATGTAACCATTATATTGTAACAATATTTTGATTTAAAAGAGTGTCCATGGAGTTTCTTGCCCGTTCTTCTCCATAGGTACCTACTACGCTTTGGAATGGGCAACTAGCTTCATATTTCTGACTGACTGACTCCTTGACAATTCAAAAGTGCCTGTAAATGGTTTAATTGAAATAAATGCTTTGAGTTTGAGTTTGAGTTTGAATAAGCAGCTCTTGAGATACCTGCCATCTGAAGTTACGTGGCTGTTGTAATTTGACAGCTCGAAATATTCGAAATGACTTCTAACGCATTGTTTTACATACTACACGCGCTCGCACGCGGTATACTTTCTGTAGGCCCTACAATTGGTCACTTTTTATTACAAGCTTTATATTAGCTTGCTCTGTTCGTATGTTTCCGGTTACTCCAATTGTCATCCATTTTTCCTGGCATCCAATCGAGCTGAAACTTGGCATACTTATACAGGGTGATTGGAAGCTAGGTGCAAAGTCTTACGGGGGTGATAATTGACACCATTTTGAGTCATACTTGTCTTAGACGAATTACGTTTTTTAAGTTTTTTTTTTTTTGAATGAATAAACCTAATCTCTGACTGGTAATTGCCAAGAGTGCTCCAGCTAAAGTTGATTTTTTCAACTTTAACTGGAGCACTCTTGGCAATTACTAGACACTTTTGAAGTCGTAGAATATTTATAAAATTTGAACAATTTGCGTGTTTTATGTCATTTTTTTTTATTTTATAAAATAAGCTTAATGGTTCAAAACTTTTAAAAAACATACTCAAAATGCTCCAAAGGGTGTCACCCCTTTAAAGCTTTGCACCCAGCTTCCAATCACCCTGTATAACTACCGAGACATTTTGAAAAAATCATACCATGGAGCTGGTCTGATGATGGAGCCGGAAGTTTGGCAGGAACTCCTCAATAAAACAAGATAGCACCATCGTACTTGAACGCATTGGCTATGTATTAACAAGTACTTTGACACTAGGTGGTGTTCAGGGTTTGGTGATGGAGCTGGAAGGTGGCCATGGGAAAATCCTTTTTAGTTCATTAAAAGCGTGTTTAAAAAAAGATTTTTACTTATATTTTTGAAGTGAAAACTTCTTCACTTTCCGCTATTTCTGAACAAAACTGAACCGCCATACTCGTGTCGGTGACGCTGATTCGAGTATACTCGTCTCCAGTCGGTCGGTGAAGCTGAATCGCGTATCCACGGCGCTGAATCGCATACACTCGGCTTCAGTCGTAATCTCATTTCTGTCGTGTGGTCAAGCAAGCACACACCACCTTCTTTTTTCCTTTTTTTTTACCTCTACTGTTTCTTTTATCCGCCAGCGATTGCATTCCGTTTGCGAATGCCTTATGGCCGATTCCAATAATTTACGGACCGTTATTGGTTAACTTGAGGCTCTTGTATCATTACCAATAATGAAGCAAAGACCAAAGCTTGCATAGCGGACCCTCCCATGGCTCGCATATGAAAGTAGCTATCACAGGTAAAGTTAGAATATACTTGTATTCAAAAAAATACAATAGACGTAGATATATTTAGTAATCGCTTGACTATTCTTCAAGAGTCCTAAAAAACCCTGTAAGAAATCGACACGTGTTTCACCTCTCAACGAGGCATCCTCAGGATGACGATTGACCAATTGCAATTCAGAACGCGACGTGTTACCTCACCGAGCGCTGCACGCAAAGACTTTTTTTACTTTGCGTCCAGCGCTGTGCTCAAATGTTAGTACATAAGGTCTTTCTAAATTGTGAGCTATTTCGCAATTTCTACAAAAATCATCAGTTTTGCTCTGTCGAATTTTTTTCTAACTTCCTTGAACAGAACCTTAACAAGTATTTATGGACTACCCTTCCATAGATAGTTTCAAAATCTAAAAGAAAAGAAAAAACTAAACAGAACTTGACGTTAATCCTTGTAGGCTTTCATAGACAAGAGCTGTTCTGTAACTAGATATTTCTGGAGCGTCGAACTGAAATATTATATCGAAGCCTATCAACCTGGATTCGCCTCTTTGGAATGGACATAAAACGTGTCTAGCTATAATATACTAGTATAGCTACTTTGATGGCCTCAACCTCAAATTGCCTAGCATGATCCTCCGTTATGCCGAAAATACTGCAGCATTAATTTTGAAATAAATATATGTTAAAGTTGAGGATTGATGCTAGGTCCTATGGTTGGCGAAAACATGATTACATGAAATTTTCCAAACCTACATAAAACCGAACTTTATACCGCTGGTATTTAAAAAAATACTTCAAATTAGATCATGAAACTTTGCATAATAACTGAACTAAGTATAAAGCAGGACATACGCTTTAAAAAAAACTTTAAGTGCCTTTATTTTTACCGTAAAAAGCAACTACCTAAACTATTCGAGGCTTGGAGCCGCCAGCACCCCACTCTGTCTCGCTCTCACTCAGACCGCGAGTAGTATGGTGTGAGCGAGATAAAAAGTGAATTTGAGCTGAGGTAGTATAAGGTCCTTAACAAAGCTTTTTTTAACCGACTTCTTCAAAAAGGAGGAGGTTCTCAATTCGTCTAGTATGTCTAGTATGTTTATTTTTTGTATGTTTGTTACGCGATTACTCCGCCAATTATGAATCGATTTTGATAATTCTTTTTTTGTATGGTAGGTCATGCTTCCGAGGTGGTCCCATATAAATTTTATTAACTTAGCTTGGGTAGTTTTTGAGTTAGCGTCAATATTACGTATTTTTCCCACTTAGTTTATCTAGACGATGTTTTCATTTACTCCTTCACTGTTAATTTCATCAGCTAGTGGTATTCGAATTTGTGTGGGGTAGGTACCACTACTAAAAAGGGAAAAATAAAAACTTTTTACACAAAAAAAAACCGACTTCGGTGTCTTTGCTTTTCAATTTTCGGTTTTTGTCACCGACTTCCGAAATTAAAGTTATTTTTCAGTTTTGAGTGTTTTTTTTTGTGTAAAAAGTTTTTTTTTCATATCTTCATTTATTTACTTTCAACATTATACAAATTTACATTTAAAACGTCAAAAATTACAACATACAAGCCCCATATGCCTAGCGCTGAAGACTTGGTGCCCTAATTTCCTATATGAGCAATCAGGTACACAATAATCTTACGCTTTATTCCGCATACATTCCACATCTTCGGAAAACCCCAGTCCTGCCAGCCGAAATGGCGTCATTAAGTAATAAACATCAATCTAAAACTAAAGATTCCCACGAATCCAACATGACAATTCGAATGATTCACTTTAAATCTCTCATTAAAAGTTTTTAACATCAAATAACTAAACAATATATCTTGTACAACGCCCGCCATCTTGTCTCGCCGCCATTACTAAAATAACGGCCATATCTCTCTAACTGTCAAATCAAGTTCTTTTTACAAATCGTTCGGATACATTTCCACAGAATTAGACATTTTTCTTCACAAATCGCTCGAATAACTAACAAATTAAAAAGATTAGTAAGAATTTTTATCGTTTCCGAAAGCAGTTAGCGCTTGTGTGGTATTTCCGGAGGGTGGCAGCACCAGTTATTCGTTGAGTAAATAAAATTGGACTTAAGTATCAATTGTTATTCCAGTAAAAAGATTTATCTTGACACCTTTTCCGCTTTTGAGTGAATTGTCGACCGGTGATTGGTAAGAGTTCCAACGATGCGTGTACATCGGCTTTGTGGTTCGGAGCTTTTGGTTTTAAGTAGTCCATTAAGGGGGATGCGCTAAGATAGCCCGCGAAATTCAAATTTTCTTACGTTTTTTACAATTGGCAGGTTAGTGTCAGGTTGTATGTTGATAAAAATATGATTCGCGACCGTAACAAATATGGCTTTATAGAATTAAAAACATTAGAATCAGCAATACAACTCTCTAAGTTCATAAAGGTGTATTGAATGACTATTTCATGAAATCATGACATTTGGCACTTATATGAACTTATGGAGTTGTATTGCTGATTCTGATGATTATAATTCTGTACAGTCGTCAAAACTTAGGTGACAACAGTGTCAATCCCTAGCGGCAGGTGGAATGAGAGCATACTTCAAACTCACTTCACTTAAGTTTTCAGAATCAAACAAAGCATTTATTTCAATTAAATCATTTACAGGCATTTTTGAATTGTCAAAGAGTCGGTCAGTCAGAAATATGAAGCTAGTTGCCCATTCCAAAACGTAGATCTCTATGGAGAAGAACGGGCAAGAAACTCCAAGGACGCTCTTTTAAATATAGATATTACAAAATCTTGGGTAAAGTATTCTTGTTGCTTCTATATGTATGTGAGAACAATGTAAAACAAAAAAATAATCAAAATTTAAGATTATAAATAAACCCTGGCAGATAAGAGATGACCAGTCTCAAATGACGGCGCCCGTTCACGAACATGACACGTGGATCAGCACCATTCAGCTCAAGCATTTTGTAGGGAACCGAATGATCCAACACACGCCACCATCAGCGAGACATTTAAGTGAGCATGACATGGATAGATCAGCTCCTACTTTGCAGGGACTAGACGAAACTGGTAGATCTGACAATCATCGCCTGTGCACATTAGCACATCCCTATTCAGCCGAACACGTAACACCCATGAAGATACACAACACTATCGTCAAACGCATCGGATGGAGGTTTTTTATCACCGCCCATAAAACATGTCTTAACTACTGATTTACTGTCCTGAATTTACGCGAATAATAAAATGGAGCCGTGAGACGTGTAGTCACAATCGATAATGTTGGAGAGTTGAAGCTGCTATGTAATTGTGTAACTTATTTCCTTAACCAATTAAGACTAATTTGTTTCATTTTGACAGTTCAACAACAGCGTAATTTTTGCGTTTGTTGAGCAGATTTTTTTTTGCGAACTTACGAAGCAATGGAATTATAATAATACGTTTCAAACCGATTCAAATTCTGATTGATCGTGTATTACCTACGCAATTAGGGTTCTTGTGACAGTTGCTAAAAACTAGTACAATCATGACATGGCGCAACTAACTCACCAGCAGCAAAGTAATTGAATCTAAAAAAAAAAACAACCGAAATTAAAATTATTTTTAACTTTTTAGGTTTTTTGGAAGTCAGTTGTTTTTTTTATAAAAAGTTTTTATTGTTCTCTTTGTTGTTGTAGCAGGTACCTACCCCACATAAATTGGAATACCTGCTATGTAAATAACAGTGACGGAGTAACTTAAAACATCGTTCATATTCATATTTTTCTAAGTGGAAAAATATATAATATTGAAGCTAACTCAAAAACTACGCAAACAAAATTAATAAAATTTTAACCTCTGAAGCATGACCTACCAAACAAAAAAAGATTCATCAAAATCAATTCAAAAGTGGCGGAGCATCGCGTTACAAATACACATAAAAAACATAGAGACGAATTGAGAAATCGAGTTTTTCAATAGTATTCCGAATGAAATCGATACCTACCTAGAGTTTACCTGAAGACCTAGAAAGGGTTAGTTTATTAATTTCTTTGATATTGGTAGGTAAACTAGCCAGTAAGCAGATTAACATTGTGTCCGTGCCGCTAACACCGCTGTAATTACGTTACTGGTTACATTCACTATTAACACGAGGTATGGGTTAAGTGATAAACTTACAAGGTTTTGGTTCTTCCTATTATAATATCCTTCTGGCCTAATTTCGGTAACAGCAGCTAGACAAAGCCAGGAATGCAGGAAAAAAAAACAGTATTTTTGAGAAAATGGCAAATAATTGTTTTTGATTTCGGCTACTTAGAACCCTCGTTCATCAAATTAAAATAACAGAAATAAACTTCAGTTCAAAACCAATCTACTTCAAGAAAAAAAAAATGCCAATAAAACATATTTTAAAACAGCTTTCATTAGATCTTAATTGAAACGATCTTTCATGTTAAGCATTAAAACAGAAATACAGTACCTAGGTATTAAATTGTAGTCATCAATAAATAAAAAATCGACCAATAAATTAAGTATAATAACCAAATATCATATTTTAAATAAATACTGACTGATTTACTAATACTATAATAATGATCGAAATACCTTTTTTTTTTTTTTTTCTGGTTGGGAAATCATCATATCACTTCTCCCGCTCTGGGCGGAGCGGAAGGGCGTGTCAGACTCTTACTGACTAAAACCCACTCGTGTTCCTTCAGTTGCCTGTTGCCAGGGTCCCGGTTTCCCTTTCGGACTATTCCGCAACCCTGGATGATTGAAATTCCTAAAAATATTAGAAATTAGACAATGAAGGAAAGTAGAAATTAAATAAAAATACAATTACCAGAATACATACCTAAATATTATAAACAAACAAAGCGCTGTTCCTCCTCTCCTACTATGCTGTGCCCGACAGGGTCCATAAGTGTACCATTAATTTTAAGCCCACTAACTGTTTTTAACAACATTATGGAATGCAATAAAGAATTGAGAATTATAACTAAAATCACGTAAATCAGCAAAATTTCGTATGTATACGGCCTCTTAAGCTTGCCCCTCGGACCACAATCCAATCGTCCAGTATGTCATATTCATTGACGCGTCGTAAATTGGTTGGAGACCATTTAGAGCGAGTGCGCCGATGAATAAATGCATTCAATTCATTTCTGATTACATCAGGAAACAGTATTTAAGTAATGTATTTGTGATGGTTTTGATATATTATAATGTATTTATTTATTTACCTCTTACAACTATCTTTACAGATCTTAGCTTACCTAATTCGATAGTACGGCTATCAACTATTATTAAAGGCCAATTGCTTAGCATGATCCTCCGTTATGTCGAAAATACTGCAGCATTAATTTTGCATTAAATATACGTATGTTAAAGTTGAGGATTGATGTTTGGCGAAAACACGATTACATAAAATTTTATCTATAGAAAAAAAAATCCAAAGTCGATACCTCTAAACCGAATTGTAAACTGCTGGTATTCAAAAGATACATCAAATTAGATTATGAAACGTTGCATAATAACTGACCTAACTATAAAGCAGGTCTTATCTTATATTGTTTTTATTTTTATTACCAACCAATATTTTCACCGTAAAAAGCAATTACCTAAACTTTTCGAGGCTTGAGAGCCGCCAGCACCCCACTCCGTCTCGCTCTCACTCAGGCCGCGAGTAGTATGGTGCGAGCGAGATAAAATCTGAGGTAGGGTACGGCCTTAAGGAGGATCTACAGTTGTTGCCCGCGAAATTCAAAGATTACTTTCGTTTTTTGCAATTTGGTCAGTATTAGGTTGTATCTTGCATAATGCATAATCAGACGATAATGTTCCCACTGCTGGGACACAGGCCTCCTCTCTGTGAGAGGGAGCGGGCCGTAATCCATCACGCGGGCCCAGTGCGGGTTGGTAGATGTCACATGTCTTCGAATTTTTGGTTCTAGGACATGCCGGTTTCCTCACGATGTTTTCCTTCACCGTTTTGAGAGCAGTTGCGATGAAATAATCTACACAAAGTAAAGCGCCTGTCAGGGTTCGAACCTACGACCTACAACTCGTAAGTTGTGGCTGTTACCACTGGGCCACCACTGCTCTATCTTGGTTGTATCTTGATCTAAATTTAATTCGCGACCGTAACAAATTAATTTCCCCGACTGTACAACGAAGCTGAAAGCCGAAGCATTTTGATCAATAACGTCTCCGATTCCGTAGCTCCGAAAGTCCGTGCCAAAACGGAGTAAACTTGACTACTCCCAAGATCCTTGTGTATTTGCGAGCATCCCTTACTCCTGAGCCTTTAAGCCTGCAGGCGGTGCTGGAGACACGAACCCTCCTAGCTGCTCCTGTTTACTATTTAAAATAGATTTAACGCCTAACTAATAAGTAAGTACAAGTATACAGGGTGTTTGGTAGAAGAACCGACACAATTTTTAAGGTTCCGTACCCAAAGGGTAAAACGGGACCCTATTACTAAGGTATATCCAATAGTTTAGTTACGATAGCTAGTCAAAGATCGGCAAACCCCATACTCGGCCCATCACTACTATTTAGTTTGTTTGAAAAAATGTTTTTTTTAATTTCCATGTTAGGATTTATTTGATAGTGCCAAAATACTCTTATGCATTAGTATTGCCAGTGTTTTTATTTATTGTTGTATTGTCGTCTCCACATTGTATATTTTGTCAAGCGGGCGAAGTCGCGGGCATCAGCTAGTATATTATAAAATAACGTCTGACAGCTAAGACCTAACCAGCCAGGTCCGATTGCACCATTTTATAAACCAGGTTTAACAACGTTCAACTAACCACAAAATGAAAAGTGTAGTCACGTAAACGCATCAGCATAAAAACAAACTAACTAACATATTATAACATATTATTAAATTGTGTTATAAAGAAGAATAGGCAAGACACTGTATTTGATGATAACTCATTAAACATTATAATAACTACAGAACACTTTAAAATATGCGTTCACAGCGAATACCTAACCAGTTTGGTCCGATGGCACCATTTCTCTAAACAGCCGTCTGGATTAGCATCGTTCAACTAACCCGTATGTTATCCTACCCTGCAATGTGTGAACACGCAAACTGTAAAGTTAACTAACAGATTAATGTGTGATGTTCATGTGCATGAGAGCAAATAAAAAAATATTATTTGTAAGAATGTAGTTTAGTAGTCTATACATTCTACCACAAATATAATAATATGGTGTACAAATATTAAATTAATTTCAAAATATTATAATTATTGATGACTAGCTGCGCCCCGCGGTTTACCCGCGTAAGTCTCGATCCCGTGGGAATATCGGGATAAAAAGTATCCTATGTGTTAATCCAGGTTATAAACTATCTGTTTGCCAAATTTCATCCAAATCCATTCAGCCGTTTTTGCGTGATTGAGTTACAAACATCCAAACACACAAACTTTCACATTTATAATATTAGTAGGATTTCCATTTAAAACTCAAATAAGTACAGGCTATTTTATTACCCGACTGCCAAAGACTGGTTATGTTTTTTTTTTTAATTATTCTTGACAGTTAACAGCTAAACAGTCCGGTCCGATGGCACCATTTCTCTAACCAGCCGTCTGGTTTAGCATCGTTCAACTAACTCGTATGTTATCCTACCCTGCGATGTATGAACACGCCAACAGTAAAGTTAACTAATAGATTAGTTAGTTGTTGTTAATATCTTACCAACGCGATCTTAAGGGCGATGCGCTAAGGTAGTCCGCGAAATTCAAATATTCTTACGTTTTTCGCAATTTTCAGATCAGTGCCAGGTTGTATGTTGGTTAAAATACGATTCGTGGCCGTAACAAATATGGAGGAGCTCGTGGCTACGTAATATCAGCCGCACGGGTCGATCCATCAGGTTAAGCTACGCTTGCCGGGGTTGGTCCGTGGATGGGTGACCATCTTTACATACCGAGACTCCACCGTGCCTCGGAAAGCACGTTAAGCCGTTGGTCCCGGCTGCCATTTGTGGATCTTTGACAGTCGTTACGAGTCGTCAGCAGCCCGAAAGTCTGACAACCAGTCTTACCAAGGGGTATCGTATTACCCAGTTACTGGGTTGTGGAGGTCAGATAGGCAGTCGCTCCATGTAAAATATCGGTATTCAGCTGCATCCGGCTGTTTGTTCCGGCTAATCCTCGAAACAACTAGACCGATTTTGACTGGACTTTCACTGTCACATAGCTTAGGATATGAAGAGTAACTTCGGCATTACTTTTTATTTTAGAAAAATAATTAAGATCCTGCGGGCGAAACCGAAGGCAGGAGCTACTCCCAAATATAATTGGAGTTCAAAGTCGAAATCTCAGTTTCAGCAGCCGTAGCTACCCTTTAGTACCAATGAAACGTATTCGCGTAACGCTTGTCTTTTGAACAATTATCCCAAACTGACAGCCCTAAAGGGAAAATTTCGTTTGTAGTTTAGTTTCTGTACCAAAAATCATAGCATTTAACACCCCTAAGGTAGTATTAACCCCTTCTACCCCACTAGACATCCCTCGACTGCGAAGTTCAAAGCACAAAGGCCTGTCAGTTACCCGACTGACGCAGAAAAGTGGTGTGTCTTAGATGTGTGTGTACGTCTTTTTGACGTGTTGATCTAATGAACTGACGGTAATGAGCGTTAGTTATTTATGAGTGAGATGGTTCATGAATATGAGTTTTAATTTTTATCCATCTTGTGCTGCTATGTGTAGTGCCGGGTTGGTACGTGAATGGGTGACTATCTTTACATAGGTACCGAGACATCCGTGCCTCGGAAAGCAAGTTCAGCCGTTGGTCCCGGCTGTCATTCGTGGATGTCGTTACAGGTCGTCAGAAGCCCGAAAGTCTGGCAACCCAGGGGTATCATATTACCCAGTTACTGGGTTGTGCAGTTCAGATAGGCATTCGCTCCATGTAAAATACTGGTATTCAGCTGCAGTTAGACTGGAAGCCGACCCCAACATAGTGGGCAAAAGGCTAGGCAGATTGATTTTTGTCAAAATTATGAGATTGTGGCTAGATTTTGAACGTTTTTAATTGCGGGAATTGATCTTTTGAAGGCCGAGATAAGTGGCAATAGCTTTCAAAGCGTTTCGTATTTCTACGACTTTCAACAGGATTGACATAAGCTTTTCGGTACCTTATGTCAATCATAATTTTTTTACTTTTCCAACATCGTTATCGCTGATTCAATATCGACCATTGAGAAGTAACTGACGTCCATCTAATCAGTTTATAATGTTCCCACTGCTGGGACACAGGCCTCCTCTCTATGAGCGGGAGCGGGCCGTAATCCACCACGCGGGCCCAGTGCGGGTCGGTGGATCTCACATGTCTTTGAATTTTTAGTTCTTGGACACGTTTCCTCACCCTTTTGATAGCAGTGGTGATGAAATAATTTACTCAAAGTAAAGTGACTGCCTGGGTTTGAACCGCGAAGTCGCTGCCGCTTCAACAGAGCCACATCTCTCGATCTTCTCTCGTCCATCTTAATGTCAAGTTTATTAATTTCCAGTGAAATTAGGTAGGCTCGTGTATACTCAAAATATAATAATAAAATTAGATTATTATATTTAATTACAATATTGTCTAGATTTTCCTTTGTGGGATTCTGTGGAATTAACTTAATTATTGTTGGTAATTCAGACTATATTCTTGGATAATAACATTATAATATACAGGGTGTTAGGGTAGACACCATTATCCTTGAAACTAGTGGTTTGGTGTCATCTATAATATACTTTTTCTATGATACTTATCAACTTTGAAATCGCAAAAAAAAAAACAACTGTTCCATGCATTTTGTCGAATTAAGTGAACACAAATGTATGGAACAGCAGATTTTTTTTTTTCGCGATTTCAAGGTTGGTCCCATAGATGACACCAAACCACTAGTTTCAAGGATAACGGTGTCTACCCTAACACCCAGTATTTTATTGATCCCGTTGGTCTAGTGGTCGCAAGTGCTAACACTGAGGCCGGTTCGATTCCCAGGTCTGGAAAAGTGTTATTTGGTTTTTCTATCTGGAATTTCTCAGTAGCAGCCCGGAGCCTGGTTTGTGCCCGGTTGATGGCAATATGCTCGCTTCATATTACATGGGACTTAATTATAACTAGTGAAATGTGGGTTTACTTCAGGTAAGTACACTTCTGCCTAACCTTTCGGGGATTACAGGCGTTATGTTATGTTTCAAGGAAATGTGATGACGTAATGCCTGATATAAACTACACCGATGTGAGTAACTTTGTTACCAGGTGGTTGTTCCAAGAAATAATGTAAGAATGAATAATAACTGATAAGGGTAACAGTTTGGTTCACTCATGAGGTAAATATAGATTGCTTCAGTAATCATGACGCATGTTTATATTACGATAATAATTTAGGCTCATACATGACACCATTGAAGAATTTAGACATTCCTATGTACAGTTTGATTCAAGTTTGAATCGAATATCGGCAAAGCCAGCATCATTTGTGTAATCACAATCTGAATGATTTTGAAGGATATTGATAAATTATTGCTTCATATATTTAAAAAAATTGTCTGCACAATAACGTATATAACCTAATAAATGTTGTTGAACAATCAAAATTAAAGCCATTGCTACTTAGTGTGTTCCGTCACTGGGAATCGAACCCAGGACATCATGCTCAGCAGTGGCGCAACCAATAGCTAGACCAAAAAGGAAACTGTTATGAAAATTATCAAGAATCAAAGAAAGAAAGAAAAGAAAGAAAATTTGTTTATTCTGCACAAACTAAACGCACATCACATTAAAAAACAAAATAAAATAATATCATTTATACCCAAAACCCTCGTATTCAGAGTCTACTTAGTCTGTGGCACAGAGTACTTTTTTAATCTGTGGTCAGAGACCAATTAAAGTTACATAGGTAGATGCTCTGTGAGGCCAAAGACAATTTAGTTGCGTAATGTGTTGCGACATAACAAATGAAAACAAACAACAATCACAAAATAAAAACGAAATGCCGATCAGTTGTGCTATTCTGTAAAAATCTCACCGTGAAAACTTAGGTGAAGTGAGCTTGAAGTGAACTGTCACTGCCTTAGCATCAGCCTGTATCGATGACAATGACAGCTCACTCCACGCTCACTTCACCTCAGTTTTCACGGTGAGATGGTTACAGAATCGCAATGCTGAATCGAATCAGTAGTCCTATTCTGTTAATCTCTAAACTTCTCATACGAAAATCAATTGTCATACGACTTATCCAAGACCTCTGATTTTTAACCGACTTCTTCAAAAAGGAGGAGGTTCTCAATACGTCTGTGTTTTTTTTTTTTTTTTTTTGTTTGTATGTTACGCGATTACTCCGCCAATTATGAATCGATTTTGATGATTCTTTTTTTGTTTGGTAGGTCATACTTCAGAGGTGGTCCCATATAAATTTTATTAACTTTGCTTGCGTAGTTTTTGAGTTAGCTTCAATAGTTATGTATTTTTCCCACTTAGTGTATGTAGACGATATATTGTTTGACTCCTTCACTGTTATTTACATACCAGGTAGTGATATTCGAATTTGTGTGGGGTAGGTACCACAACTAAAAAGTGAAAAATAAAAACTTTTTACAAAAAAAAAACAACCGACTTCCAAAAAAAAACACAAAAAACGTGAAAAATAACTTTAATTTCGGAAGTCGGTGGCAAAAAACGAAAATTGAAAAGCAAAGACATCGACTTCCGAAATTAAAGTTATTTTTCACGTTTTTAGTGTTTTTTTTGGAAGTCGGTTGGTTTTCGGATTCATGTGCGTATTGTATAATTATCACTTGCTTTAAAAACGGTGAAGGAAATCATCGTGAGGAAACCGGCATGCCAGAGAGATATTTCTCGACGTCATGTGAAGTCAATTCAGAGGCCCTTGGGCGGCTTTAAAACTCTGACACCAGTTTTTTTTTTTTTTTTAACGTTGCCCCACACTAGAAATTTCTTCCTGTATCGTGGGTGTGTTTACAAACATAGAAACTCACATACACTAACACCCAGACCCGGAACAACTACTTGCAAATCATACAAATATTTGTTCCGTGCGGGAATCGAACCCACGACACGTTGCGCAGCAGTCCATCGCTCAGCCACTGCGCCAACCATGTCGTCAAACTTCAGGGGGAGATGAGAGGTTAGTCACTAACCTCAAGAAAAAAATAAATAGACGACCCATGTCCTATGTCTTGTCGTTGTGAATCCGCGATGATTTACTTTAAAAACAAATGAGTTCGCTTTCGACTTGTGTGCGCTCACTTGAGTGAGGTGAGTAGTGAACTCTACGGAATAGCATTAGAGTTTATTAAATACGGGCCACAAGCTCTCTGAGACCGATTGAACTGACTACAAAGTTCAAAATAATATTGCTTCTAACTAAAGCTATCACTATCCCGAGCTACCTCAGGTCGGGAAGGTCACGCTATCGATCTGCCGACCCCCAAAGGATTATAAAGTGTAATTCTCATCTCCCCCTGAAGTTGAGCGCCGGTAGTAGACTATAATTGATTTTAAACTTGCATGATGCCTGCGAAATGGTAATTTTTCGAATATGGCGCTCCTGAAACTAGTTTGAACCGGTTCGAGCTGGATGCTTTGCAGCTTCGAAGCGGATATTTTAATTTGAGTGGATGGGGGTGAACTTTGTTTTTATCCGACTATGGGAGACTAACGGATTAATGCGATGCGAAATGTAAAATCTCCACTTTATACAGCCTAAACCCAACCAAGTCCCATTTAAAACTGTGCTGCACTATACACCATTTGAAATAAGATTAGACGAATAGATAAGCCTTTTTTACATTCCGTTCAACCGATTTTGAATTCTATTGCGTTGGTGGCATGACAAATGGCAGCCGCAGTAGATAGTTGGTATTGTGTAACTTTTTTTGCTTTTAATGCTATCCTTATGCCTACGGTATAGAAGTCAAAATCGGTTGAATAGGACTGTAAAAGGGTTTGTTTTAATGTCTAATCTTATTTCAAATGGGGTATAGAGAGAAAGAACTTGTCAAATTAATTCACTATAACTCCAGCACGCGTAGTATGACCACCATAGAAACGGGTTTTGTCGACGGAAGAATAGACAAAATGACAGATTCACAATCACAACCTGTCATTTTTAACCGACTTCTTCAAAAAGGAGGAGGTTCTCAATTAGTCTGTATGTATTTTTTTTGTATGTTTGTTACGCGCTTACTCCGCCAATTATGAATCGATTTTGATGATTCTTTTTTTGTTTGGTAGGTTACTTCAGAGGTGGTCCCATATAAGTTTTATTAGCACTTTTTCAGTTATACAAAGGTAATAAAGTTGAAACAACGTCGATAGAAAACCTTATGGTCTGATATCGCCAACACGTTGCCCGCTTTCACAAACAATAAGCAACTCCTAAACACTGTTGAGAACAGTGGGATTTTCAACTCTCGGCACTAACACGAGCGTTAAAAAAACTTTTTACAAAAAAAAACAACCGACTTCCAAAAAACACAAAAAAAGTGAAAAATAACTTTAATTTCGGAAGTCGGTGGCAAAAAACGTTAATTGTAAAGCAAAGACACCGACTTCCGAAATTAAAGTTATTTTTCACTTTTTTAGTGTTTTTTTGGAAGTCGGTTGTTTTTTTTGTAATTTTTTTTTTTTTTCGTTAAAACTTTTTAGTTGTGGTACTTACCCCACACAAATTCAAATACCACTACCTGCCTTGTAAATTACAGTGACGGAATCAAACAATATATCGTCTACATACACAAAGTGAGAAAATTATGTAATTACTAGTTTTGCCCGCGGCTTCGCCCGCGTGGATGTCGGAAATTATCCCACGGGAATGTGCTACCGGGATAAAAGTATCCTATGTCCCATAACCCACGTGGTCTGTCTAGGCGACCTAGGCGTTACGGCGTAAAAGTAACAGACATGAGACAGCCAGTAACTTTATATATTAGTGGTAGTCCATATCTATATTGTGGTAATAGTGTGGATAGTATGGACAGCAGTATGAAACTGTCGGAAAGATTAATGAAAAAATATTGTATAAAGATTAATGAAAAAACTATGGCATATTGTATGGACGATGGAAACTAAGGCGAAAGCTTTGCGGGAGCCTGCGAAATTCAAATTATCTTATGTTTTTTGCTTTTTACAGGTCAGTATCAAGTTTTATGTTGATCTAAATAATGAGTCGCAATTGTTTTAAATATTAGTTATCTAATCTAACTAATATTGCAGGAGTTGTATTCCTGTATCTAATGGTTATTATTCTGTAAAGCTACTATTTGCTACGATCGCGAATCATATTTTATTCATATTGACATTCGAAACTTACCCATTAAACGATTTAAAAGCTGTATTAAAACCAAACTTTGTAAAAAAGGGTACTATACAATTTCAGATTATTTAGAAGACAAAAAGCATGGGATTGAGCTGCTCGCTCTGCTAACATTTTGTCATTTTGGCATTGTGACATTTTGAATAAGTACTATGGAAAATCATCAAAATATACCTACCAGTTTTATATACAAATTCACATTATTGAATATTATATGTAAGGATATTGACAAATGATTACTTTGTAAAGTATTGAATTATTGTGAATGTGAGGATGAATGTGAATTTTCGTTCTCAGTTAGTTTTAACAATGGTCTGGCAATTTGAGAACTTTATGCGGCCTACACAAATGTCCTTTCTTTGGTATTGTTCGTCGAGTCATTGAGCTCCTTAAGTTCTGAGCTGAGCTCCACTATTACTGACAAATGCTTGCAGTGACAGGACAGGTTCACTCAAATCTGTGTGGTTCATTCCTCAAAAGACCATTTCAGACTCTAATCTACATGGCCCTCATAGGGCCTGACCAATATGCCAATATCTGACCTAGGCATGTCCGGACTTTAAAAGAGACTGAGTTTGTTTCGGCCTTTCTTCTCAGAGTAGTCAGATAGGAAACGCCGACCTCATCTAGCTTAATTTTACATTTTTTGATATTATTACGACGTGTAAAAGTGATTCCAATAACCTATTTACAGAATAAACAATTTCATTTTAACATACAACCTGTCTGACACTGACTTGCAAATGGCAAAAAACTTAAGATTTGAATTTCGCGGGCTACCGGCGCATGCCCCTTAAGAAAATCGCATCATTTGCACAACGCCATCTATCGAGTAAGTACTCACTGGTAAACTCAAACTCTTCGTTCCAAGCCAAGAGCCAAGTAGTAATAACTTTTGATTGAGTGGACAGATTCTCAAGATACGGACTATGACTATATTCTCAATCCCATAACGCTCTTGAAGAGAGTCCCGCAAAAATGTCAATAATAAGTACTTACATGTGAATTTTAAAATCAAGAGGGTAAAGAAGGGTTTTTACCCCCTCATGAGGGATGATTTTAGAAGAACATAACTCTTTGTTGGTTACAAAAAGCATAAATTTTCACAGCCCTAAGTTAAAAAAAAAACTGGCCAAGTGCGTGTCGAACCATGCACAATGAAGGGTTCCGTAGTTGGGATGAATTAATTTATCAAACTAACTTTCGCAAAGTTTTATTGTCATTACGTCTATGGGCGTTTACTGTCCCTCAAAGTGTAGTTAAAAAAACATTGTAGTTAAAAAACTTGTTCTCGCATACAGAATGTTTGGGTTTTTGCAACTGCACATGTAAGTTGGTCGATTAAAAGTTTTTGAGCTAAGTAGCGGACAGACAGACAGACAGACGGACATGGCGAAACTATAAAGCTTCCTTGTTGACTGCGGAACTCTAAAAATGATAGGTTTCCCATAAAAACTTTCATCCCCTATATCCCCCCCCCCCCCCCTTAAATTTGTTTTTGAGAAAATAATTGCCTATGTTCTTCGCCGGGATGCCATCTATCTCTTTACCAAATTTTATCGAGATCCGTTCAGTGGATCAGGCGTGAAAAGGTAACATACAGAATTACAGACGGACAGACAGACAGAGTTACTATCGAATTTATAATTTTAAGCATCGATTAGTATGGATTATGTGTTCAATTCAAAATGAGCCTAACACTCGTCAATTATGAATTCGGCGAAAGTCATTCTTCTACGGAGACTCTTAACACCGCGATTAAGAAAATGACGTTAAATGAACAACGCCATCTATCGAGCACGAAGTGATACTGTCAAAATATATGGGAAAACGTTCGAACACTCTGTAAGGTATGTAGAAAAGATGTAGGGTTCCATGACTGACTTGACCTGACTTGACTTGACTTGACCTGACTTGACCTGACTTGACCTGACTTGACCTAACTTGACGTAACTTGATTTGGATTGAGTTGAGTTAACCTTGAGCAGGTATATTTTATCGCAGCAGGTACATTGGTAGTTGAAAGAAAAGTAGATTACGTACCTTGCTAAAGTGAGTAATTAATGCACTCGTGTTTATTTAGTAAGCGCGTTCGTGCCTTAATTACTCACTTTTTGCTCGATGTAACAATCTACAATTTTTAAGAAATTAAAATTTATCACCATTTTTTCATGATAAATATTTGTATCATGATTTAAAAGATAGATAGCGCCACCTATGGCACTACTACCAAACAATGGATTTGGAAAACTTGAATTAACCAAACTTTAGATTGGGTAAATTCACAATGTATCGCGTTATGTTTCCGCGCGAAGTATGTGAACATATGATGATTATGATCGTGTGTTACACACGTTCTCACAAACCTACCTGATTTTACGCTAGTGTCATTTTACGACAATAGATGTCGTTACGTGAATCTACATTACGTATCTAATGAAAATTTCTTCTTGAATACTTTAAACTCTTATATCTTTTGATATTTTGAAGCGATTGCGATGAAACAAAAACTAAATGAAACATCGAGTTACACACAATATTTGAGTTTATAAGTTAACCATATTGATTTCGTACTTTTTACGTGATACTGGAACAATCAAACAAACGAACAGACAAACAGACAAACAGATAAACAGACAAACAGACAAAAATTCAAAAAATGGTAGAAATGGCATCTGTTGGTTATTCTTGGACACTCCAGCTAGGTTTCTTTTTTTTTTTGTACAGAAACGCCTCGTCTACAGATTTATTATATGTATAGATTGAAGCTAACTCAAAAACTACGCAAGCAAAGTTAATAAAATTTAACTTTGAAGAAGTCGGTTAAAAATCTAACAGAGCGCTTTTATTTAGGTGTCATCTAGTGTCAGTGAAGCAAGTGTAGTGTGTGGGCGCTCCTCTTTGACACAGTATAATAAATAAGTAACAGTACTATATCTTCGTAGAAAACCGCCGAAACGACGCGCTTTGAAATCTCAGTGTATATCAGTCAGTACGCATCAGCGCAGAATAAATATTAGTATCAACAAAGCAACAGTATCGAATGCGCGGCAGTTACGCATGGACAGGGAAGGTTTACCTACCAAGCGGTCGCATCGTAGGTAATTATTTCAAGTTCACCGCCGAGATATAGTACTGTTACTTTATTATACTGTGCCTCTACCCTGCAGCGACAATTAAAACTGACATTTTAAAACACCCTTTGCTAAGAAACGAAGCGCTAATAATTAAACACTTAAACAAAATGGCGTAGCAAGAATAAATGTAAAATATGACAAGACAACGATGTTGATTCTAGTCAGTTTGGGAAGATGTCGCCGGGATGAATATGAAATGGAAAGCATACTTTATCAAGGAAGAACGTTCCGGAGGTAACGCAAATACACGGTGCGAGTTCTGAGAAAATGGCGGAATATCCCGGTGTCCTGGACGAAAATTAAAAGAAAATACAATGATATAATTTTATATTGTAATAACTGCACTCCCAAGTCCACTCGCATTGACTAGAGTGACCTAATAAAACGAGACTTTTTTTTTTTTTTTGGGTGGGAAATCATCATATGACTTCTCCCGCTCTGGCTGGAACGGAAGGGCGTGTCAGACTCTTACTGACTAAAACCCACCCGTGTTCCTTCAGTTGCCTGTTGCCAGGGTCCCGGTATCCCTTTCGGACTATTCCGCAACCCTGGCAGGCATCGGTCCTAACGGACCCCGTCAGGTGTGTTGACATCTCTTTGAGGCGCGCGTGGAACACGACGGGCCATCGACCCGGGCCTGGTCCTTATCGGACGGCGAGCTAACCATTGCTCGCCGTCCGCAAGCCCGCGCCTATGGTGGCCGGGAATCCGCTTGGGATTCCCGACGCCCAGGGTGTCTCCAGCGGCGGCGGTTAGGGGCGTGAGGGCGCAAGCTTTGCCTCTCCCTCACGCGTTCCGCCTCCTCCTTCGCGAGCATCACTGCATCGCAGAAGGAGGTGACCGCCTCCCATGCTCTCTCGCTCCGTACCATGGCCTGGACCAAGGCCGGACGCGAGAGGTCAGTGCCGCCAATCGCCTCCACGAGGACACGGCGGTGCTCCGCCCAAGCAGGGCACACCTCCATCGTAATAATACGAGACTTGACGATACTTCCTGCACGCATAGCATTACCACCGTAGAAACGGGTTTTGTCGACGGAAGAATAAACGGTGATTTTTAACTAACCTTTCAGGAGGTGAAAGCACTCATGATTATAAACAACTGTTACTATGGGACCAACTACGAAATAGCAAAATAAAATACATTTGTACCATTCCCCCTCTAAAAAGCTGATTTTATTCACTGAAAAAGTGAATAAAAAGCACATTTTTGCCTTTTCCATCATCGCTATCGCTGATATAATGTCACTTTGTCTTGGCTTTCTGAGGGCCTAGACAAGCGACAATCGCTTCGAAAGCGTTTCGTACTTCTACAACGACTTTCAACAGAATTGACTTAAGCTTTTCGATAGGTTATGTCAGTCCTATACATTTTTGCCTTTTCCATCATCGTCATCGCTGATATAACGTCACTTGTCGTGGCTTTCGGGTCTACATAATTTTAGGCAGCTCATTGGAAGGCTAGATTTTTGGTTCCCCCGCTACCACCTTTCATGAACGCTACATCCCAACACAAGCAACTGTCGACCAAAACAAGAGTGAAAGAGGATTGTATTTTTTTCATCAAATTTGCGCTTAGAATACTAAATGAAGCGTATGATGAGCACCCGCCACAAAATGGATACAGAAGGTCGGCTCTCCATACAATGAGTGAAAACGCACGCACAGACACGCTTCACGTACAGCCAGTGCAAGAGCCATAGACAAGGGCAATATTTCATTGATCTTCTAAAAAGCTTATTGACCTTCTAATGATATACGTTTTTTTTTTTAAAATAAATAAGCCTCTTTTAAATTTTCTGACCTCTTCACAAAATTCGTCGCAGTAACTAAGTTAGGTCACCCCGACCAGTAATTGCGTAATGCACGGTCGGTCAAAATTGGATTCGGTTTCAAACAAATGTCTAAATCATTGCTTCATAAGTTCGAAAAAAAATCTGCTCAACAACGTAACTTACGAACTTATAAAGCAATGGATTAGATATTTGTTTCGATGATTCCAATTCTGATTGATCGTGTTCATGATGAGGGTGGAGATTAGGTTAGGTTAAAACTGTGAAGTGTGATCAAAACGCGAACTTTGACCGAGCGATTTTTATCATCACTTTTTGGATGCAGTCTTCCTTCTGTACCTTTTGTTATGTGTACCCGGGGTTGTCTTTTGCCTCTTGAGCAGTGACTGAAGTTAAATGATGGAAAAAATGGCGAAAAATTTGTTAATTTTGAACTCGTTTGATGGTTGCAAAGTCAGTATAACACCCGAAATTAGCAGAGGTGTAGTACCTAAGATCCGATTATAAGTTTCACCTAATGCCTACGAGCTTATTGACATTAGGAATGTAAATTAGGTTCTTGTAATTCAGTCTCTCTGGGCTAATACTTTGAATTATCTACTGGAAATAGTTATTTATGCAACTGTTGTATAATAAGGGGTATTAAAACACGAATGTGGGTTTAGTAATAGTATCACATGACTGTTTTAATACCTAATTAAGTACAGATAGCATACAAGACTTTATCATTTAT
Organism: Lithophane ornitopus; assembly: GCA_948473465.1. Lineage (NCBI taxonomy): Eukaryota > Metazoa > Arthropoda > Insecta > Lepidoptera > Noctuidae > Lithophane > Lithophane ornitopus. Next base: position 4,035,263 of record OX419642.1, on the reverse strand, counting down.
CTACACCCATGATATGAATCCTCTATATAAGGCTCTGAAACCATAGGGTGTTGTACAGTGTTGTAAGACTGAGAACTCTATGACTCTGTGTTCATTCTTGGAAAGTGTAATACGGCGCTGTGGTAGTGAAACGCGCGTGCATGAAAATGTTCTTTTGTTGAAATTCATAAAGATACCACGAATTGAGTGTTTGATGAGTAAGGAGGAATCCAAAAAGCAAAGGAGTTGTATAATGAAGTACAACATTATAACACTCGTTTGGATGATATAATGGTTACTATGACACTAGTTGTTTTAATGTTGGAAATAAGCTAACTGTTTCAGAAACTTTTAAAGAGGATGTATAGCATGGGTGTAGATAAAAGTAATAACATTATCCGGTCTGAGGCAAGCAATAAGTGGAAATCACTTCCATCCAAGACATTTCGTATTTCTACAACAACAGGATTGACGGTTAGTTTACATTCGTTTTTCGGTAGCTTATGTCAATCCAATACATTTTCGACTTTTATATCATTGTGGTCGTAGGGTCTAATCCAGGCAGGCGCTTTACTTTGCGTAAATTATTTCATCACCACTGCTCTCAAAATAGTGAAGGAAAACATCGCGAGGCAACCGGCATGTCCTAGAATCAAACATTGTAAGACACGTCTGCCAACCCGCACTGGGCCTGCGTGGTGGATACGGGCCGCTCCCTCTCACCGAGAGGAGGCCTTTGTCCCAGCAGTGGGAACATTATAGACTGATTATAATCTAAAAAATAGTATACAGACATAGATTGTTACTCGTTTTAGTGATAGGAAGTGACATCATCGCGTATTACACTGTTGCGCATAATAATCAGCTGCGTAGTCATAATAATATTTGTAATGTAATACGATACTCCGTGATTATCTTGATATTATAGTAACGGTAAAGTATCGGTAACGTCTGTCAAAGTTTGTTCAGTCTGGTTCGAAAAAGTACAGTCAGCTCATTTGGCCTCGTGATGGCTGAGCTGACGGAGACCAAAAAAAATTACAGACTTTGTCAATTATCGTAATGGTTTCTTTAGTTACAGTTTTAGCCTTTAAGGGGTATGAGGAACAGGCTGTAAAATTCACTCATCCTCTATAGAAAAGGGAGGATCCTCCAACCAGACGTGAGTCGTGTCTGGCGGGCATCTGCCCAACGATTGATTTCGGAATCTTGTATATATTTCCATCGCGCGGTAAACTCTAATTGCGCGATGCAGGATTTATGTAACTTCAGGACTGTGTGACGTCAGGTCTTTGATGCGTAGTTCGCATGTGGCGATGATGTGGCGATGTAGATCAACAACAGACTCAAATAATTACATTGCCGTGGAAGGGAATGGAAGAGAATTTCGCGCGGGAGATATTATAGTGCACAAGTGTGTGCGCAGACACAGGTGCACTCTCTCTTCCCTCACTCTCAACTGCCCCGTTGGTCTCGTGGTCGCATAGTGCGACTGCTGTGCGTGGGGTCCTGGGTCTGGGCTCGATTCACGGATCGGGCTCATATCTACTTAGTAACTTGGTAAAGGTAGGTGTCACTCCATCTTATCTTTCCTTATAGCATTTCTTTGAACCAACTCTCACTTGAAGCATATACAAACAATCTAAAACGGATGTATTTAAATAAAACTGTTTATAATAACAGAAAGTAAACGGTCAGTGTTTACATAACTTAAGTGCTCGCGCCGGGAATCGAACCCTGTACTCGACTAGTTTAGACGATTACTTGGTGGTAAACATTGTTTCTAGGGAGAGTGTTTCAAACATTGTATGGTGTTTTTCTCCGTAAGTGTTTAGTGCTAAATAAAGGCTTAGTAAATTAACCATACGAGTTCCGTGGCTAAGTATAAATATGCGGCAATATCGATATGTTAGCGCGATCGCTTCGCGGATGTGTGACCATCGAAACACACGGGGGTTCCCGAGGGCCTAGACAAGTGACAATCGCTTCGAAAGCGTTTCGTATTACAACCACTTTCAACAGGATTGAAATAAGCTTATCGATAGCTTATGTCAGTCCTATACATTTTTGCATTTTTAGAGAATACACGTTGTTTTTCTAAACATCGCAACGGATTTGGATGCGGTTGTCATCATCATTTAGAGCATTTATTCCGGAAGATTTGTGTGTATAATACCTAAATTAATATTTAGGGGTATGAGGAACAGGGTGTTAAGTTCACTCATCCACCATAGAAAAGGGAGGATCCTCCGACCAGACAGGTGTTGTGTCTGGCGGGCAACTGCCCAACGATTGATGTTGGGTTCTTGTATATGATGTCCATTGCACGGTAAACTTTAATTGCGCGATGCATGATTTATGTGACGTCAGGTCTTTGATGCGTAGTTCGCATGTGGCGATGTAGATACCGCCACAAATATTTAGTATTATCAGCCTAACCTGTTCTCACTGCTGGGCTGGGACACAGGCCTCCTCTTTTCGAGAGGGAGTGGGAGTGGGCTATATATCACACGGGCCCACCGCGGGTTGGTAGATACTAGATAGATGTCACAGGTATTCGATTTTTTTTTTTCTACAACATGCCGGTTACGATGTTTGATGAGCAGTGGAGATGAAATAATTTACACAAAGTAAAGCGCCTGTCTGGGTTCGAACCCACGACCTACGACTCGTAAGTCTGGGCCGTTACCTTTGGGCCACCACTGCTCATTAATATGTAATTTACATACATAAAACTATATATTATAAAACAAAGTCCTCCGCCGTGTCTGTCTGTTCGCGGTAAACTCAAAAACTGCTGCACCGATTTTCATGCTGTTTTCACCAATGGATAGAGTGGTTCTCGAGGTAGGTTTTAGTATATAATTTGTCAAGCGGGCGAGGCCGCGGGCATCAGCTAGTAGGTAATAGAGAAACCTCGATGTATTTTCGAGTTGTAAAATCCGTGCTAAGCAGGGGCGGGTTTACTAATCTATAAATAACTTAGCGTTTCAAACATGAGCGTTTAGATCTAAGACCTACCTACACAGGTATACACATAGGTAATTCGAAGATACCTACCCAGTGCTCCCGGTCTCAAGTAATATATTCAGCCGACACGCATCACGTTTATAACTTATAACGGCATGTCAAAATAAATAAACTTGTCTCAGACACCGCACTACGGTTTAGGGTTGATAATGAACTGAAATGTGTGCTGTGCGTCCAGTGATAGGCGTCGTGTTCGGGTTGCGCGACTGGTCAATCGTCATCCTGAGGATGCCTGAGAGACACGTGTCGATTTTTTTACAGGGTTTTTATGATACTCTTGAGGAATAGTTAAGCGAAATAGGTAACAAAATATATTTGTATTGTTTTTTTTAATGCGAGGTTTTAGAAAAATTAAATTTAATGTCTATGCACAACTACATGTTTTTTTGGCCGCGTCTTAGATTATTAAAAAATATTGGACACGTATTTTTTCATTTTTTACGTAATCAAAAGATTACGGCGATACATTGGGTAAAAATATGCCATGACGTTCGGCGTGGCAACACGTCGTGTTCGGGTCCGCAACTGGTCAATCGTCATCCTGAGGATGCCTCGTTAAGAGGGTGAAACACGTGTCGAATGTCTCTTGAGGAATAGTTAAGCGGAATAGGTTACTAAATACCGCCCCCACCTATCAGATACTGGTGCAGAAGGAGAGCCAGCTTTAAACCAACTTTAAAGCGTTTTATTTAAGTTTTTTTTTATTAGCCTTTAGTTTGTCCCACTGCTGGGCAAAGGTCTCCCCTTTTTCTTTCCAAATCTCTCTATTGTGTGCGATTTCTGGCCATGTTGGCCCCGCAAACATGATTAGATCGTCACACCACCTTCGCCGCGGTCTACCTCGACGGCGATGTCCTCCTTCAGCCGTCCAGTAAGTGACGATCTCTGCCCATCTCTCCGCGTGATGTTAAATTATGATAAAGCAAAATACGTGTTTAATATTTTTGAATTGTCTAACTAACGGACTAAATAGGTTTTTTTTTTTTGGTTCCTTTGACGCCGATAGCCACTTCCACTGATGGAAAAGTGATTTTTTTTCCTCAACTAAGCTTATTTTCCCTTTAGTCTAGTTTAGTAGTTCATTTCCCCTTTAGTCTAGTTTAGTAGGAAGCAGCCCTGACACATAAGAGATCCGTACAGTACATAAGTTATTTCATTACCCGTACGTGCACACTGCGTACATTATTGATGCCTCACTAAATATCTTTGAAGGTATATATGGATGTCCTCGGTTGCGTACTTCGGCTGTTTTATATCCCTAGGATCCTTAGGTAGACCTAGTAAGTACCTATTTACCTAACTTACTATGCCATCATTCGAGCGTTAACTTGTGGTATAACAGCTAAGGGCAGTATCTACTTCTTGCCAGCTTTTTAGGGTCCGTAGTCAACAACAACCCGGTGCATACTGGCGCGACTAGGATTGCGGTGCCTGACGCGCCCGCGATCTCGCACCAATCTGTACGAGCCTTTATAGTTTCGCCACGTCCGTCTGTTTGTCCGCGGCTTAACTCAGAGACTGTTAGTACTAGAAAGCTGTAATTTGGCATGTTTTATATCATTATACCTACTAGATGTGAAGTCGTTACGGGTCGTCAGACACCCGAAAATCTGACAACCAGTCTTACCAAGGAGTATCGTATTACCCAGCAACTGCGTTGTGGAGCTCAGATAGGCAGTCGCTCCATGTGAGGTACTGGTATTCAGCTGCATCCGGTTAGACTAGAAGCCGACCCCAACATAGTTGGGAAAAGGCTAGCAGATGATATAAGTACTAGCTGTGGCTGTGGCCCACGTCTTCGGCTATTTCAGAATCCAGTCAGTATCTAGGTACCAATTCCGCTAACTAGCTTAAAATTTTACCGGAGAAAGAATAAATTGGCTGTGACAGACGGACAGACAGACACACAAGTGATTCCGGTTTTTCCTTTTGAAGTACTGAACTTTAAAAAGAAAGAAAATACAATTATATACTACAGACTAAAAGGCTAACAACACAGCACAGAGTGATGTCCTCGCATGTATAGGCTCTTACATAAGGGCGCGACATGTCGCGTTGCGCCTGTTTGTGGGAGCCTTTATACCACACATTGATTTTTGTGGCACCCCTGCAGTGTCAATGTCAGTACGTTAGCCATCCCTACCCACGTAACATGCGCACACATAAACATATTCGCAGCAGGCCTATCCGAAGTTCGCACATACATCTCTGTCGCAAAAAAACTTGTGCTACACAACTTCTAACGGTCCTAAAGTTCGCAATAATATGGTAGGTAGTTTTGTTGCTTCGAATTCTTAAAGGGTTGGTTGGAAATATAGGTTAGCTTGGTGGAGGGTACGTGGGTACAGAGTGAGTCGAAATTAAGGTAATGTGTCTGTATTTTTACCCGACTACGGCGAAGCAAAAAGGAGGGCTATGATTTTGACCGGAATGTATGTAGGTGCCAAATATCTTGATTTCATGAAATAGTCATTCAATGCACTTATATGAACTTAGAGAGTTGTATTGCTGATTCTAATGTTTATAAATATGTTAATCCATATTTTTTACGGTCGCGAATCAAATTTTAATCAACATACAACCTGATACTGATTTTAATTTAGAGGGCTAGTCTAAAGCTTTCGCCTTAAATCTAGGCTTCTAGGCCACTTAAAGGTCTCAGTAATATTAAAAGTAGCGCCCCCAGTAATCAGTGCATGCTAATAAATATTTCCGCGCCGACGCAATGACCCGACGGTAATGGAATTAACTTCAACCGCTGGGGAAGCCCTAAGTTTACTGAAATTTTAAAACGGAGAGATACATACGACAGTTAAATGACGCGGACACGCGACGATTTTGGTGTGGTTCGACGAAATCACTTGTCATATTACAACGAATATGTATATGGTGAATATGAAGGGATTTTTGTGGTAAGACGAATCACACTTACTATAAGCTTACCAATATACAAGTTAAAGTTATTTGCTGCACAGATTTCAGCTTGCGTCTTCGCTTCGTCTTGCTTTTCGTGTGGTTAGGAGAGTGTTTATAAAGCCGCCCATGGTCTAAGGAGCTCGTGGCTAAGTAATAACAGCCGCACGGGTCGATCCAGCAGGTTAAGCTACGCTTGCCGGGGTTGGTCCGTGGATTAGTGTCAAGATGGTCACTTATCCGCGGACCAATCAGATACCGAGACTCTTCCGTGCCTTGGAAAGCACGTTAAGTTCCGGCTGACATTCGTGGATCTTTGACATTCGTTAGGTCGTCAGAAGCCCGAAAATCTGACAACCAGTCTAACCAAGGGGTATCGTATTATACCCAGTTACTGGGTTGTGGAGGTCAGATAGGCAGTCGCTCCATGTAAAATACTGGTATTCAGCTGCATCCGATTAGACTGGAAGCCGACCCCAACATGGTTGGGAAAAGGATAGGCATTTTTTTTTGTCTATAAGTAAGAGATTGACACAGACATTTCAGTGTTTCCGTCTATTCATTCATCATATCATAGAGTAGGGAATTAACTTTGAATTTAAGTTGAGCGGCTCGGGGAGTTCTAAGTTTGCTCTTTGGCGTGAAAACATAATTTTAAAGGTATGTAGCGGGCACGCTACGGTTATTTATATTTGTGTGACATTCAAGAAGAGAGTGAGAAAGGATTTTGTTACAGACATTTTGTCAGTTGTGTTAATAAGGAATTACTGTCATATTGGTTTTCGTTTAAAATTCTACTATTACCCTCATACTCCTATCAGGGTTAAAGGGGACAACAAAAGAACGTTCAGGGGCAAAATGTCCAATTCTCAAAATGTCCAACGGTGTGTCGTGTGTTTTACTAATAACATCCTAATCCTAACTAATATTATAAATGCGAAAGTGAGTTTGTTTGTTTGTTACGCTTTCACGCTAAAACGGCTGAACGGATTTAGATGAAATTTGGCAAATGGGTAGACCATGACCTGAAATAGGACATAGGATACTTTTTATCCCGATATTCCCATGGGATCGAGACTTACGCGGGTGAAACCGCGGGGCGCAGCGAGTTATATTATAAATTGAATCATAAAATCATCGACAAATTAAAAACTAAGGGAAGTCCTATTTATTATTATGACTGCCACATCTCGTTTAGGTCTCTGTCGACATTTTTTTTCTAATTAATAGCTGCAAATATTTAATGTTCCAACAAGAGTTTAACTTTTAACAATTTTATGTACCTAATGAAAATGTTTGCATGCCGAATGGTGAAATATGGCAGAACTCAGATGAAAACCTACTACTACCTACTTATGTATAACCCATATTTGCAAATAAATGCTATTTTATTCTATTCTATTCGATGCTAACATAAACCACTGAAAAAAAAAAATTGTTTCAAAAATCTTTATCCCCTTTAAAAAAACATGTGTAAGTAAGGCGGCCCCTCCCAAAACACCGTCCCTTATAACCCAAAGTTATCCCAAGACTAAATCCTGGTATCAAATTAGACATGCAAATAACATTTTGATGATCATAGTAAGCGATATACCATTGAGTTGTGCTAAGTGATTGTGGACTTAAGACCTCCCCTCCCTCCCTCCATAAGGTCCTGAGGGACCCGTGATTAGAGGTAGTTTGGAGGAAGTACCTACCTTGGAAGATGAGGCTTACGTTAGAAGCGTTTTGAGTTTTAGATAGGTTTTTTTTTGTGTTGTATTAAAATAGCGCTTCCAAGGGGCGCATCCAGGGGACTTATAACGGCCACTTTGGCAGAATCATAATAGAAAAATATTATGAATCATCGTAAAATGTCACAATCTGACAATTCATAATATGATCTGCGTGCAATTCATATTACGAAATAATTTAACGTTGACAATTTTCTATGGAGATTCGTAAAATGGTCCACAAATTATGAATTGCTTTTGTGTACTTATTTTTCACTTATTAGTGTTTTTTTCGCCACTGCTCTCAAAACGGTGAAGGAAAACATCGTGAGGAAACCGGCATATCCTTGAACCAAAAATTTTAAGACATGTGACATCTACCAACCCGCACTGGGCCCGCGTGGTGGATTACGGCCCGCTCCCTCTCACAGAGAGGAGGCCTGTGTCCGAGCAGTGGGAGCATTATAGGCTGATTATGTAGTGTATTTTTTATGGAAGTCGGTTGTTTTTTTTCTTTACCCCTGTATCAATAAGCCTACTTGAACATTATATCTACGATTCCACGTCTATTTCTAAATAGTCCTACCCATCGACCGCACCCATTAACACCGTGGCAGGATGGATTAGTAATCGGAAATGAAAGTAGGCCCTAATCTTGCGTCAGCTAAGAATATTAGCTAACTATACAGGGTGTTAGGGTAGACACCGTTATCCTTGAAACTAGTGGTTTGATGTCATCTATAACATACTTTTTCTTTGGGACCAACCTTGAAATCGAAAAAAAAATCAGCTGTTCCATACATTTGTGTTCACTTAAATCGACAAAATGTATGGAACAACTGATTTTTATTTTGCGATTTCTAAGTTGGTCCCATAGAAAAAGTATATTATAAGTAGATGACACCAAACCACTAGTTTTAAGGATAACGGTGTCTACCCTAACACCCTGTATACACGGTCATTGAATTCCGTAGTGCTTTTAGGTTTACTACTAAATCAGAGTTATTTATGCTTGGAAAGCCGATACACGTTGGTCTAGTGGTCGAAAGGGCGGGCTACTGCAGAGTCCTGGGTTCGAATAGTGATGCCTATATGGTTCTGAGCTGTCAGATCATTCCCGTGGATGGGTGACCATCTTTACATACCGAGACTCCTCCGTGCCTCGGTAAGCACGTTAAGCCGTTGGTCCCAGCTGTCATTTGTGGATCTTTGACAGTCGTTACGGGTCGTCAGACACCCGAAAATCTGACAACCAGTCTTCCCAAGGGGTATCGTATTACCCAGTTACTGGGTTGTGGAGGTCAGATAGGCAGTCGCTCCATGTAAAATACTGGTATTCAGCTGCATCCGGTTAGACTGGAAGCCGACTCCAACATGGTTGGGCAGAGGCTAGGCAGAATATACCTAATTATAATCACGTTCTTGAAAACGGCTCTAACGATTTCGATGAAAGTTGCAATATAGGGTTTTACGGGGGCGAAAAATCGATCTAGCTAGGTCTCACATCGGAAAAACATCCGTTTCTCTATTTTCTCCCGAGCTGAGCTCATTCGCTCAGGTACTAATAAATAAACTCCCATGGAAGAACACCCGCGAGAGTCAAGATGACTATTTTTAGCCTCATCAAACACAAATACAGCTTCCATTAAGGGCGTACCCTACCTCAAATTGCTTAGCATGATCCACCGTTATTCCGAAAATACTGCAGCATTAATTTTGAAATAAATATATGTTAAAGTTGAGGATTGAAGCTAAACCTATGTTTGACGAAAACACGATTACATAGAATATTCTCTATAGAAAAAAAAACCAAATTTACCTCTAAACCGCTGGTATTCAAAAAAATACTTCAATTTAGATCATGAAACTTTGCATAATAACTGAACTAACTATAAAAAAAAAACTAACTTATGTATTTTTTTTAATTACCTTTATTTTCGCCGATAATAACAATTACTTACCTAAACTATTCGAGGCTTGGAGCCGCCAGGACCCCACTCCGTCTCGCTCTCACACAGGCCGCGAGTAGAATGGTGCGAGCGAGATAAAATTTGAGGTAGGGTAGGCCCTTAAGCTCAATATAAAACACACAATACCGTTAATCTAACAGATGAGTAAGACGGATGTGTTTGAGTACATTTTAGCAACTCTTTTATAAACCTTCACATAGCTATACAAAGCATGGAGACATAAAAAGAAATGCAGAAGGGTCACTCCTTGGTATTTCCTGGGTAGGTCGAATAGTCGCTCTATGTAAAATATAACATAGTTGGGAAAAGGCTAGGCAGATAAATACATAAATTAATGGCATAATAAACAAAACTAAAAATATAAAAATGTAATGCAATAATAGTTATTTATGCAACTGTTATATAATAAGGGGTATTAAAACACCGCCTCGTGTGATAATAGTATCACATGAGTGTTTTAATACCTAATTATTTACAGTTGCATACAAGACTTTATCTACACCCATGATATGAAAAATGTGTTTTGTTAGTGAAACGCGCCTGCATGACAATGTTCTTTTTTGAAATGAGTTGTATTATGAAATTTTGTACAACATTATAACACCCGTTTGGATGATATTATGGTTACTATGACAACATTAAAACAACCAGTGTTTTAATGGTGGCAATAAGCTAACTGTTACAGAAACTTTTATAGAGGATTTATAGCATGGGTGTAGATAAAAAATAATACACACCATTAAAAATTACAATTCAGTAGGTATAATGTGGTGCACAGAGTATTGACCCTACCCCCTGAACTATACTCCATTTGAAATAAGATTAGACGTATAGATAAGCCTTTTTTACATTCCGTTCAACCGATTTTGAATTCTATTGCGTTGGTGGCATGACAAATGGCAGCCGCAGTAGATAGTTGGTATTGTGTAACTTTTTTTGCTTTTAATGCTATCCTTATGCCTACGGTATAGAAGTCAAAATCGGTTGAACGGACTGTAAAATGGTTTGTTTTAATGTCTAATCTTGTTTCAAATGGGGTATAGGCGGGAACCGGTATCTCAGGGGCTATTGTTCAGCTATTTATTACATTCTGATCCATCTGAAGACGTTTGTATTTCACTAAGTACTATACAGATAAAGTACCATTTAGAGTGCGATGGTTTGTGTGAGCTTTAAGATATGATAAGATAGAATTCCTCGAGCGTACAATGCATGGAGGTTTTCCACCATTATCACCCGCCTGCAGTGTTACTAACAACATTTTGAAATTAGAACGATGTTTCGTTGGAGGAGCTCGTGGCTAAGTAATAACAGCCGCACGGGTTGTTCCGTCAGGTCAAGCTACGCTTGCCGGGGTTGGTCCGTGGATGGGTGACCATCTTTACATATCGAGACTCCTCCGTGCTTCGGAAAGCACGTTAAGCCATTGGTCCCGGCTGTCATTCAGTGATCTTTCACAGTCGTTACGGGTCGTCAGAAGCCCGAAAGTCTGATAACCAGTCTTACCAAGGGGTATCGTATTACCCAGTTACTAGGTTGTGGAGGTAAGATAGGCAGTCGCTTCATGTAAAATACTGGTATTCAGCTGCATCCGGTTAGACTGGAAGGCGACCCCAACATAGGTGGGAAAAGGCTAGGCAGATTGATTGTCTCGTTGTGAATCCGCGATGATTTACTTTAAAAACAAATGAGTTCGCTTTCGTATTGTGTGCGCTCACTTGAGTGAGGTGAGCAGTGAACTTTACAGAATAGCATTAACACTGGTTGGAGAGAATCCTAGGAATATCTTACCTCTTTTCCACAGATAATCCTTAATGTTAGAAATGCGAAAGTGAGTTTGTTTGTTACGCTTTCACGCTAAAACAGCTGAACGGATTTGGATGAAATTTGGCACATGGGTCTACCCATGTCATGTAAAAAGTACCCTATGCCCTAACCCAGATCATGGTAGACCATGATCTGGGTTAGGACATAGGGTACTTTTTACCCCGATATTCCAAAGCGATCGGGACTTAAGGCTCGTACAAACTATCGCGCCCGCGATTTCGCGTCTGTTTGCACGAGTCTTTATGCGGGTGAAACCGCGGGGCGCAGCTAGTATAATATAATCTCAGAAATTGTGAACCTTCTCTTTTCATCTGTGCAGTGGTCTCCACAAGTACATAAATAGTGAGTACAAATAATACTGAATGTGAGTGTTAATGAGTGCTATCCGTTGCCTTATGAACTGTTATTAGTGCTTTTAATTCACTGTTAGGAATCGGTTTGTTTTACGCTGAACGTGAGTGATGTTTGCTTGTAACATTCACACGTGTGACGCATTTGTTAGGAAACCAATTTACAGAAATAAATATCATTTAATGTGAGGTCAGCTTATACTGGACATGAACAGCTTCATTTGTCGCCGAGTGTACGTCTAAGACGAATTTTACGAGTAAAACGACGTTAAGAGAGTTATAATAAAAAGTCTTTGTATTCGCGAACGATGCATAAAAGAGAGTATAAGAAAATATTAAAGTTCGGGTGATCGCATAAAAGAATTACTGCCTTTATGGTCAGTTATAGCTGCTCAACCAAGTATGGGATGCGAGGGGATAAAAATAAACAATAGCGTTTATTTCTCTGGTTTATGGGGTGAATAAAATATGGTGTAGTATACTCCATTTGAAATAAGATTAGACGTATAGATAAGCCTATTTTACATTCCGTTCAACCGATTTTGAATTCTATTGCGTTGGTGGCATAACAAATAGCAGCCGCAGTAGATAGTTGCTATTGTGTAACGTTTTTGCTTTTAATGCTATCCTTATGCCTACGGTATAGAAGTCAAAATCGGTTGAACGGACTGTAAAAGGGTTTGTTTTAATGTCTAATCTTATTTCAAATGGGGTATAGATATGTCATGTTTTAGCGATCATGGGGACAGTGGATATTAGAAGGTGCGCGCTATTTTTGAAGTGAAATCTTTTTTATCAGACTTTGCGCTCTTTCTGATCAGTGAACGAAACTGAACCATAACTGTCGGTTCAGTGAAGCTGAATCGTGTGTGGTTCCAGTCGTGAGTTTCACTTCACTTTTCGTATCGTCACTCGTAAGCATGCACCCCTTTTTTAACCGACTTCTTCAAAAAGGAGGAGGTTCTCAATTCGTCTGTATGTTTTTTTTTTTTGTATGTTTGTTACGCGATTACTCCGCTAATTATGAATCGATTTTGATGATTTTTTGTTTGGTAGGTATTGCTTCCGAGGTGGTCCCATATAAATTTTATTAACTTTGCTTGCGTAATTTTTGAGTTAGCTTCAATATTACGTATTTTTCCCACTTAGTTTATCTAGATGATATCCTGTTTGACTCCTTCACTGTTATTTACATAGCAGGTAGTGGTATTCGGATTTGTATGGGGTAGGTACCACAACTAAAAAGGGAAAAATAAAAACTTTTTACAAAAAAAAAAAACAACCGACTTCCAAAAAAAACACTAAAAAAGTGAAAAATAACTTTAATTTCGGAAATCGGTGGCAAAAAACGGAAATTGAAAAGCAAAGACACCGACTTCCGAAATTAAAGTTATTTTTCACTTTCTTAGTGTTTTTTTTGGAAGTCGGTTGTTATTTGTTTGGAATCCTAAAATATAAATATCAGACCATTAATTAAATCAAACCAAATCAAAGTCCATGTCCAGCAGTAGACGTATTTCGGTTACTTTATTATTAAGGTGGATGCGCAAAGACAGCCCGCGAAATTATAAGCAATACAACTCTCTAAGTTCATGAAAGTGCATTGAACGACAAATTCATGAAATACTCATTCGATGCACTTACATGAACTTAAGGAGTTGTGTTGCTGATTCTAAAGATTATAATTCTGTAAATCCATATTTGTTACGGTCGCAAATAATATTTGGATCAACATACAACCTGATACTGACCTGCAAATTGCAAAAAACGAAAGAAAATTTGAATTTCGCGGGCCACCTTATCGCATCTCCCACATGTCCCCTAATCTCGAAAAAATAGTCAGTCGTCCCATACATTTGCGTCGTGCAGGTATTGAAGTTTTCTATGGGACAGTTGGTAATTTTTTCGCGATTACGATTTGGTTTCATGGAAAAACTTGATTTCAGAACATCAAACGTCCTGGATGCCAGTTTTTTCTCTTTACTAGCAAAACTGCCTGTAGATTCACAAGATGGTTTATCGGAATTATGTTCTCATATGTTTTGTGCCACAAAGTCTGTAACTTAAACTGATGCCAGTTTTTTCTCTTTACTAGCAAAACTGCCTGTAGATTCACAAGATGGTTTATCGGAATTATATTCTCATATATTTTGTGCCACAAAGTCTGTAACTTAAACTGATGCCAGTTTTTTCTCTTTACTAGCAAAACTGCCTGTAGATTCACAAGATGGTTTATCGGAATTATGTTCTCATATATTTTGTGCCACAAAGTCTGTAACTTAAACTGATGCCAGTTTTTCTCTTTACTAGCAAAACTGCCTGTAGATTCACAAGATGGTTTATCGGAATTATATTCTCATATATTTTGTGCCATAAAGTCTGTAACTTAAACTGATGCCAGTTTTTTCTCTTTACTAGCAAAACTGCCTGTAGATTCACAAGATGGTTTATCGGAATTATATTCTCATATATTTTGTGCCATAAAGTCTGTAACTTAAACTTAACATCCACCTCTTTCAAATGACATAATGACACACATTCTTGGACGTCTCTCAACCAGTTTCACAACATTCATGTGAAGACATGATTCATCTCGCTTCACTACTGTATCTTGACTGTTGTGACTGTTTCGTTGACTCATCGGTCACAATATAACTATGTCCTAGTTTCCAAGGTATTATTGGTTTAGTCACAAACCACTGAGATAATCTGTGGTTATAAATGATTACTTTTTCTGTAAAGTTCTCTTGGAACCTCACTCAAGTGAGCGCACAGAATTTGAAAGCGAACTCATTTGTTTTTATCGTAAATCATCGCGGATTCACAACGAGTCATCGTTCGAATTTTGAAGGGATGTCTAGGGAACAGTAAAAAAACTGGCCAGTCAGTTAGGTTGGTAACTGGTTCCATCTGTGGAGTTGCTTTTGAAGTATTCCAGAATTCCAGCTTCCAGCGCTCGGTGTGGCAACACGTCGTGTTCTGGTTTGAAACTGGTCAATCGTCATCCTGAGGATGCCTCTTTGAGAGGTGATACACGTGTCAATTTCTTACAGGATTTTTTATGACTCTTGAAGAATAGTTAAGCGGAATAGGTTACTAAATATATCTACGTCTATTGTATTTTATTCCAGAATTGATTGAAGATCTTTTTCTTCGCTTACAGTCCAAAGCACGAAGGGCTCTAGATTATGGAAGATTGGTCACCCATCTATGAGGTAGCATTATTATCCTATAGTTCTTCATTCATTTTGGTAAAAGTTACCATGAATACATCATTACCAATTACTATCTTACAATTCAAATTGAACCCTTACAAAAACCGACAAAACGAATTAAATATAATGTTTATTGTAAATATAATTGCGTATGATATATTGCTGGCAGCCCCATTCCAATCTTATAATGGTTCACAATGAAAGGATAGGGTTACAAGACTAAAAAATTAGGGGACCATGTGACAACATTGAAAGTTGAAACCGCTACTTATAATTTATTTATGTTCACGCTTTTTTTTTCAATTACGGAGTGTGTTGTGCAAGTAGTATCCGATTTATTTAAAACCACTTACAATCAATCTTCTAGCTCGCGGCTAAGTAATAACAGCCGCACGGGTCGATCCAACAGGTTAAGCTACGCTTGCCAGGTCCTTGGATGGGTGACCGTTTTTTTCATATAGAGACTCCTCCGTGCTTTTTTTTTTTGTGTGGGAAGTCATCATATGGCTTCTCCCGCTCTGGGCGGAGCGGAAGGGCGTGTCAGACTCTTACTGACTAAAACCCACCCGTGTTCCTTCAGTTGCCTGTTGCCAGGGTCCCGGTATCCCTTTCGGACTATTCCGCAACCCTGGCAGACTCCGCCGTGCCTTGGAAAGCACGATAGCCGTTGGTCCCGGCTGTCATTCGTGGATCTTTGACAGTCGTTACGGGTCGTCAGAAGCAAGAAAAGTCTGACAACCAGTCTTACCAAGGGGTATCGTATTACCCAGTTACTAACACATCTAAACCTATATTTTTATTAAGTCGTCTTAAAACAACAAACAAAGACAACAGGGATAAACAGCAACGTCAAAACCTGAACCGAATTGACGTAAGCTGTCAAACGACCTGTCAATATCAAATCGTATGTCATCTCATTACATGAATGCATTATACTTTAATGACATCATGACCTAGAGCCAAAGGTGCCTTTAGAAGTTAGCTAAGTGGTCTAAAATATGAATAATAAACTAAATAACAGTTAAATATGAATGAAGCTCTTATTTTATTAATGCAGTGTGCTCAAACTAGAATGAAGCAGACTGCAATTTATATTACACAGTATTCAATTAGTGAAACAAATTACTGATGCGAAAAATATTAATTCGAAGTGATCCCATCCCTAAGCTAGTGACGTGACAAATTTAATTACAAATCGATTAGCCTATCTAGTGATGGGAAATCAATATTTTTTATTGCTTTTACACGATGAAAGTGATCAATTCGATTGGAATTTGAATAAGTGCTGTGCCCAAATTGATTGCGTTGATATACGTGCCCGGTAGAATTACTGAGGGCGTGTGACAAACATTATACATTCATACGTCATAGTCGATAGCCTAACGTAGCGGTTCGGATTACACAATTCCGTTTATTAGTGTTGGGATAGAAGTCGATAAAAAACATTTTGTTTAATGGATTGTTTTTTTTTTTTAGGTGAATAATTAATGTTTTTAATTCTTATCTGTTTAAAGTAATTTATTAATTTTACAGACTACTAAGGATATGGATAGTTAGGTAGTAGGTGACCTATACCACTACATACGACGTTACTAACATAACATACGTTAAGCAGAGTTGCACACCCACATTTCGCCAGTTATGTTTAAGCCCCTTGTAATAGGGGGCGAATCTATTGCCATCTACCGGGCAGGAGTACAGTCTCCGGGCCGCTTCTAAGAAATTCCGGAAAAAACCAGTAACATTTGCTCGACCCGGAAATCGATCGGACCTCATGCTCGTCAGTAGCACTTGCAACCACTAGACCAACGCGGCAGTCGACGTAAGTAATCAAACTCAAACTCAAAGCATTTATTTCAATTAAACCATTTACAGGCACTTTTGAATTGTCAAAGAGTCGGTCAGTTAGTCAGAAAGTTGAAGCTTGTTGCCCATTCCAAAACGTAGATCTGTATGGAGAAGAACGGACAAGAAACTCCAAGGACACTCTTTTAAATATGGATATAGATATTACAAAATCCTGGGTACAGTATTCATGTTGCTTCTATATGTGAGAACAATGTAAAACAAAAAATAATTTAATTCAATTTAACTTCATATACCAAAACAAATAATCTTAAATAAATAATACGGAATGAGTTTCATAGAAATCTCACCCAAGTCCAATATACGTTTGTAAAGTAATTATGTGCGAAAGTTTTTTATTGTTTCAGGCAAAGTGTGTCAAAATACGGAAAATTTCTCTCGAAGTTAGCGAATTATTATTTTGTTTGACTCGAAGCAAATATGGAAGTTTAAATATAGGAATGTTTATCTTTATACATGTTTGAGGGTATTTTTGTTTTGTTATGGGGAGGGTATTTATCTTTTGGGTTTTAATTTGTAAAGAAAGAAAGAAAAGAAAGAAAATACATTTATTCAGCACAGACGAAAAGGCACACAATATACATAATATACAGCAGATAACAAAATAAAAATAAAGAAACAAATAAGAAGGTAAAGAAGGACATTATCAGGGGAGTGTGCCTCACGGCTGCGCCAAAAAGGCCCAGTTCAGCAAAAATGCCAGACAACTAGTGCCTGACCTGTTGTTTTGTTTTTTTTTGTAGAATGTAATAGAAAAAAAAACGGCTGTATGTTTCAGAACTAAGGATCGAGATGTTATTTTTTTTTGTTGATAATAATATGATTGAATGTGTGGTAGTATTTACATGTTCAAACTCAAAGTCAAAGCATTTATTTCAAACTAGCTTCCACCCGCGGCTTCGCCCGCGTGGTATGTCGATAAAAAGTAGCCTATGTCCTTCCCCGGGATGCCAAGTGTTACCTGCCTTACCAAATTTTATCGAAATCCGTTCAGTGGTTTAGGCGTGAAAAGGTAACATACAGACCGATATCGACAGAGTTACTTTAGAATTTATAATATTAGTATGGAAGTATGGATAAACCAATTACAGGTACTTTTCTTAGAAAAGAAGTAATATAACTGGTTTTATTTAATATATTTTTAATAAAATACGCGACACCGATAATTTTTATACCGTGAATTTTTCTTAGAAATTCGCGCCAGTCTGCCCGAGGCTTTACAGTAGGTATGTCTTTAACTTACTTAATTTACATATTCTTCTCCATAGACCTTTGATAATTCAAAAGAGCCTTTAATTATTTTGGTTTATGTGAAATAAATGTTTTGAGTTTGAGTTTGAACATGTAAATACTGTGACAGTAACAACTTTACCGTATTTTCCATTGACTTGAAAACCATCAAATTAAAAAGGTTCCACCGCTGAAATAATTTATTCAACCCTTAAAACCTGTCTGATTACAACATGACGTCAAATATCAATCAGTCACCGCACTATCGCGCCATCTCAATTTATCGATAAGAGCACAACACTACGCTGTCCATTATAATAGGCGTTTTGTTTACAATGCCAACTGAAGGGGAATCCGGGCCCCAACTCAATAACACTATGACTTAAATCACACCGCAACACTCACACAAAATGTACTTTAACTCCATCAATACAAAGCTGATTTTACTTTGAAGCAACAAGGAATAAACTTGGAGTGATGTTAAATGCAAATGGGAATAAGTGACATTGTGTATAAATGTAAAAGGAACTGTATTACGAGAGTGTTAAAGTTGTTCTTGGAATGTAGTTTGCGGTGTAGATAAATGGGTTATGTCATGGCGCTGTCGGCAGAAGAAATCGATAACAGAAAATTGCGTTTCCGTCACCTATTCCCCGTAGTAAGTCGTGTTTTTTAGTATGTTACGATGTTTTGTAGTGACATATTGCTCTAATGGTGGTAAGAAGGTTTGTGGGACTTTCTCAGTAGCGGCCCGGAGTCTAGATTTCTGCTCGGTAGATGGCAATAGGCTCGCATCTCGGAACCGGATAAAAAAAATACCGGTTTATTTCGGTTTTCCTCCGAACTTTTCTTAAGAACGTGACATTTGAACAACTTTATTTTAACCTAAATTAACCGGTTTATTCCACGAGCTGGATGTCGGCATTCTTACTACTGATTAAAAACTGAACACAATTGGTTTTTATTGTTCTAAACCGGTTAATCAGACATAACCTTTATATAATAATCTTGCAAATACCGGTAAAAAAAAACGGTTTATGCGAACGAAACCGAATGTAAAGGTTTTTGCGTCAGGTACATCACAACGGTTTGAAAATTTAACCGGTATCCGAGGCATGCTCGCCTCCTACATGGGGCTTAAAAACATAACTGGCGAAATGTGGGTGTACTATAGGTACACCTCTGCCCCATCCTTCGGAGAAATAAGGCGTGTGGTTATGTGTTGTAAGGTTTAACTTATGATCATTCATAAGCTGTAATATTCTCTTCACAAAATGTCAAAAGCCTATTTCTTTATTGGATCAGCGGATTAAGACTTTATATCGAGCATAAAACTGTTTAAAGCAAAGAATTAAAAAGATAATCAAAGCTGGTGTTTCACCTACAATTCGTTCGAAGCTGAATTCAGTTTAGGTTTCAGTTGAACAGTCTTTCAGAGACCGGGGGTAAGTCACTCGTTTCAGATCACGCTAAAGTGCAGTATTGTGTAAAGTTCACTTGGCAACTCAACAATTCGAAAGCGAACTCATTTGTTTTTCAAGTAAAACTCAAAACACACAAGGCGGGGCGTGTCGGGAGCGGGTCGGGTCGTTTTATTCGCGGGAGCCGCGCTGTCATCGTGTTCACACACAGCGCGGGCGCGGGACGGCAGCGAGTCGGGCGTGGGACGGTAGCGGTTTGGGTGCGGATATATTTAAAATCTTCATAATTCAGAGATCCATCGCACAAACAGATTTTTTTTTGTAAATATTCACAAAGCAAATACGACATGCTCCGCGCCCGCGTTTTGTGTGTTTTTATCCATATAATTCCTTGATTACAATTTATTATGCCCGCCTTACTCCCGCGCTCGACACGCTCCCGACCCGCTCCCGTCCCGCGCTGTCTGTGGTGGCGGGCGAAGGGCGCGGCTCCCGCTTCCGTCCCGCTCCGCGGCCGACCCGCGCACGCGTTCCGTGTGTTGACATCCATATAATTCCTTGAATTACAATTTATCATGCTCGTCGTACTCCCGCGCCCGACCCGCTCCCGACACGCATCCGCTTTGTGTGTGTTTTTATTTTAAGCTAAAAATAATCATCGCGGTTTCCTCGACACTGTTCGAATTTCGAAATTATTCGTTTTTCAAAGTAACACTAAGATTATGGGCCGTTTTTTATGACTCAGAGTGTACTGAAACACTTCGAGTCATAAAAACCAGCCCATAATGTGTACCGTAAAGAAAGCTGCCATTTTGAATGACCATGTATGAAGTTAAACAGCTGTTGCACATTTTGCAAGGTATGTCCACTGACCGTCTGCCGGTAGTCTGAACAATACACTCTGAAACAATGGGGTCATTAACCGCGGCCGCCATGTTGTTTTTTTTTTGTAAAATTAAAACAACTCTTTTATTCTGTGGGTCGAGTCGTAGAGCAGTGAAAGGGGTAGAGGGCTTTTTTTCAATGTTTTTTTTTATTGCTCTAGGTATTATAGAGCTTCGCATTTTTTGTAGGTGGTGGAAGAAATTTCTAACTTTTATGCATTTTCTCATACACAGAAGGCACGAGCATTGAGCATTGATCTGTATGGCATTGATCTACATGCTTGCTCATTGGCATTTTCTGTCAATAAAATGACGAGTCTCGGTTTCTTCAAGAAGTTTTCCTACACCGTACGTAACTACGTACGGACGGTAGTTACGGGTCGTCAGAAGCCCGAAAGTCTGACAACCAGTCTTGCCTAGGGGTATTTTATTTTTTTACTGGGTTGTGGAGGTCAGATAGGCAGTCGCTCCATGTAAAATATTGGCATTCAGCTGCATCCGGTTAGACTGGAAGCCGACCCCAACATAGTTGGGAAAAGGCTAGGCAGTAGTAATGGCAATTAATGCGATTTTGTATTAGTTTCATTAGCATGTGAATTCTTGAGTCTTAGCATGATAATGATTATTGCTATGCTAATAGCTAATATGATGATAATTGATAATAATGAAGTATGTGAATTGTGTTAATATGCGAATTAAATAGTGCGTTCGCCTTCGGACGTATCCTGGCGTGTATTTATTGCGTACATATTGGCGTGTATTATCTATTTAAGTATATCTACCGCTGCGTTCGTCGACGCTCTGACGTTTAATAGTATGAAACATTACGAATAAATTCAATTAGCATTTACAGAACTTCGCAACTACTTTTCATTTGCTAAATGCTAAATGTGAATTCACAAGCTAACAATGAATGCGAAAGCGAATTAATCCATCACTACTAGGCAGATTGATTGTACGTAACTTGTGTGTTTACACTACTCGCAACTGCTCTACACGGAATCAACCACTAGTACTATAATCTAAGAGGCATGTCAGAGTATGCTAGACTTTACTCCTAATTCTGGCTCTATTACTATATTGTAGACAAGGCTCTTCAGATCTTCAGGGTCACCTTATCAGGACTTGTAAGTAGGTTACGATCCTGACTTCGAATCATTTAAACAATGTTGTTGATTCAGAGGCTAAAAATAGGAATAGATAATAGTTCTAAGTGTATCATTTATTGATAGTTAAAGAGGCTATTTAGTACAAATCACTAACTACTGATTGCTAATGCTAAGTATTATTGAATGCAATATATCATCACGCCTGTATTCCCCGAAGGATTGGGCAGAGATGTACCTAGTACACCCACATTTCGTCAGTTATGTTTAAGTAACATGTAATAGGGGGCGAGCCTATTGCCATCAACCGAGCACAAATCCAGACTCCGGGCTGCTACTGAGAAATTCCAGATAGAAAAACCCAATAAGATTTTGCACGACCCGGGAATCGAACCCAGGACCTCGTGGTCAGCAGTAGCGCTGCAACCACTTTAGAATTATGTCTTTCGTTAACCACGCGTTGTCCAAACATGGTAGTTTCCAACTCCCCCAAGTTTGGCGTTGTAGGTGTTTATACTCTCTGCCAGGGTTGCGGGAAAGTTCGAAAGGGATACCGGGACCCTTGGCATCAGGCAACTGAAGGAACACGGGTGGGTTTCAGGCAGTAAGAGTCTGACCCTCCGGAGAAATAATTTGATGATATCCAAGCCTAAAAAAAAAAAAAAGATATCTATACCCTATAGTTGGTAAATTGGTACCAGCACCCTAATTGCGTAATGCACGGTCGGTCAGAATTGGAATCGGTTTGAAACAAATGTCTAATCCATTGCTTCATAAGGCTGAGTCCTGAGTGAAGGCGCACCGCGCAGGCGTAATGAACGGCGGATAAAACAAATGTTCGAGATGGTCGAACTTGTCCGGAGTGCGAGCGGGCGCGCGCATTTCACGGCGCATTTGACGTTTCTCATTAAGGCTCTTGCATGTTACATGCCGCGATAACTTTGTACTACTTTCCATATTGTGTAACTATAGACAATCCGTCTGTTTGCCAACCTATCACATAAAGGATCTTACATAATGGGGCGATTTGTCGCGCGACGCGTCGCCGCTGCATTGTTCGCCGTGAAGTTTTCTCAGAAATTGTTTTGTTAAAATTCGCGTCGCGCGACTAATCGCGCCAGTATGTAAGAGCCTTAAAACCTCAAACAACAACGTTTTAATGGAAACGCAGCCTCTGTGCCACACTACTCTGTGCTGTAGTTAAATCGAGTTTGAAATTGGCGCGGCCGCCCTAACCCAACTTTGTATTGAAACAAGCTTTTTACGTTACATCTACATATACGAATAAACTCATGTATGTTTGGTACGCGTTTTTGCGGTGTGTCGTCATATTTTTTTTGTTAAGTTTTAATTTGTGAACCATTTTTAGGGTTCCGTACCCAAAGGGTAAAACGGGACCCTATTACTAAGGCGGAGTCTTAGTAATAGGGTCCCGTTTTACCCTGTCTGTCCGTCTGTCACCAGGCTGTATCTCATGAACCGTGATAGTTAGACAGTTGAATTTTCACAGATGATGTATTTCTGTTGCCGCTATAACAACAAATAAGTACTAAAAAACAGAATAAAATAAATATTTAACGGGGCTGCCATACAACAAACGTGTTTTTTTTTGCCGTTTTTATATATAATGGTACTTCGTGCGCGAGTCCGACTCTACCTACTTAGTACTAAAGTCTGTTTTTTTATTCCCGTAGACTTATTGGACAGGTGCAAATGTGAAATTACATAATGAAAAAAAAAAACAGACCATAGAGAACTTTGACAACCAACCAGTGTGACAACCAAAGTTAACGTCAAATCATTTATATGCGCATAAAAGGCACTTTTGAACGAGAGAAGAAGTACAGTTAACCGCACATCAGTGGTAACACTTGCTCTACGAAAATCGCCCTTACTGCTAAGACATAAAGGTGCTATCCATGTCAAATTGTGACCACCACTGAGTGCGTTTACAATACAGGGAGGTAGAATCGCTACGCTATTTCGTTGGATGTAAAAAAAAAAATTGCCGTTCTATAAAACACCAGATCTTTTTTTTTATATAACACGTGTTTTTTTTTTTTTATAACCGACTAGAATTTTCTACGGGGTCTAGAATTCATGGTTACAGTTTGCGTGTCGATGGCTGCCTTATTTTAAAGTTATAAGCTGTATTATTTTTTCAGTCGACCAAACTATTGTTGCAACAACTTTCAAACTTCAACCCCAATACCTCGACATTTCCCCAACCACACAATGAAAGTTGGACTAATCGACTTCCTTTGTAAACTAAACCAAACTACATTTTTCTAAATTAATTTCCAACGTTCGCGTTAATTACAATTTAATTGATCACGCGACTGTTCGCAGATTGTGGGGATACAGTTATTATGCTGTAAACTATTAACTATTAGCTTTTGCTTCTAAGTTAGTTATTCATTCATGGAGTTAGACTATCGTATTCAGTTTTCGTAGTACTACAACTTCGGGGTCTTGTAAGATAAAATAAGTTTATTTATTTCTCACCATAATATAAAAGTACATTTACAATACAAGTACAATAAAATTGATCATAGGACAATACATAATAGTTTTAATTGTACTGTGGGAGACTTTACTTTGGTTTTGAATTTTCGTTTTTTACCATCGCCTTCCGAAATTCAAGTTATTTTTCACCGTTTAGTGTTTTTTTTGGAAGTCGGTTGTTTTTTTTTTTGTAAATTTTTTTTTTTCACTTTTTTGTCGTGATACCCCACACAAATTCGGATACTACTTGATAAGTAAATAACAGTGTCAGGAATTTAAAACATCATCTATATAGTATTTTTCTCTTTATAGTATGGACCCAAGTGGGAAAAATACGTATTATTGAAGCTAACTCAAAAACTACCCAAGGAAAGTTAATAAAAGAAAAAGAATTTTCAAAATTGGTATACAATTGACGAAAAAACGATGAACATAGAAACCTCCTTCTTTTTGTTAAAAAGATTCAAAGACTGAAGACGGTTTTAAATGAAAGCTTACTAATTAGTAAGGTTTCGTTTGGAGCAGTCTGAGGAGCCACAGTCATACGTAGGTAGCTACTACCAAACTGCTAACGGTGGTGAATCGCTTTAACCGACTTCAATCAATCTGCCTGCCTTTTCCCAACTATGTTGGGGTCGGCTTCCAGTCTAACTGGATGCAGCTGAATAGCCATTATTTTACATGGAGCGACTGCCTATCTGACCTCCACCACCCAGTAACTGGATAATACGATACCCCTTGGTAAGACTGGTTGTCAGACTTTCGGGCTTCTGGCGACCCGTAACTACTGTCAATGATCCACGATTAACAGCCGGGATCAACGGCTTAACGTGCTTTCCGAGGCACGGAGGAGTTTCGGTATGTAAAGATGGTCACCCATCCACGGACCAATCAAGCGTAGCTTAACCTGATGGATCGACCCGTGCGGCTGTTATTACTTAGCCACGAGCTCCTTTTTAACTGACCCCTCATGAACCCAGCAGGTTATGTTAATACCTACTGGTTTTCCAATCCACGTGTCATCTAAACAAAGCAACACATCACACGCATGAAACCTATGAAACAGTGTGGAAACAATCAAAAGTTGCGTCCCCGAGTCCCCGCGCCCGGACTGACCAACTTCCTTCATTATTCAACAACACATGGATTGACCATGCGTTGCCATGGAGATTGGAATTAGTATTATAATTTGTATTAGTTTAAACTTGGTTTAAACTCACGTGGCTGTTGTAAGAGCTTTTATTTTAGCTTTAAGGGCGCACCCTACGTCAAATTGCTTAGCATGATCCTCCGTTATGTCGATTACTGAAGCATTAATTTTGAAATAAATAATTATGGTAAAGTTGAAGATTGATGCTAGGTCAAAACACGATTACATAAAATTTTCTCTTTAGAAAAAAATCCTAAGTTACCTCTAAACCGAACTATAAACCGATGTTATTAAAAAAATATTTCAAATTTGATCATGTAACTTTGCATACTAACTTTTTATTTTTTTTGTTTTATTTTCGCAGTAAAAAGCAATTAGCTACACTTTTCGAGTCTTGAGAGCCGCTAGCATCCTACTCCGTCTCGCTCTTACTGAGGTCGCGAGTAGTATAAAGTGAGCAAGATAAAATATCTGAGGTAGCGTACGGTCTTAAGGCTCTTACATACTGACGCGACGTCGCCGGCGCCGCATTATTCGCTGTGATTTTTTTTCAGAAATTGTTTTGTTATAGCCGTGTCGCGCTGTCGCGTCGCGCCTGTTTGTCGCGCCTTTACTTTTAGAATACTGTTACGTAAAATTGGACAAATTCCCTTTGTCTTTGAGCGTCTCCGCGTCCAGCGCTCGGTGTGGCAACACGTCGTGTTCTGGTTTGCAATTGGTCAATCGTCATCCTGAGGATGCCGATCGTTGAGAGGTGAAACACGTGTCGATTTCTTTCAGGGTTTTTTATGACTCTTGAAGAATAGCTATATTATACAATTTCGGAAAGAATTGACTTATGTGATAGGAATAAAACATAGTCGAAAAGTGAGAGCACCAAGAAAATCATCAATGTTTTTTTTAGTTTCATGTGTACTTAATCCTCATTCCGGTGCAATGTGAATTAATTGCACCACTTATGGTGCAAAAAATAATTTTTTATCTTTGTATTATGAGTGGCTGCAGGCTTTTATTATATTAATTGTACTACAACTCTGCCAAACATAACCTACCCCTTTACTCAATGTAAAAAAAGATTAAGAGGAAATAGGGTCGGTCCCCTCCCCATACAAACGCTTTCGCCTGTTTTCTTTCTGGTTTATGAAATTAGAGCAATGATTCTTTACAGTAAAATAAATATCAACTAGTTCTATGCCCCTATCAGTGGCGAAAGGTCCATAGAACACGATTCCTACCGGCTTCCCTTTAGAGGTTCGCATCACCAAGTCTACCGCTATTGAACAATGGCACAGACAATAGCGTCTACTATTGCCAAAAAATATAGTTACAGGGTATTTAATTCACCATAACATTCAAACAACAAAAACGCCTATTTGTGGCTTTGAATTAGCAAACAATAAAAAATGCCCTAAAATAACCCGTCGCCAAAACGTCAGAATCGGGAACTAAACATTCATACAATAGCGATCCCGTCATGAGGTCACGTGGCACCGCTTGATAAGGACGATAGCAAGCCGGTGTTTATCGGGTTACGATAGAGACATATAGAATAAATTAAAAATTTAAAAAACCCCCGACAAAAACAAAGCATTTAAAAAGTAAACAAATAACATTGGCCCTTTAAGTTTAATATAAAAGTTGTAGGTAATATTTTGATCCAAGCGTCGTCGCGTCGGGGGACGGCTCATGAAAATAGGAAATTAACAGCAGCTATCCTTTCTACAATAGCATATATTCATTATTCCTAGTGTATGTTGGCGTTTTCATTAGCCGTCCCCCTACAACTTTTATATTAAACTTAAAGGGCCAATGTTATTTGTTTACTTTTTAAATGCTTTGTTTTTGTCGGGGGTTTTTTAAATTTTTAATTTACCTTTTATTTCCAGCTTTTTAAATTTCATATTATATTACTAGTACAAACGCTATGATCAACCCGCGGCTCGCCGATATCTGCGTAGCTGTACGTACTTTTGCCACAGTGAAGCTAATTTCTAATTTAGTCTCATTTCTCTTTCCTACTCCATCATCAGACCCTGATCACCATCCATCTGTAACCTATTTTTTGAGACCTTTCCAATGAGCCCAAACACGATACCTCTGCTGTAAGTTGGTGAGGGAGTCGGGTATCCTGCATCCAGGTGATGCTGCAGCATCAGTTCAAGGTTACTATATTCTTCTAATATCATTGAAGTAACAGAATTCTAAATTTCCAATCGATTAGACCTGTGAAAGATGCTCACATCCATTCATCAACTAGAAAAGAGCTGATAATCTTCAAATGGCTGAACCGATTTTCTTGAATAATAGCTAAGAACACTCTCGATTAAGTCACCTTTCAAACAAAACAAAAAAAATCAAAATCGGTTCAGCGGTTTGGCAGCTACGATGGAACAGACAGACACACAGATACACAGATTCACAGATACACAGATACACAGATACACACGTTAAACTTATAACACCCCTCTTTTTCAGTCGGGGGTTAAAAATGAAAAATGTCACCTAGAACGAGATGGAGGAATATTGCATATTTCATTTCGTTTTCAATTTTAGAACTCCTTTATTAATTTTAAAATTATATTTCAGTTTATTTCTGTTAAAAATTGAAAGTTATGATATGCGTACCTATTTTTGGTTCTGCTACTTTGGCGATAGATGGTGTTAAATACAGTTACGGAAATACTCTTATTTTTTAGTTAATAATTCATGTTTACTTTATTCATAAGTAAGTAAGTTAAGAACAGCACTGCTTCGGCTTGCCTCTCATAAAAATTGACCCCTCGCCGCTGGCCCCTATGTTTTCCGTTTTGATGATGCAAATGATCTGTAGAAGCACTAGACCCCTCAGAAAATGCTCAAAATTGCTTGTTTAGACCGCTGTCATCAGAGGCCTATTGTGCAAATTTGACAACTATTAATGAAAAAAGAAAAGGCATAGGGGCACAGTAAATAATATCCTTCTTATTCAATTTATAAAATATCTTTCAAATTGATTCAATATTGGAGGAGGAAATAGACGAGCGTCGAACCTCTAATTATGTCTGAAGAAAAGAACGATCCTATATCCTCTTATCAGTGACACCACAACCATTGTACCCTCAATAATTAAACTAATGATTTGTTTCTTCTTCCCCAGGTAAGCATCTTTGAACAAGTACTTCAGTTTCTACCAGAGGTACTCCCCACTCGAAAGTAATCGGCTTAAGTAAACTGGTAGGTAATGAGAGTTTTTTTTGTATTTAAATATTTGTGAAGGAGATTTCGCAGGTTGCTAGCGGTGAAATTATATATTTAATTAATCTTCTTATTAACATAACATCAGGCCCGTGTTCCCCGAAGAGGTAGGCATTCCTCCTCATATAGAATTTTAATCTCACGAAACGACGCGCGTTTCACTTGTGGTAACCAAGTGTACAAAAACGCTGTGAATGTGTGCGTTAAGACGAGTAGCGTCAACACACGCACACACACTTCCGACTTCGCGATTGTCTCGCACGGTACCGAGAGCACCTGCTCTCACACAACAATGACTATACTTTAAAGGCCCCCACAAATAGGCGCGACAAGAGCCGCGCTGCGATTTTTTTCGATACGATATATATCGATACTTTTTGACACTTCTTGCACCCCTAGTACGGTTCGTAACCACAAGTAAAACACGCGTCGCTTCGTGAGATAAAAATATTGTACTATATATATTCCCGTTTTAAACGGGACTGTCCCTTTATTTGACCACCTGTCCCGTTGTCCCCAAACAATGGTCTGGGACGCAAAAAAGTCCCGTTTTCTGAAATCGCGCGAAAATTTTAAATTAGTTTTGTTTTTAAGTAATTTTCTTGAAGTAATTTAGTGATAAACTGGTGACTTATTTGAAGATTTCTATTGTTTTGTAATTTTACCCACAGTTATGCCGAAACGCAAGTGTTCATTTAATGTAAACCTATACTCCATTTGAAATAAGATTAGACGTATAGATAAGGCTTTTTTACATTCCGTTCAACCGATTTTGAATTCTATTGCGTTGGTGGCATGACAAATGGCAGCCGCAGTAGATAGTTGGTATTGTGTAACTTTTTTTGCTTTTAATGCTATCCTTATGTCTGCGGTATAGAAGTCAAAATCGGTTGAAAGGACTGTAAAAGGGTTTGTTTTAATGTCTAATCTTATAAAAAAATACTAAAACTTGGCTTCTCTCACTGTCATACAATGATACTGAGGATTTGGTGAGTTAGCACCAAAATTACAAGCAAGTCATTCACACAAAACCCACATCTACAACTCACCAATACACCCCCACTCACACACACACACACAAACACACGCACACTCCAACATTATTTAGAATTATTTGTTTTGTTCAATTTATTTTTATCTCTTGATAGTTCGCTAATTATTACGAATTCTGTCCATTTTCAAACATCCTTTTAAGATTTATAATAGCTAACGCAAACCATGTCTCAATTTAAAATTTAAGATAACGCAACTCAGGCCCCCAAGATACAGGCGCTGCCTAGTTTGGGGACCACTGTTTTAATTGCATGTTAAATATTCTAGTTACAGTAAGCATGCAATGTTATGCAATGTTATTTCAAATGGGGTAAACAAGCAAAGTACACATTTATTTAGCAAAGTAATACTCCTTCGGATGTCAGATGCGAAAAGTGTCGCACTGAGTTTAGTGTTTCCCATAGTGGTGCTGGTGATTGCTTCTTATTTTTCATAATTACATAAAATAAAAATAATTTTAATTAGGTACTTTAATGTGAACACAAAATACCTAAAGAACATTAAAAAGTTGTATTTATTTTCATTGGTATCCTGCCCACTGGCGTATATCATATTAATAGCATGTATGGTGCATACATACAGATAATTTATTAAAGACGTCCCGTTTTGAGTTTTAAAAAAAAATGGTCAGTTTAGCTCATGTGCCTTTGGTTCTTAGACAACCAACGACCGACAACTTTCAAGTCAGGGTCGTTACCACTAGGCCACGGCTACTCTAACTGAAGTTCTAATTGAAAAACCTCCTAACACTTAGCCTGACGCGGGAATTTCAGCTAGTATTGCCCTTTTTTTAGGGTTCCGTACCCAAAGGGTGAAACGGGACCCTATTACTAAGACTCCGCTGTCTTTCTGTCTGTCACCAGGCTGTATCTCATGAACCGTGATAGCTAGACAGTTGAAATTTGAATGATGATGTATTTCTGTTGCCGCTATATCAACAACTGTTCTGGAGTCCTGAAATACAGGGCTGCCCTAGTTTAGGCTCCAGTCCACTCCATTTATTTTATGTACCTATACTGTGCTTAGATTAGTGTGGAAAATAAATGAATTTTACTTTAAAAAAAAAATACTAAAAAACAAAATAAAATAAATATTTAAGGGGGCTCCCATACAACAAAAGTGTTTTTTTTTTGCTGTTTTTATAGATAATGGTACGGAACCCTTGTGCGCGAGTCCGACTCGCACTTGGCCTGTTTTTTTCATGTACGTGCCATTTTAAATATTTGTAAAGTTTAATTCTCCAAAGTTCATCTTAGGCCCAATGTCTTCTAAAGAGTGACATCTTCTGAATAGTTAATGAGTTCTTAGTACTGAAGATCGTAAAACAGTCGTATTTCATAAAGAAATGTACAAAAGAAATAGATTTAGTCTGGGTAGCATGAACTCACTGTCTCCGCCAAATAAAATTACTTAAGAAATGATTTGGTACAGTGGCTGTCAAGGTTTTGGACTCTGCTAATTATTAAATCTTGTTATTGAAGGCTTGTGGCTAACTAATAACAGCCGCACGAGTCGATCGATCTGAGGCCCTAGACAAAGTGACATTCTATCAGCGATAACGATGATGGAAAAGGCAAAAATGTATAGGACTGACATAAGCTATCGAAAAGCTTATGTCAATCCTGTTAAAAGTCGTTGTAGAAATACGAAACGCTTTCGAAGGGATTGTCACTTGTCTAGGCCCTCAGGTTCAGCTACGCTTGCCGCGGTTGGTCCGTGGATGGCTGACCATCTTTACAAACCAAGACCCCTCCGTGTCTCGGAACGGTACGTTGAGCCCAACCCGGCTGGGATTCGTAGATCTTTGACAGTTGTTACGGGTCGTCAGAAGCTCGAAAGTCTGACAACCAGTCTTACCAAAGGGTATTACCCAGTAATTGGGATGTGGAGGTCCGATAGGCAGTCGCTCCATGTAAAATACTGGTATTCAGCTGCATCCGTTTGGACTGGAAGCCGACCCCAACGTAGATGGGAAAATGAGTATAATTCGTACGGGCTTTGTTCAAAACTTTTAGGCATAATGAGGTATCTTTCAGATCAAAAAAATATACAGGGTGTTTGGCAGAACGTTGAACATATGAAAATGGTGGATAGGTGGGGTCATCTGCTACTTATTCAGCCCTAATTTATTTGGCCCCGCTCCCCTGGATATATTTTTCTTTTTTTTTTCTTTCTTCTATTTTCACCACTTTAAAGTGTAATTTTGATTAAAAATGGGTAAAACAGGCCAGATGTTTTAATTTTTTTTTTAATTACCCTTTAAAGTTGAGAAACTGGTGAAACTAGAAGAAAGCAAAATCAATTTTTTTAAATATCCAATGGGCCAGGGCCAATAAATTAGGGCTGAGTAAGTAGCAGATGACCCCACCTATCTACCATTTTCGTATGTTCAACGTTCTGCCAAACACCCTGTATAGACAATTGAGAACCTCCTTCTTAGAGCAATTTCCATGAAGTTTTCATAGAAATTGTTCTACTAGAGTCGCGTCGCGCCTGTT
This sequence comes from Lithophane ornitopus, assembly GCA_948473465.1. Taxonomy (NCBI): domain Eukaryota; kingdom Metazoa; phylum Arthropoda; class Insecta; order Lepidoptera; family Noctuidae; genus Lithophane; species Lithophane ornitopus. The sequence goes on along the minus strand of OX419642.1, from coordinate 4,003,320 downwards.
TGTGGAAGCCTTAAGCCTCGTGCAGACTGGGCACTAGAATTGTTTTACCGTGAAGTTTTCTTTGAAATTGTTTTGTTAGAGTCGCGTCGCGCCCGTCTGAACGAGGCTTTATTGTCTATACTTAACCATTAATTATTTAAACATTTCAACAAACTCCAATAGCGGTCAACAAGTCAAAGTTTGAGAAACACTGCCACTCGGGTATTAGGGAGCAAGGCACGTGGATGAAATTAGGGAACAAGAGAGTAGGGGGGGCGGGGGGGTGTAAATTATGAATTTGTGAATAATTCACACGAACCATCAAAATACTCATGTTAGAAGATGGCAGGAAAAGCCGAGGGCACACGGTTCGTGTTTTGTATGCATTTGTATTTATTTTCATTATATTATATACATTATGTATAGGTACGTACTTATTTTTACTGTACGTACTGAAAGCCTATTCAATTGGATTTGTATTCATGAGATTTTAAACATACATCCACAGGATATATAAGTAACAGTATTATGTTTTAGAAATCGGCCGAAACGACGCGCTTCGAAATCTCAGTTCGCAACTGTCTCGACTGCGCGGCAGTTACGCACGGAAGGTTTATGTACCGAGCGGCTGTAGGTAATTATATCAAGATCTCTGCCGAGATATAATTCTGTTACTTTATTATACTGTGATACAACCATTAAAAAAATACTATAGGTACATGCTAATTATTTTCTGCCCTTGTAATAAATAACACTAATAAAGCAATTTATAAAAACAAAATCTTTTAGCTGACTCACAAAAATATAAATTATCATTATGACGACACAAAAGTTATTCCGAATCCAAGGGTAAAATATATCGTAAAGACGTGTAATGAAATAACTACATTGTAGCCCAAAAAAAGGTATACAACAATCAATCATACATTTGTGGCGAACACTGGACCTTTTATTGTGGCACCGAGTGTACAACAATAGTTAAAAGTGGCTTTATGTGTAATGTCAAAAGGGCAATACAAGAAATCGGGAAAGTTACTTTATTCATGACGTGATACGGTGATATTCGGATTTTTTTTTTGTGGGAGGAAATCCTTTGTTCAGCTTGACCAAGTAGTGTTGTTATTCTAGCGTTGATTCTAAAAGTTGGCAACTAACTGTCAAATATTTACCTGTTTTGATTATTTTGCAATATTACTGTATCGAACTATGAAATATCGCTAACTAACTTACTAGAAAATTAATAATGAATTGCAATTATAACACTGAATTTAATTTGTAACCGGTTTTAGGTGTAAAAAAGGCATTTGGAAAGTTTCCAAATCCTTTTTTTACAACTAAAACTAAATATTCGGTGTTACGATATTAATTATTGCATTTCATAATCAATATTGTAGTCCACTAGTTAGCCATATTTCATATGAATTTCCATACAGTAATATTGCCAAATTAAAAAAAAAAAACAGCGAAATATTTGACATCTATTTGCGACGTTGCCCACTTAACATCATTTCGAAATTCGAACGCTGTCTCGTTGTGAATCTGCGATGATTTAATTTAAAAACAAATGAGTTCGCTTTCGAATTGTGTACGCTCACTTGAGGTTAACTTTACAGAATAGCCTACATACGAGGACAGTGCTGCCTTGCCTTCAGAGTAATGACTTATGAGTCTAAACGTAGGTGGGCTTTTAAGAGCCTAAAGGCATGTGTTTGTATATGTCACCGTAAGATTTTGAGAACGAGCAGTGAACTTTACAGAATAGCAACACTGACTGCCCTCTAACCTCTGGTTTCTGAAAGCGTTGTCTACGGTTGCTATCATTATTTTGGTGAATCTGTATGTCTTGTAGATTGACATCTCCATAGTAAAAAAAAAAATATAGTGCCAGGTAAATTGTAATTTGTGATCAGTGATCAGTGAACAGGTGATGATTCGCACGAATTTACTCGCCCGAAACGGGCGAATCAACACTTATTTTTTTGGGCTAATTAATAACTCCCGGAATACGTATTAGGCAATGAATTCAAAATGTGCCTACTACGTATTTCTTTCGTATTTTTGATCATTCCTATCAATAACCATCAACTCAGCCTATAGAAGTCCACTGCTGGACATAACCCTGTCCCACGCTGCCCCACAACACCCTGTGCTCCGCCGTCCGCATCCAGTCTGTCTCAGCAATTTTTTTAAGGCTACCGCAGACAACCGTGACGCGATGACGGTGCAACGCGATTCTGTTAGAACAATTTCCATGATCATTGGAAATTAGAGTCGCGTCGCGCTGTCGTGTCCCGCCTGTCTGCGGGATCCTTTAATTTCGTCGATCCATGTAGCATACCCATCTAAGTATTTTTCCGCTACTTTCTCTTACACATCCAATAAATATAGGACAAGTAATAATATAAATTGTTAATCGCGTAGTGGTCGATGTCGTATCATTAATCACTGGCGGGGGGGGGAGGGGGGCAGAGAGCTGGGGTCCAATAATTTGATGCGGCGACATATTGTCGCTGGACACGGCTACGGTTTTGGGGTTCTGTGTGGAGTGAAGGAAAACGGTGGAGCTTGTATAGGTCGCGATTAAGTTAGAGAATGATATTTAAAAATTAACACTATACCTACACCTACAGGTAACCCCCTTTTTATTTTTAACTAAAATGCGTATTGTTATTTATGGCCCTGCATGTACATGCCCATAAATGATATAGAAGAAATCTTGGGCCAAAAGAACCCCATGGTTGAATATTAAAACCGAAAAAAAAACAATAGCAAGACGGCCATCTCAAAATATTAAAAAAAAACAATAAATAAGTCGTTTCATATAATACGACTGTAAAAAAAAAAAAATGGTGAGAATATAGGCGGCAAACAACATAATCAGAGCGGCAATTCCCGTACTAAATTTTACGAACGTTCGCATTCGTAATCTGTCAAAACTACAATCAATTTACCAACATTTCTGACAAGTTTGACAGATTGTGAACGATTTTTACGTACGAGCACTAGCCTTCTGGCCATTTTTACAATCACTACATATTATAAAACAAAGTCCTCCGCCGCGTCCGTCTGTTCGCGATAAACTCAAAAATTACTGCACCGATTTTCTTGCTGTTTTCACCAATGGATAGATTTGTCAAGCGGGCGAAGTCGCGGGCATCAGCTAGTAAAATATAATATAAGATAGTAATGTAAAGAACCCACTCAAAATAAAACCAACAGGCATCCCAGCATCCTAATCTATAAACATAGAGGCATCCCTGTTTACGGTGATGCGTGAGACATGCCATTACATCCCGGTATCCCCAAGGACACTCTCGAGGTACGGAACCCTCCCGTAAGAAAAATTACTACCTTTTTAAATAGTCTGGAAACACGACACGTTGCTTTATGAGGGAGACCTAAAAATGTAAGTGTTTTTTTTATTTCTTTTATTTGTGTATTTCTGTAATGAAATGAAATGAAATTGTTTATTCTGTAAATAGGATATTGGAATCACTTTTACACGTCATATTAAAAAATAAGCTACATGAGGTCGGCGTTTCCTATCTGACTACTCTGAGAAGAAAGGCCGAAACAAACTCAGAGGTCACAGTCTCTTTTAAAGTCCAGACATAATCTTGGTCAAGCCATATGAGGACCACGTAAATTCGAGTCTGAAATGGTCTTTTGAGGAAAGAACCACACAGATTTGAGTGGACCTGTCCAGTCATTGCAAGCATTTGCCAGTAATGGCGGAGCTCAACTCAGAACTTAAGGAGCTCAACGACTCGACGAACAATACCAAAGAAAGGACATTTGGGTAGGCCGCATAAAATTCTCAAATTGCCAAACCATTGATAAAATTAACGGAGAACGAAAAAAAATAAAAATTCACATAGTCCTCACATTCACAATAATAAAATACTTTACAAAGTAATCATGTCATTTTGAATAGAATATTCAATAATGTCAATTTGTAAATAAAACTGGTTGATATACTTTGATGATTTTCCATATTATTCAAAATGTTACAATGCTTAGCAGAGCGAGCAGCACAATCCCATGCTTTTTTGTCTTCTAAATAATCTGTATTTTGTATTACTTGTATCCATACCTACTAATATTATAAATTCGAAAGTAACTCTGTCTATCTGTCTGTATGTTACCTTTGCACGCCTAAACCACTGAACGAATTTCGTGGGCGAAGCTGCGGGCGGAAGCTTGTATGTAATAATTTCAACCAGTTACAATTTGATCGACAGTTTATAATTGCACGGAAATAATACCGATAGATTATAAACTGACGGTTCTCAAAATCTTACGGTGACATATACAAACACATGCCTTTAGGCTCTTAAAAGCCCACCTACGTTTAGACTCATAAGTCATTACTCTGAAGGCAAGGCAGCACTGTCCTCGTATGTAGGCTATTCTGTAAAGTTAACCTCAAGTGAGCGCACACAATTCGAAAGCGAACTCATTTGTTTTTAAAGTAAATCATCGCGGATTCACAACGAGACAGCGTTCGAATATCGAAGTTCTACAGAAAAGTTTTTTTCCCCTGGAATCATGGAAAAAATACGTTACAATAAAATCCCATATATCATCCTAATGCTTATCAAGTTCTTTAGTTACAGCACTTACAATGGAAAGTACATCGTACGGTAATCGAACCGGGGGACCCTTGCCGTCAAAAATTACGTACAAGCCAAACAGCTCAATCAATTATCCGGCTAACTATTGTGACTGCGCGTTTTTGACCCCTTTCTACTAGGTATTAGAAAACGTTGTTATTTTATTTGGTGGACGCACTGGGTTGTCGAAACGCCGCGTTTTGAAAGCGTTTTTTTGTAGCTAAAGGGAAATTGTGCTGTTGCACGTTACCGTTTTACTGCTGGAGAAGGTCATACTTATGCTAATTTCTTTCGTTTCTTTTTTTTTTTCGTTAGCTTTTTTCTTCTTTCAAATAACGAGTAGTATCCCTTTCATTCTTTGGCTTTTGTAATAGGCGACAAATGTAAAGGGATTAACTGCAGCATCTTCTTACAGTGGGTGTGTTAACTGTCATACTCATCTCACAAACAAACAGGAACTAAATGTCTTTTACTGTACAAATATACATATATTTTTCGTGCGGGAGTAGTAACCGACACGTAGCGTAGCACCCAATGATTTCAAGAAATATATGTCACCCAAAGTCCAATGAAGAAGTCTCCCTACATGATCGAATCAGAAATAAAGAGATCCGCAGGAGAACCAGGGTAACCAACATAGCCCGAAGTATTGCCAAACTTAAGTGGCAGTGGGCAGGGCACATTGCTCGCAGAATAGATGGCCGATGGGGCCGAAAGGTTCTGAAGTGGCGACCGCGTACCGGAAGACGTAGCGGTGGAAGGCCCCTCACAAGGTGGACCGATGACCTGGTGAAGGCAGCAGGAATCTGCTGGATGCGAGAAGGGCAAAGCCGGTCGAAGTGGCGGTGCTTACAGCTAAAATGATGATGATCATGATAAATATATACGTCAATGGTAACACCCTCACTCACTCAGACGCTGGCACCAACCGTTGATTGCATACCGTGAATAACTTTAAGTAATAAGTAGTGCTGAATATTTTAAATGTAAAAAAATCTTTTAATAGTCGGGAGGTTTTGATTCGCTGAAGCAATTACATACCACAGTTCATATTTGTAGCCGTAGATTATTTTCAAACAGGTATATAAACAGCGGCGTTTCCTAAACCCAGTGCGTTCCTGAGCTAGTTAGCGACACATGGTAACATTGTGACCGCTCGTCCCCACAGTTTATTCCAAGCTACTCGCAAGTCATCTAATTGATTGACTATTTCTTTGTTTGGCGGTTACAATGTTTAGATTTTGATGTTATCGTTGAAATATTCGATAAACTGAAGGCGTATCTTCGGCTTTTAGCATTGAAGGCGATGAAAATGGACTGTATGTATTAGTGGTTAAAATAAAACTAAAGCCCAGGGTGATTAAAAGACTTTAATGTTAATGGGAAAATGATGAAAAATATAACAGAAAATTGAAACACAAACCTAACCTTTTGACATGTAGAAGTAGAAAGCAAGAAAAGAAAAGAATGAAAAAAGTATTTTTAGGGTTCCGTAGTCAATAAGGAACCCTTCATAGTTTCGCCATTTCCGTCTGTCTGTAATAATCGACCAACTTAAATTAGCAGTTGCAAAAACATATTATTCAACTACAATGTTAAGTTTGTTGGATAAATTCATCCCAACTACAGATGGAACCCTTCACTGTGCGTGGTTCGACATGCACTTGGCCGGTTTTATTTAAAGTGTACCCAAGAAACAAGCATCATGGTCGTGAATGAGGGCTTCGCTCGTGTCCTATAGTAGTCTAGTTTGCTCAAAATTCGAGTTTAGATGAGATCCTTAGCAAAATCTGTTAGTTTACGTATGAAGTGAAGTGTTATGGGCTAAAACGGACTTTTATGGCTAAAAACTTGTATTACTGCCTACCTCGGCACTTCCTTAATATATACAAGAACAAAACAAAGTAACAAACGAAGGACAAGTTTTACGAACGACACAGATATAACAAAAACGATTGTGAGCTAATTTAGCAAGATCTAGCGTTTGGAGGAACTCTAGATTTTGATCAAGATCGTGCACTGCACGGTAAACTTTAATTGCGCGATGCAGGATTGATGTGACGTCAGGATTTTTGTGTGACGTCAGGTCTTTGATGCGTAGTTCGCATGTGGCGATGTAGATACCGCCACAAGTAGGTATTTGTTTTTAAATTGGGTCACTTTTTAGGGTGCCAATCGGTTTCCTGTTTCTAAGCCTCTGCTCTCCGTCCGTCCGTCTGTCTGTCAGCGGGCTGTATCTCATTAACCGTAATATGTAGACAGTTGAAATTTTCTCAGAGAGTGTGATTTTTTTATTATAGTCCTATGAATAAATATTTGATACGCTGCGAATTATATTTAGATCAAGATACAACCTGATACTGATCTGCAAATTCCAAAAAAAACTAAGATTTGAATTTTGCGGGCTAGTAAGGCGAAACTTAATGTACAAGAAAAGATGACTTAAAAGTTAGAACAGAGCACACTAGAGAAAAGATTAATTAGAAGATTTAATATCCGGATCTTTTATATTTAAGTACTTCATGAAACACTTATCTTTTATTTTATAAAAAGAAAAGCATAAAACAGGAAACCTCCTCAGATAGAAATTAAAATATGACTTAGCGACACACAGCACATTTATTTATCTCCAAAACCGTAGTCAAGTAATAAACAGTTATAATTATATCATGCAGCGGCACATCAAAGCCTAGGCGTGTCGCGGTGAAACTCGTAAATCAGAGCTTCCGTTAAACGTCCGCCCCGCGAGTTGTGTCGATATAAATCTTTGCGCTGTTTACTCGTAAATCCTTTGCTTCATCGCGGAGAGATATGATTGGAAGAGTTGTGTTTTGTGAAACAATTGGTTGTTTCATATAAAAATATTGCAAAGAAACTAAAAAGTAACTAATCAAAAAAATGTAATCTAAAGTTATTCAAACTAGGTTGAGTATTAGCACTTTTTGTTGAACGTCAAAATTACATAAGACAGTCCCCCAACCTTCACCACTTTCTTCCTAGTGCTTTAGCTGGGAAAAAGAGGCGTAACAGAATCCCCAGCAGCACAGCTGTGTGTTCAGTTAGAAGATTTTGATTCTATACAATAGTATGCAAAGTATACGAAATACAAAAGATTAAATCAAATTATTTGCACGATGTCAACTAGCTCACGCCACTATACCAACATAAACATTGACATTCTCTCTTACAGGATAGCTATTGCATGTCCTTTATTATATTACATAATTAATATAATACATAATTATAGAAAAAATATATACGTTAAGTGCGACATTCAATAGTTCGTTTTTATTAATTTTGTTAAAATTAACTACATTTTCATTTTAAACAATCACGCATCCCGTAAAATTTATTTTCTGTTTTGAAAGAATATCATGTATTATTAAATGGTAGTTTTATTAATATAAAGAAGACGGCAGAAGAGTAAATTCCTTTTTTATTTGGACCAATCAAACTTAAAAGAGCGTGAACATTTAAAACAAACACTTAAAATATATAATTTATTCACACATCAAAAAGCTATCTTATGTCATAGTGCAACTCATAAATCTGACTTTATACCAAACGTCCGGTTCCGTCGCTAAAATGGCGGAGTTCGCTGTTTTTGACGTTTTAACGTTAGTGACGTGACAGGGGTAAGTTATGGCTATTGTCTGCATTGGCCGGGTGTTTTAATTACTTGTAGTTCTACCACGCTTTATGGGTTAGATGCGACGAATTCAATTTAGGGATGTTTCTAGATTAATTGAAAGCCACAAGCTTGTCTGTGAAATTGCTGCCAATTTTAACTGTATATTTTTTTTTGTTCTGATCATATTAACTGTCATTTAGTAGGTCATTATTTAGTGCTGCAAGACCAACAAAGCTATGAAAAGAAAAAAAGAAAAATTATGTTACACCTATTTGGTCGTACTTTTTAGCTCAATTTACCTCTCCTATACCGCGTATGTTGACGATGCTCAACGTGCTCGTGGAGACCGACACTCGGCTGGACTTTTTTGCAGATGAATGGAAGACAGTAATGATAAAATGTTCCCCGTTCCGTGAGAAAACAGTGTGATACTTAGCATTGAGTTCATTTCACCCAATTCACCTAGGATTTTGTAATATCATTAGTTAAAAGAGTGTCCTCGCAGTTTCTTGCCCGTTCTTCTCCATCGAGATCTACGTTTTGGAATGGGCAACTAGCTGCAACTTTCTGACTAACTGGCCGACTCTTCGATAGTTTAAAATTGCCTGTAAATGGTTTAATTGAAATAAATGTTTTGAGTTTAGTATTAATGATTAATTTGATGTACTAAATATATAATAATAAATAAATAAGTTATCACTAGGTTTTCCTACAATATACTCTCGAATCCTGTTATAAATCCAAACTTCCAAAGGATAATAAATTTAATTAAATAATTAAAAATAATTCGCTTTGAAGTCCCAATAAATGATATATCCTGAATGACTTTGATCTTTTGAGTGAACGAAACGAATCCATTCGGTCTGGTCGCACCAGATGTTAGTAACGTCGAGTCACCGTGTTTATTAGCGTTTTTTTTTTGTTTGACCGCGAATCAAATATTTTTGAGCCATGGCGGCCGTGATTTCGCATTTATAACAGTTGTTGTTTTTTTGGAGGGGCTCTCGGCCAAATAATAACAGCCGCACGGGTCGATTGTAGGTTAAGCTATCCTTGCCGCAGTTGGTTCATAGACGGGTGACCATCCATAACATATCGAGACTCCCGTGCCTTAGAATGCACGTTAAGCCATTGGTCCCTGCTATCATTCGTAAATCTTTGACAATCGTTACAGTCAGAAAAGCAAAAGTCTGTCAGCCAGTCTAAAACTTATTTACCTATGGGTACGTATTTTATTTAAATATGAACAAAATACTAAACTAGTTCTCTTAAAATTCGTAAGACAATTTCGTCTAAATATTTTGGCGAGCTGTTTTACTTAGGGGACGAATCTTTTCCGAAAGGACATGGGATGCCCTAAATACAATATAGGTCCAACGTGGCCCATAAACAAAATTCTCAAATAATAATACTATATCAAACCGTTATAAAATGCACTTCGCGTTACGTCATGTTACGGTGAAACTCGTAAACTGGGCGAACGCGAACACGTCCAGTAGTAAATTATAATATATGCCTGAAGGCTTTTTTATGGGTCACCATTTGAAGATTGGCAAAAGGATATTGCCTGGTTGATACTGAACTGAGTACTTATATGTTCCTACTTCATATAAAAAATGTCTAGTTTGATCTGCAAAATTCAACAGCATAGCTATTCACAACGATTTGATACACTTCCGTGCCGAATTGAACATCAATCAATGTTATCAAAGGAGTCTGAAGAGAATTTTGACAGTTAAAACCAAATAGATGATCACCATTCTTCCGATGGCTATTTTGCCGGGGACTAACCGAATCAAGTAACCGAAAATGACTCATTTTCGGTTCGGAAGCCTGTCAAATGGTTTTGAATGAGTGTGGAACCTAAGATAGAAACACGCTTGTACGATACGACTTAATCCAGAAAGCACAGCTGATAGAAATCTCTATTCCTAGAGAGCACGCATCGCCGAAAACTTTTTTGATAGAAAACATTGTTTGTAGATATCTCGGTCCATGAATAGCTATGCAGGGCTCCTAAAATCGAATGGAGGCTAGTCTGATAATCTGACGTTAGGCTTCAGAGTGTCAGAATAGCGTCCCTAATTCACCAAAGATAGATAATTATATCGTATAGATGAAGTTACCTATAAAACTGCGAAAAAGCGAGTGTTCCTAGTAATTTTTTAAACAAAAAAAATCGTTTCTGATATTGTTATAACCCTCGGGTTATACTTACATGTTTTTGTCCATTTTTCCGGTAGTTCCTCTCTGCGGGATACGATTCTCCCCCACATCCAGTCAGGCTGAAGCCAGACTGTTGAAAATGTGACGTATTTTAAAGGGAACTATTATTGGACACTAGCTTTTGCCTGCGGTTTCGCTCGGGTGGATGTTGGAAAATATCCCTCTGGAACGTACTACACCGGGATTAAAAGTACGCTATAATCCGGGTAAGACATCCGGTCCGACATCCACGCGAGCGAAACCGCGTTTAAAAGCTAGTATCCAATAAAACTGACTCAACACAACTAAGGTAGACACTATTAAAAACCCCTGACTGCAGTCTTACCGCTAAATGCAGCACAATATCCTACCCTCGAATCGCTTGAAAAAACATTTGTATGCAAAAACGTTAGTATCTGGCCGACCGTGAAGGTCGATGCTGCTCGGGTGCTCAGCAAAGTATACAAATTCTCCTCAGTTCATATTTGTAAGAGGACTCTTAGTTTATTTACCGTTTATTCGGTTTTCAATTAATTTGGGATACGTCGCTTGACAATAACTGAACTATGAACCTTTTCGAGAAGGTGTGTTAGTAGGTTGATTAGAGATGTATCATTATGATGCTGAGCTGGACTCCCATTTGGTGCAACGTTGAGACGCACACCGCGCTTTGTATATTTCGTTATTTTTTAAAGTATGTCATAGACAATATTGTCTGTGCTATGTCTAGTTTTCTTTTATTGTTTTTTTTTTTGTATTTTGGCACTTTGTAGCTATTATTATTTAACCGTGCTTTTGTATGTTGTGTTGTCTTTTTAACCGACTTCTTCAAAAAGGAGGAGGTTCTCAATTCGTCTGTATGTTTTATTTTTTGTTTTTGTTTGTATGTTACTCTATTACTCCGCCAATTATGAATCGATTTTGATGATTCTTTTTTTGTTTGGTAGGTCATGCTTCCGAGGTGGTCCCATATAAATTTTATTAACTTTGCTTGCGTAATTTTTGAGTTAGCTTCCATATTACGTATTTTTCCCACTTAGTTTATCTAGACGATATCCTGTTTGTCTCCTTCACTGTTATTTACATAGCAGGTAGTGGTATACGGATTTGTGTGGGGTAGGTACCACAACTAAAAAGTAAAAAATAAAAACTTTTTACAAAAAAAAAACAACCGACTTCCAAATAACACACTAAAAATGTGAAAAATAACTTTAATTTCGGAAGTCGGTGACAAAAAACGGAAATTGAAAAGAAAAGACACCGACTTCCGAAATTAAAGTTATTTTTCACATTTTTAGTGTGTTTTTTGGAAGTCGGTTGTTTTTTTTTTGTAAAAAGTCGGTTGTTTTTTTTTTGTAAAAAGTTTTGTATGCACCAAATAAACGTTTTATCTATGTATCTATCTATCTATTATTTTGAGAAGAGTATCTAGACTAGTTGACCGAGCGAGCAAAGCGTCTCTGCTTCAAGTCTGGCAAAATTTGCTTAACTCCGTCAGTCTGTTGGTAGGTACGTATTTTACAACCGATCTGGACGAAGCTTAGTATAAATACAAGTTTTACGACTTTATTTTGAAGATCTGATGAGGATCATCGGCATTATGAGCAGAATAGCTCCTCAAAATGCAGTAAATTCCTTACTTTTAGATTTCTACCAGTGGAATCGGCCCTTTAACTACTAGGTAGGGATTGATGGAGCACCTTTTTTTTTTTCTCTGGGTGGAGCGGAAGTGCATGTCAGACTTTTACTGACTAAAACCCACCCGTATTCCTTCAGTTGCCTGTTGCCAGGGTTCCGGTATCCCTTTCGGACTATTCCGCAACCCTGGCAGTTGATGGAGCACCTGGGACACTAATCGTTGCAAAACAGTTTGTGCTCGCGAGGTCTACTGTCCGCAAAACAAGTAATAAGTAAAAATATTCTGATGTTTATGTAGAAGATGTTGGAATAAGTCAAGCTGGTTGAACCACCGTTTTAGAATTACCAGACTCCCAGTTAACCTATATAGAAGACCATTTCATGCAGATTATGTTCCCTTTCTGAATGCATGTAGAAGTAGTGCCTAACCGGAATTCCAGACATAAGTAGTGAAACAAGCCCATGGGCAAGACATCGCTATAAATAAAATATAAATAAAAGGACTTTAACTCAGACCTTGATCCTTACGAATGTTAGTAATACACACTGCTTAAATCTATCTTAGTAAAATATGGAATACAAAACAAAAAATAAAATCAGTTCATGTATCTGTTGCACTCACCTGATTTACCAGGTACCACAAAAGACCCTCAGATAAACCTATCATTCATTTAAAAAAAACTCGAAGAAATCAAGCATGAATATGTGTACAAGTACCCTTAAATGTCCTTAACATCACAACAAAAACCGCCTGTCTTGTAGTGCGGTCGATGCGAATCCCGCACCCCGGGATTAAAGGATTAAACGCGGTACCGTGTCGATACAATCTACCACAATGGCGCTCGCCAACTGCGTTTGTGATCAACAACAAAGCGTTGCTTAAATAAATAAAATTGTGACCAAAAGATTTGGGAATTTGTACAGGGAAAATATATTTCGGTAATAAGGAAGTTGAGAGAGGAAAATCTTATTATTTGTTCGTGGAACCTTAGAAGACAGTTGAACTCTAATACTTATCGGAGAATATGACACAATGGGACTTCGCAATCTTTTTTGCGTTATCTTTTGATCGTATATATTCCAAAATACTGAGAATACGAACAGATCGGATTTTATCGAGATGTTACACTTAGCCTTTCTGATATTTATAACTATTTATTGAGAAACAAATTGTCCAGCCTAAGGAATTCAAGAACATAATTAATACCAACCCACGGGCCGTCTAAATATAGCAGATCCTGTTTCTTAAATCACTGAGATCAATTAGATATGGCGTGTCAATCGAAAAGCCAGTCCAATTCGGACCAAAACCACGGAAATAAATAAATGACAAACTAATTCGCAAATTAAACAGGAATCCGACTGTCCCCTGGCAAACACTAATTTGTCTCCAAAGATAGCTAAATCCCGTAACCGCGCGACCCGGTCTAATCCCGGGGCAGTGCGTGCGACCGCATATAATCCCAGGATTATATCGATAAATATTTCACTTCACTTGTCGTAAATGATTTTGGACGACGAATTAGCTCGTTCCTACTCTAGGTTTTATAAGGGTAGTAATAAAAGCTCCGAAAAAAAAATTAACATATGAGCATACTCAAAATATGAAATTTACTGCTCGAAATACAAATTTTCCGACAACTTATATGCGAATACAAATAAAGAAACGACCGAATAAAATAATACAACATTTGCTGACGTAATATTTTTCCACCAGCTTAAAATGCGTTTTAACGGAAACTACTGTTAGTCATTTTCATCCCAAAACCCGGATTAGAAAATGGTGAAAAAATTCCTGCGAGCAACTTGGAAGTAGCGCTCGCTCGGCCCGCGCGCGTTGTTCACAGTTCTAACCTAACCTAACCTATTTCACCAAGTTTTTCACCTCTGCACCCGAATGCAACTACCGGCGGAAGTTATTTTCATTAAAATTTAGAGTTAAAAAAGTTATTCTTTATCCAATAGTAGAAATTAAGCAGGTTTCTATAGAGCTTAACGATTATTTTAGCAGAACATAATTTGTTTGTATGCTACTCTATTACTCCGCCAATTATGAATCGATTTTGATGATTCTTTTTTTGTTTGGTAGGTCATGCTTCAGAGGTGGTCCCATATAAATTTTATTAACTTTGCTTGCGTAATTTTTGATTTAGCTTCAATAATTAAGTATTTTTCTCACGTATACGATTTATTGTTTGACTCCGTCACTGTTATTTACATAGCAGTTACTGGTATTCGAATTTGTGTGGGGTAGGTACCACAACTAAAAAGTGAAAATAAAAACTTTTTAAAAGACACCGACTTCCTAAATTAAAGTAATATTTCACGTTTTTTATGTTTTTTTGGAAGTCGGTTGTTTTTTTTTTGTTGTAAAAATTATTTATTACATACCTACTTTATGCAGAATAAACTACATATTTTTCTTTATTTTCTTTTACAATGCTCCGTCAAATTCAAAACTGTAAAGGCTCACACAAACAGGCGCGATATCGCGGGCGCGAAAAAGGTTGCGCTGCCTTTCGCGCCACGAGGCTTCAAGCCAAGCCGTAATCCTCAGAAAATACACAGCTATATTTAAAGTAAATTAAAACATAACGGGTATTGGAAGGTGTCACTATCAATAAACTGTGAGATATTACGTACCTAAGAGATTAGTATTTTCTGCGGTGCATCTGTGCCCTAGGCTAGCACAAAATATTAGTTATGGGACATTTTATAGATGGTTATAGAAGATAGATAGATGAATTGTAGTAATTAGTGGAGGGGAGGTAACAACAGCCGCGCGGGTCGATCCATCAGGTTAAGCTGGGGTTGGTCCATGGATGGGTGATCATCGTTACATACCGAGACTCCTCCGTGCCTCGGAAAGCACGCTAAGCCGTTGGTCCCGGCTGTCATTTGTGGATCTTTGACAGTCGTTACGGCCCGTCAGAAGCCCGAAAGTCTGACAACCAGTCTTGCCAAGGGGTATCGTATTACCCAGTTACTGGGTTGTGGAGCTCAGATAGGCAGTCGCTCCATGTTTCGAGTATTACGAAAGCTAGTAATCGAAAAACACGCTACAAAAACATTGCGTTGGGTAGTTCTTGTCTACTCTTAGGGGAAAAATGCGTGTTTTCAAACGTTTTTTATGTGCACATGTAAGTATGTCCCTGCCATAACCCTATGACTGCTCGGCTAGTCCCCACAGTAATTCATGCATGTTTAAACCGCCACTCGCCGCTCGTCTAGACTCAAGACGTTTTTATAGTTATTGGGGACGCCCACCAATTGGGAAAGTGTCGCAAATATAAATATAACTTACGTTTAAAAGCTTGGGGTGAGAAGCAAATGTTTTGAATGTATATGCAAGTGGTTTCTATGTAGGTTTCAGCAATCTCTGAAAGTCGGTTCAGACCGGGTCGTGAAGCGACGAGACGTTGCGCGCACTTTTAACAATTATCGAACTTATTTTCTTCACGAAAAGGTATAATTTCAGTGCGAGTCAAAGTAGAGTCTGTCCAACGAAACCTGACCACGAATTATTATCTGTTGAATATTTGACTTCACTTCTAAATACAATATAACATGTCTAATCCTTACTAATATTATAAATGCGAAAGTAACTCTGTCTGTCTGTCACGCCAAAACTACTGAACCTAGTTACTTAAATGAAATTTGGTACACAGTTAGTCTAGAGCCTGAGAAAGGACATAGGCTACTTCTTATCGACATACCACGCAGGCGAAGCCGCGGGCGGAAGCTAGTTATTATATAAATATGAAATACTGATGTAAGTATCGCATAATATGTCTTGAATAATAAATAGTATCGACTCTGTTTAAGCAGTGGGTTGACAGCTCTTGATTTTTTTAAATTGACGCCATTTTTCTTGGACAGCTTGCGTTGGATAGACTACGCTGAGATGCACGGTGCTGCGCAGTGCGTGTACCTTATTGTGTAGTGAATAAAATCGAAAAGTGCGCGTCGCGTGACGTCTCGTTGTGATCTGACTCTAAGGGTGAATTTCAAGTGAACGCAATCAACACATCTAAGCTGCGTTCAAGAGCCGTATGTGTCAAGGGGAATATTGACACTGACTGAGCTCTTGAACGCAGTTTCTCTTCGAAATTCGAACGCTGTCTCGTTGTGAATCCGCGATGATTTACATTAAAAACAAATGAGTTCGTTTTCGAATTGTGTGCGCTCACTTGAGTGAGGTGAGCTGCAGTGAATTTTACAGAATATCACATGGAATTACACTAGCCCCTTTTATCGAACTCCCTTGTGATTGGCGATAGACTAAAACGACCCTTTTAACCAGTCGTCGACAATTACTATAAAAAGGCGAAGTACGTGTCGAACCACGCACAGTGAAGGGTTCCGTAGTCGGGATGCATATTTAACGCAATACAGTATTGATTTTATCGCCAAAAATAACTTAAAAAATAAAATAAATAACTTGGTTTTCATAGTATTTCTTAAAGAAACTGTAAAATAACTTTCTCACAAACTATTGACTTAAATAGTAAAGTCACTTAGAAACATTATAGTCCTTATAATTGTGGGATTGAAGAATACCGCACACGTTTATTATAAAGTCAGCTGTTCCATACATTTGTGTTCACTTAAATAGACAAAATGTATGGAACAGCTGATATTTTTTTTGGGATTTCAAAGTTGGTCCCTTAGAAAAAGTATATTATAGATGACACCAAACCACTAGTTTCAAGGATAACGGTGCCTACCCTAAGTATTTAAATTTTCCCTCGATTACATTATGGGGATGCCACCCCTAATATTTTTTCGTAATTTCACTACACCCTTGTGCACGGTGCGGGCGGCGTACCGAATAAATAATACACCTTTTTTACTAATTAATAGTCTCCGATTAAAATAGCCGTATGACATCCGTACAGACAGATGGACGTGACAATATTATAACGTCTCCATTTCTTTCATTGGCTATGGAACCCTAAAAAACGTCTTGCGTCTAGACTGGCGAGTTAGACACGCATGAATTATTTAGTGGTGCAGAGCGTATGCCGTGCTGTGAGGGGTGTGAGTAAGATATGGGGCTGAATAGGTAAGAAAGAAGCGAGTTTTAACATAACATCACGCCTTTCATCCCCGAAGGGTGAGGCAGAGATGTACCTATAGGTAGTATACATCTACATTTCGCCAGTTATGTTTTAGTCCCATGTAATAGAGGGCGAGCCTATCCAGGCTGCTAAATCCAGACTCCGGGCTGCTACTATGAAAACCTCACGGAAAAACCCAATAACATTTTGCCCGTCCTGGGAATCGAACCCTGCACCCTAATTGCGTAGTACACGATGAATCAGAATCAGAATCATTTTGAAACAAATGTGTATCTATTGCTTCATAAGTTCGAAAAAAAAAACCGCTCAGCAACGTAAATGACGCAATGAATGTTGTTGAACTGTCAAAATGAAACAAATTAGTCTCAATCGGTTACGAAAGTAAGTTACGCAATTAGATAGCTGTACCTCATGTTCAGCAGTACCTAGCATTTGCGGCCAACCAACCTAGACCAACCAAGTCCATTATGATGGCAATTTTGCCCCATAGATACCTGAAAAACTGTTCATGTACGTATGGGGCAAAATTGCCAACTATTAAGATGGCAATTTTGCTCCGTATGCATTCAAAATACAAAAACAAAACTGGCCACTTACAAATTAAAAGTTTTACTTAACGATTATTTTAACTTAATTCCAGATACTAAGTGCGGCTTAAAAGTAATTACTGTACAAATAGTGCTTAATTAAAACATTGCTCAGAAAATACATTAAAACATTAAGTACCAGAGCGAGAGAGATACCTTTGAAATCATTTTATATTGAATAGGATCGATTTCTCTGAGAGCCGTCTGTTTTTAATTTGTAACCTTAGAAGTTTTCGCCAATTAAAAATTTAAATTCGCTAAGACTAAATTATTAGTGAAATTATTTTGATGCGCAGGACGCGAGGTGATTGGTTTTAGTCAGATTTCTGAGAATTATTATTATTCCAGCTTTAATACATCTACAGACACAAATTAAATTAGCTAGGTAAACTCCACACTCAACGTTTGATGTTTTTTTTTTGTATCATTGACCGCTGGTAGATTTGTTACTCCAGTATGAGTTGAGAAAATCTGTTTCGTTTAGTTTTGTCGTGTCAAATTAAATTCTTGTGAAACTTCACACACGATTACGAATGATGATAAAACCAAAACAAATCTAAACTCATTTCGTGTAACTGCAATAATGTAGTTACTTGTTTTTTCTCCGCGTTTGTTGAACTGTGCAACGTTACCTTCTGTTTATCAGAGGAATTATTTACAAAAAAAAAAACCTAGGAATACTGGAGTAGAAATAGGTCAAACAAGAAGGTAACAATAAAACATACTATTTTGAGACCGTACAGTTCAAAACATCCGCGATTTCATCATTCTCTTGCCCTTATCTGTACCTAATAATTAGTGGTCGGCAGTAGTCGGCACAACATGTCCCTTTCTTCCATACTTCTCTATTAGCCGTCATCTCAGTAGTCACCCCCCCTTTCTAGCCATATCATCTTTCACACAGTCCATCCATCGTTTCTTTGGTCTTCCCCTACTCTTATAGCCATCCATATTCACTCAAAACTTTCCTCACAAAATTTTCATCATTTCGACATAAATTAATAAATTAATAAATAAAATGATCAATAACTTTTACAATATTAAATTATAATTGAAAAATTATCGACGAAAATTGACGTTACCAAAATTAACCTTATGTGTCAAATGAAAAACATCTTTAAGATGATTTAAAATTAGAATTTCGGGTTCAAATTATTAAATAAATTATTTAAATGATCAAATCAAAGCACTCAATTTGTATATTACATTAAAATCAACCAATCAATCTGCCTAGACTTTTCCCAACTATGTTGGGGTCGGCTTCCAGTCTAACCGGATGCAGCTGTATACCAGTATTTTACATGGAGCGACTGCCTATCTGACCTCCACAACCCAGTAACTGGGTAATACGATACCCCTGTGCAAGACTGGTTCATAGACTTTCGGACTTCTGACGACCCGTAACGACTGTCAAAGATCCTCGAATGACAGCCAGGACCAACGGCTTAACGTGCTTTCGAGGCACGGAGGAGACTCAATATGTAAAGATGGTCACCCATCCACGAACTTACCCCGGCAAGCGTAGCATAAGCTGATGGATCGACCCGTGCGGCTGTTGTTACATAGCTACGAGCTCCTCCACTAAAAATTGCACTAAAAATTGTCATAATATTCAGGTAGGTTTTCTGCTCCATTTGTTTACATTTTCAACACATACTTTTAGAACGAACCATACTCCTTTCGCTTCGCCTCCACATTACATACATTGTATGGTCTATCATTAACGTCAGCCATTCGAATCTAGACGAACATTTTCCAGTCTAGCTATCCAGACTGAGTGACAGAGACAAATTCCTAGATCAGAGTCGTAACAGACTTGTAAGTGCTTTCGACTAGAAATGTAGCTTCAAAGCACTTAAAATTACAAGAAAGTAGGTTTAATTCGATGTTTTATACCTGGGTATGTTTACGAGTCATTTGGTTTAAATAGGTTTTTATTTTTATTATCTTATTTATCTTTTATATATATTATTTTATATCTTGTGAATGTGAGAATGATGTATACTCCATTTGAAATAAGATTAGACGTATAGATAAGCCTTTTTTACATTCCGTTCAACCGATTTTGAATTCTATTACGTTGGTGGCATGACAAATGGCAGCCGCAGTAGATAGTTGGTATTGTGTAACTTTTTTGCTTTTAATGCTATCCTTATGCCTACGGTATAGAAGTCAAAATCGGTTGAACGGACTGTAAAAGGGTTTGTTTTAATGTCTAATCTTATTTCAAATGGGGTATAGGCTTAGTGGACTGTAAAACATTTTCTAAAAAAAAACTGAAAATTTTCTCCCATACCTATTAACACTGTAATTCGAAAATATTGTAATAGCCAATTATTTTTAAAAGAGTAACCGTGGAGTTTCTTGCCGGCTCTTATCCAGAGGTAACGACCAATTGGAAGCACCTAACTTCTGACGTTTCATAAGTGCCCATGTAGGTTTATGTGAAATAAAATATTTTGATTTCATTTGATATAATACTTACCTAAAATTGCTTAGCATAATCCTCCGTTATATCGAAAATACGGTCGGTCGGGTTGGGGTCGGCTTCCAGTCTAACCGGATGCAGCTGAATACGAGTATTTTGCATGAAGCGACTGCCTATCTGACCGTTACAGGTTGAACTATACATATTATAAATTAAAGTCGCTTTTTGTGTCTGTCTGTGTGTCCGCGTTGCTCTTCTAAACTGCGCAACGGATTGTGATGCGGTTTTCACCATCATTTAGAGAATTTATTCCGGAAGATTTTTATGTGTATTATACATTACTTTTACCAACCAACCCGCACTGGGCCCGCGTGGTGGATTACGGCCCACTCCCTCTCACAGAGAGGAGGCCTGTGTCCCAGCAGGCTGATTATGCTTAAACATTACTTTTAAACTTATAAGGTAATAAAGAAATCTGGTTTTGTCAAACCGTAAAAATTGTGCGAAGCACGGGTGGGTCGCTAGTTATTTTATAATGTTTTAACACCATGCAACTATCAACAGAGTCCTATAAAAATTCGTGCCGTGTATATGGAACACGCAGAAACATTATGATTAAATTCATTGGTTCAACAAAGCACGAATCAGCATCGTGTCGCTTGTCTATCCACTCATATTTTTATTATATCTGCCTACCCCTAAGTGCATTGTATTGTTCAGAATTATTTGTGACCACTGAAGCGGGTTTTCATTAAGGGTTTATTATTATAAAAATGTAGGGGAGCCATGTTTTTTTAACCGAATTTAAATAAAAAAATGGGTTTTGTGTTTTTATTAGGGAGTCATTTTGGATGTTGTGCGATTTTTAGAGTTTTATTGGAAAATTAGAATCATCTTAAGAATAGAATGCCGTTGGTTTTTCGCCTTCTTTCTCAGAGACGGTTGGAGATATTTGTACTTAGCAAGCTTAGCAGTCCTATTCTGTAGAGTTCACTGCTCACCTCACTCAAGTGAGCGCACACAATTCGAAAGCGAACTCATTTGTTTTAAATTTAAACTATATCATCGCGGATTCTCAACGAGACACCGTTCGAAATTCGAAGTGATGTTTTAAAAATAAAACTACATTACTATTTTCGAGGGAAGTTCATTGATGTACCTTCTAAAAGAATGTGGGCTCTCTAAATGAATTGCGGCAAGTCAAATTGATAGGTAAAGTTGCACGGTAGTAGTTCAAAATAGCTTGACACATAATCACTATTCGTCTAATATTGACCTGCAATAAGAATGTATGTTAATGGGAACCACCATTTCCATATTTTCTCACTCCCGGATAACAGCGTCCACCAATAACTTGTATTCTCCCGTACAGCCCCGAGCGCAAGTCTCGCTGACAGCTCAATTTGTTTGCTCAACAATAGATGCACAATTTAGTGGCTCGGTGTACTGAGCTGGATGCCTTGCTAATTTTAATTACCAATGTATTTGTGCGAGGTGGTTATTCAAACCATGTTTGCTGTTTTAATAATAGAAGCCTGCATTTGGCACTTTGCAGAGCAAAGGTTTGTTTTTTATTATAAAATAAACGTGCTTTTATAACTTCACATCAGGTAGTGCTATTCAGTAGAGTTCACTTGGAAGCTCACTCATGTGAGCGCACATAATTCAAAAGCGAACTCATTTGTTTTGAAAGTAAATCATCGCGAATTCACAACGAGACACCGTTCGAATTTCAAAGTAATGTTTAGAGAAGTTCTTTCAAAACGTATAACTAATCGATATCCCCGTAATCGTGTGACCATCGACATAATGGCCATAACTATAATTTTTCAAGATATCAAAACAGTGGAAGTTGAAGGTTTTGGACAGTATTAAAAATTTCTGCCGCCTTGTATGTTTGTTATTCTACCTTTTTTTGCCAGCCTGAAGCCAGGTTCTGTACCTAAAGAAACAAGCACTCATTAGCGAACTTTTGAACAGCGTCCTTGTTCACGGCTTGATACTTTTTTAGTTGTCTTTGTAAGTTACACTGTTACTTTAAAAAATAAAGACATAAGTTGAAATAACGAAAAATAACGTTACGTACGAAGAAAATAGTTTATTGTAAGCCAAACTGAAGTGTCATTCCCTAAACATCATTTCGAAATTCGAACGGTGTCTCGTTGTGAATTCGCGGTGATTTACTTTAAAAACAAATGAGTTCGCTTTCGAATTGTGTGCGCTCACTTGAGGGAGGTTCCAAGTGACTACTGAGGGCCTTTTTTTTTTTTTTTTAACTAGGGCATCTCGTAGTTGGATTCTGAATCCGTGACTACTTAACCGGACTTTCCTGTGGCTGCCTTAAGCTCCTAAACTTAAAGCCTCCAGCCAGGGGCAAACAAACTATGCTAAATTATAAACTAAGTGTGCGCTCGCTAAGGGCACCCCCTTTGGGGTACGGACCTCGGCTTAGGGCGCATCACTGACGGGAGGACGGCAAGGCGGGACGGGCTGGATAACAATAGTATCATTATTATTATCAGGGGAATTTAAAGCTACGTGCACAGCTGCGGCGCGGGCTGGCACATCATCGGACAAGGGACGGGGGGACGAATTTACACGGGGTCGCGGTCGTGCTGGACCTCGTCGGCGAGGTCGGAATGACGGTAGGCGTCTGTGTTTGTGCACTGTACTGGTGGCCCTATTGCTCTCCTGTAAGAGGGTGATGGGGTCATCTGGCTCAGATAGGACATGCCTGGGACGGCGAATGCGACTAATAGTAGAAGGGACATAGGTAGCTGCATCGACAACCAGAGGGTTGCGATGTTTGACAGCCGTATCGAAATAACGCTTTGCAAGGCGTTTTAGAAACTGACGGATAGTGGGAATCTTTAAATCGAGATGTAAGATCTCGTTGCGAACGAAGTAGGGAGCTCCCGTGGCCTTACGAAGGAAACGGTTTTGGAGGGTTTGCATCCTATGGATATGGTGAGCCTTAGCCTGGGCGAAGACTGGACCCGCATAGGTCATGATGGGGCGAATGCACGTGGTGTAAGTTCGCAATTTGCACTTGAGTGACAATTTGCTTCGTGCATTTAGAACAGAGTGGAGTCTACCTAGAGCGAAAGCGGCTCGCGAACGAACCTGCTTTATGTGCTCTCGAAACGTGAGATGTTGGTCGAGGATCACACCTAAGTATTTGGCTTGCTTCTCCCAAGGGATCGGCTTGCCGAACATGGTGATCGGTCTGGGGACTACTGAGGGCCTAGTGCGAGTTTCTTTTAACCATCTCGACTGTACGCATCGAACGCGTTCGGCACTCTGATTGGCCCCTCCCCAGTGAAGGCCAGTGTAGGGCCAATCGGAGCGCCGAACGTGTTCGATGCGTAAAACAAGGCGTCTCTGCGTCCACTCATCCAGCGCTCGGTGTGGCAACACGTCATGTTCTTGTTTGCGACTGGTCAATCGTGATCCTAAGGACGCTTCGTTGAGAAGTGAAACGCGTCGATTTCTTACAGGGTTTTTTATGACTCTTGGAGAATAGTTTACTAATAAAATATATCTACGTCTATTGTATTTTATAATGGATTTCCGCAAAGTTACTCTTGAATCAATAACCTATATCAAAACAAGGGTAGGATATTAGATTTTGTTTCTTTTCACACGAATCATACATTTAATTCTATTCCTCTTCTTGTCGGTAA
This sequence comes from Lithophane ornitopus, assembly GCA_948473465.1. Taxonomy (NCBI): domain Eukaryota; kingdom Metazoa; phylum Arthropoda; class Insecta; order Lepidoptera; family Noctuidae; genus Lithophane; species Lithophane ornitopus. The sequence goes on along the minus strand of OX419642.1, from coordinate 3,979,475 downwards.
TAAATATGATATTTGTTTTACGTCATAACCTAACTCTAACGTGTATAATATTGTTGGCAGGGAGACTGCGAATAAATATCTAGTATCGTTTCATATTTTAAATTTATAAACGCTGCCAAGACCGACTGGTCTTCATAGAAATATGGTTTACGTCGATTTTCTTTATGTTAGATCTAACCTAACCTAGGATAACATAATATATTCTGTTAGTGCGCTTAAAACTCGAGAACCAGTTATCCGATTTTTGAGAGTTTTCCGTTCTAGGAAAAGTTTGTTTTTAGATTTGTATGGTATATGTTTACTGCATAATGACTAATGAATTTTTCCCCTCCTTTTTAAATACATTGGGGTTCAGGGGTACCTACATAATATCAGCCTACAATGTTCCCACTGCTGGGACACAGGCCTCGTCTCGGTGAGAGGGACTGGACCACAATCCACCACGCGGGCCCAGTACGGGTTGGTAGATGTCATGCATGACTTCGATTTTTATTGGTTCTAGGGTATGCTGGTTTCCTCACGATGTTTTCCTTCACAATTTATGAGAGCAGTGGTTCAGGGGTATATTATTTTAATTCAAGGTCAAATTCAATTAGCTAGCTCAACTTCACAGACGTAATGCATAATATCGATGTCTAAAGACGGAAAAAACTCATAATTTTGATAAACCTACCAGCAGCCGTTGACACCCTAATCAGCTGTAGTTATGGTTACGGGTCGTTCGAAGGTTAAGCTACTCTTGCCGCGGTCGGCCCTTGGATGGGTGACCATCCAATAAATATCGAGATCCGTCCGTGCCTCCGAAAGCACGTTAAGCCGTTGGTCTCGGCTGTCTTTCATGGATCTGTGACAGTTGTAACGGGTCGTCAGGAGCCCAAAAGTCTGACAACCAGTCTAACCATGGGGTATCGCGTTACACAGTAACTGGGTTGTGAAGGTCAGATAGGCAATCGTTTCATGTAAAATTCTGGTATTCAGCTGCATTTGGTTAGACTGGAAGCCGACCTCAACATGTCGGGAAAAGGCAAGCAAATTGATTATAAAGCAATTCAAATCGAGCGTGAAAATGACTGCACAAAAAATAATTCAAAACCTTTAAAAAAAGTATTGATAGAAAGTTCTCATAAACAAACGAGAACCAATCGTCTATGGTAATAGAATTACAAACATATTTCATGATTGGTAGGCTCCATCAGCATTTGATTATCGCGCGCGAGCAGAACGGAGAGGGGACAGCGAAAAATTCTCTACTAATAAAACGGGTAAAGTTGTCAGTTCGTTCCTAGTTTCGGGGGTGAGACTCGATGCTATAGTCACAGTATAAATAAGGAACAGTATTTTTACTTCGGCCGCTCGGAAAATAAATCTTCCGCGTCCGTTCATAACTGCCGCCTACTCTATACTGTTGCGTACTGATATAGTCCGATGGGACGGTAATCCGGAACGACCGGAGAGTGAGCAGGCGCAGGGTCAACGGCTTTACTTGCTTTCCGCGGCTTGAAGGTATCACACCATCAACTTCCAAACTCCGGGCTGTTACTAAGAAATTCCTAATGAAAATTGTCGACTACGGAACCCTAAAGACCCAATGACAATTCTCATACACGAGCTATATGAGAACAGTTGTGCTATTCTGTCAAAATCTCTGATGTGTAGATACCGGACGCACACGCCTAGCGACATGTTCGGGTTCGCGACTGGTCAATCATCATCCTAAGGATGACTCGTTGAGAGTTACACACGAGTTGTGAAACACGTGTCGATTTCTTACAGGGTTTTTTATGACTCTTGGGGAATAGTCAAGCGGAATAGGTTACTAAATATATCTACGTCTATTGTAATTTATAATGGATGTCCGCAAATTCACGCCGGCGTCAATTAACTTGTCTACTTTTGTTAAATCCCTTCAAAACGAATTATAAAACAGCGGTTTGATATTTAATTTAAAGAAAAAAAGTAGGCAGAAAGATATCAAAAACAAAACATCTACCTTCTAATTAACCCTACAATAAACTTATTCCCATTTACTGAAAGTTCATTTGCAATCCAGGTCGAATCGACCGGCCGTGTCGGGAATACTCAGCGAACGGAGGGTTGAGAAATTTTAATTTATAACTAATCAGAACGCTGCAGTGTTGCCAATGTTTATATGAACGTGAACATTGGAGGGTTAAAGTCGAATAAAGTGGCTTTTAGAGTTTTTACACGATTAGGTTAGAAGCGATTATGTATTGGCAGTTTATGCTTTATAAGCCAAACCAAAATTAGCCTTGAATTTGTGTAGCTTTGAACGCCCAATAAACAAGCAGCTCCCCTGATAGTAAACTATCACGTCATCGTAGGTTTATTATCATCCCAGAGACAGTTGAAATAACTTGAAATGTCACATTAGTCTACGCATCAAGCCATTTAGGCTACAGAGCGTGTCAAAGAAATAGACATACCTACATATATACTCTCGAGAAATATTACCCTCTTGGAGCAGTCGGGTAAAAATCCAATGCGATACAAAAACCCCAATCATAAATGATATCTGTAAATTGAATACAATAGACGTAGATATATTTAGTAACCTATTCCGCTTAGCTATTCTTCAAGAGTCATAAAAAACCCTGTAAGAAATCGACACGTGTTTCACCTCTCAACGAGGCATCCTCAGGATGAGGACAGGACGACGACGCAGTGCTCTGCGTCCAGCGCTCGGTGTGGCAACACGTCGTGTTCTGGTTTGCAATTGGTCAATCGTCATCCTGAGGATGCCTTGTTGAGAGGTGAAACACGTGTCGAATTCTTAAAGGGTTTTTTATGACTCTTGAAGAATAGCTAAGGTGAATAGATTACTAAATATATCTACGTCTATTTTATTTAAAATGGATTTCCGCAGTCACGCCTGAATCAATGAACTATCTTTAAATTGGTTCAAAAAACACTTTTACAAGTATGAATGAATGAATGAATGAAATGCACTGACCCCGGCGTGGTTTAACCAGACTCGATAAATCGAATGAACCCCAGGATTTGCACTAGCCCCTGGAGCCTCATGCTTCACGGGGCTACAGAGGCCATTGCATATCAAGGAGTAGACCGGGGAGCGTGGTAATGGTAGGGAAGACCGTGCCTCAGGATATGGAAGGATTTGCGAGCCATACTGGATATGCATCCTTGAGTAGGCAATGGACTATTGGAGAGACGAGTAATATTTATATAAGGATGGGCATCTTTTTAAGACGTCGCCGCCAGTTTAAACGATAAATTATGTTTTAAAACGAGATGAGTTCGGTGATTCCTATCGGACTACTCTAGAAGAAAGATCGAAACAAACTCAGAGGTCACACACAGTCTCTTTTAAAGTCCAGACAGGGTCACGGCATGTGAGGAGCAATGCAGATTAGTGTCTGAGATGGTCATATGAAGAAAGAACCACACAGATTTGAGTGGACCTGTCCAGTCACTCATTAATTTTGTCAGTAATAAAACTTTAAAAACCGGCCAAGTGCATGCCGTACCATGCACAATGAAGGGTTCCGTAGTTGGGATGAATTTATAAAACAAACTTAACATTGTAGTTGATTTGATTTTTTTATGAAATAGAGCACTTTAAAGCTTAATATTCCGCAAACAGATTCCTGAATCCAAAAATGGTTTTAACAAACTCACATTGTTTTTAAACGACCTTTCTAACGATACCCCACACCATGGGATTGACGAAAAAAAAAACCATCCCCACTTTAAGTGTAGGGGAGGTACCCTAAAAAAAAATATTTTTTACGATTTTTTTTACCACTTTGTCGGCGTCGTTTATATGTATATCCATACCAAATTACAGCTTTCTAGTACCAACGGTCTCTGAGCTAAGCCGTGGACAGACGGACATGGCGAAACTATAAGGGTTCCTTGTTGACAACGGAACCCTTAAAACCCAACTCCAAATAGCCGAACATATTAAAACCATTACCGAAGTCAGTCAAGCAATTTTTGATCAAATTCAAAAATACAATATAACCACCTGTATTGAACAATTTCCCGCTCCTATTGGATAATGGCCGACGGAAATGGCGTCGCGATGACGTCACAGCACTTCCGGGAGACACAGCCTACCCAGGCAATCTGGAGTTCAGCCTGCCAATATGTTGTGGGAAATTATGAGGAATTGCTTGAAGTGTTTGTGTAGGATATTGTGCGAAAATATTTTATCTAGTACCTATTTACATAATAATAATAATATAATAGGTATAATAACACTGAAGAGTTTGTTTGTTTGAACGCGCTAATCTCTGGAACTAGCAGTCGGATTAGAAAAAATCTTTTTCCATTTGATAGACCAATTCTTAAGGAAGGTTATGAGGTTAAGGCTATTTAACAGCTTTAGGATTCGAACAAAAGAAAGGCTGAAAGAACTTAAAGCGAAAACGAAGTAACAGCGCGGGTGGACGATGCGATGCAACGGCTTAACTTGCTTTCCGAGCCACGGAGGAGTCTCGATATGTAAAGATGGTCACCCATCCACGGACCAACCCCGGCAAGTGTAGCTTAACCTGACGGATCGATCCGTGCGGCTGTTATTACTAAGCCACGACCTCCTCTACGCTGACAATAATCATGGGAAAGAATCAGTAATGATTGAATAGATATTTTGTTCGGTTTTTGAAAGCTCACAAGCGATTTGATTGGCTCTTTTTATTTCGGCCAGACGCAAAAGCTAACTTATGATTCGACAGTAGATTTAGGTCCTGAGGCCCTAGATAAAGTGACATTCTATCAGCGATAACGATGATGGAAAAGGCAAAAATGTATAGGACTGACATAAGCTACCGAAAATCTTATGTCAATCAGTGGCGTTCCTTCCATAGAAGCCCAAAAGCCCGGCTTGCCTTCAAAATTAAGCCTATCAATAAAAAATAAAAAATAACACTATATAATAATGGTATTACCCAGGGGCGGTACTTTCATATTCAAAAATCATTATTCACAAGAACAAACGTAAGCCTACCAATAAAAAATAAATTAAAAAAAACAGTCAATAATCTCGAACTCAATCATTCATGTCATAGGAATAATCAAATTTCGAAATCCCCGCTCTATCTGCCGCGCGCACTGCGCAAGGGTGCCAGATCTACGCACTCATTGAACTCAATCATTCATAAGAATACAATTTTTAATACCGCGCTTTGTTGCCAAACCTACGCGCCACTACAATGCATTCAAATGCGCCTTCTCGCTCACACTCGTCGGCTTTCAATGGGGCTTGCCTTACCTTTCTTTGTCTAGCAGTTTTCGCCTACAAATTGCTATAGAAACGTTTACATTTGTTGATATATTGGTAAGTACTTATACGCAGATTTGTATGAAATGAAAAGCCGGGCTTTTTTAGAGTTAAGTTCGCGCAAACGCACTAGCCGCGATGTTGACCCGCGTAAAGTGAGTTGCAAGTCCGCGACACGATAGTCGACGCGACTCGATTTGTTATTGTTTTGAAATTAATATTTTGAGATCAGTATTTTATTTCCAAGTGCTGAGATAATGAATTAGTTTTACTATTTAAAATGATTTGATAGTTATTGCGGCTGTAATTCGTAAGTGTGTGTGTCTTAGTAAGTACAGTGTTATTTTTATCATCAAAATGTGAATTCGGAAACTGTGTTCGAAAAGGTAAGTATCTACATTGAGTTTTCTGGCAGTGTAACTCTCTCTTTACTTCACCGTAATCAACCCCAAATGAATGTACCTAATAAAATTTGGAAAAAAACAAGTATTTTTGTCAGTTGAAGAATATAATTGAAATTGGCATTCGATTGTTTATTATGTTGATGAGTATGACAAACTTAGGTAGCTGGTGGCATGAAATACATCAAAATTTGTATAGTGTTGTTTGTATGGCAATTGTAGTTTCGGTAAACCACTGAAAAACAAACCATCTTATTATTATTACATCTCATCAAGATCATAAAACACAATAATTTTCTTATCGAAGATATTCTTCGTAACTAGGTGTTTTGAAATAAAGATTAGAGTTGGCTATTGTCATTATGATTAATTATAAAATGTTATATAGGTACCTAATGTAATATCTCATTTAACATTTTCAATCGACATTATAATTCATAAAACTAAGTACCTATGCTTACGGTAAAAGAACAACAAATCGATAATTTGGGGGCCATCTAGCGGCTTATGATTGAATAATTTTGGTGACAAGCGAAAGAATTTATTATGGTGAAAAGGTCCTAATCGGTGTGGTAACGCGCATTCGTTAATATAGATGGCGCTTACTTATAATAATGGTGTTATCATGAACAACAAAGAAAATCCGTAAATCACTCACTTGGCTGTTTTTTTTTTTTTATCGTAAATAGTCTGTGGGCTTGCCCTAATTTAGAACCCTAGGCACGCTACTGATGTCAATCCTGTTGAAAGTCGTTGTAGAAATACGAAACGCTTTCGAAGCGATTGTCACTTGTCTAGCCCTCAGAACTGACTTTTTTGTCAACTAGATAAATTATTAAGTACTATATGAATTTACTAATTTCTTTTTCATCTTTTTCAGGTAAGTTTCAGTATAGAAAAATACGAGTTGAAGATGCAGGTATTAATCTGACCATTCATAATTATATAATTTACTCCGTTGAGCCTATTTCAAGATTAAGAGGGCGTAAATCGGTGGCAAAAAAAAACTGGTCATAAATCTAAGACGGTCTTCCGAAACAAACCAATGCATTAATGTAAAATTATTTTTGTTTCTTGTAGCTTTTTTGAGCTGGTTTTTTAATACTTAACCCTTATCGTATTTTAGGTTGCACATCTAGACGCGATGTAGTCATAGCTATTGTATATCTAGAAAGCGAATTTGTGACTTGGACCGTTTTAATGTTAATGTAAAGGCTGCCTGTCCACTGCGGTGTAACAACTATAATTCTTTACTTTAGGTTCCTTTTTCGTATCGGCACTAGCTTCACGAAATCAGCTAGAATAGAAACATTCCAATTCTATAAAGTTCACTTCGGCTTGGAACTGGAAAGCGAACTCATTTGTTTTAAAGACAATCATCGCGGATTCACAACGACGAATGTTTCGAATTTCGAAGTGATTATAATAGCACTACTGCACGTCCGTGACAGGCCACGCACACATCGCTGTGCGTGTAGTAGTGTTCCCGCGCTAGACGTTAGTATGAAGCTTACAGTCTGTACATTATTTAGTCTTGTGGCATGAGAACCATAGAAACGGGTATTGTCGACAGAAGAATAGAGAAAATGACAGATTGTGATTGTTTATCTGTCATTTTGTCTATTCTTTCCTGTCCGTGACAGGCCACGCACAGCGATGTGTGCGTGGCCTGTCACGGACAAGGCGCGCGGGCGGTGCACCGGCGCCCGCTAGAGGGCAAACCGGTTTGAGCCAGCTCAGTGAGAAGGCAAAGCGCAGGGGTATACGGTATGCCGTGTGCCAGCGAGTGTGTGTGTACTTACGACGCAGAAATTTGGTTTTTATTTTAAAAATGCCTAATTGGTGTAGGTAGTGTGTGTTTTAATAATAGTAGGAAAACCAAAGTTTCTTTTTTTTATATCCAAAGGATCCCGTCAGGGAATTATCTATATCTACCTATAATACACATAAACATTACACATTTTTAATGAATACTACAGAATTTTTTAGTTACGAGTTAGGTATCCAAAATAACTCTAGGATGGCGATAAGGTTTTCCCATAAGAATTATTATTCTTATTTTTAAGTAGGTACCGCCGATATTGGCGTGTTAGCACATGAAGATAATTGAGTGTTTGTTTACGTGGTCTTAGCAAGCTGACGTTTGAACTTTTCTATCATATACTTATATAGGTACTTAATTAACTTACGTTCATGAAATAGTAAAACAAGCAAGGAAAGCTTATAGTTTCGCCATGTCCGTCTGTCCGTCCGTCCGTAAGTCACAGAATTTTGATAAGTAAGTAGTTAAGTAGGTAGGTACCTAACCTAACCAACTTCAAAAAAAGTAGGTATCTATGTATGTAGATTTAGCTATTTCACAGTAAAATAATTACATAAGTACATTTTATTATCGTTTTTTATTAGCATAACCTTAATCGGCCTAGGTATAATGTTAACCATTTCGCCTTTCAAAGCTACACTATTTTTTGTATGTTCCGTACCAAAATTGGAAAACGGAAAACTTATCAGTGCCTGTCCTTCTTTTCGTCTTTCCGTCTGTCCGTCTGTCCGTCCGGCCGTCCGGCCGTCCATCTGTGCTCATTGCCGAATCTCGAGTCCCACTTGCCCGGTTTTATTTTATTTTCAATAACCGAGTGTCAGCCCTATGAAAGTAGGTAAGAATTTTGAGCTCTAATAGGAAGATTTCATTCTGCTCTTATTTATTTTGTGCTCATGCTACGCGTGCTGAAAAAATAATTTGCATGGCGTAAAAAACAACCGAGCATCATTAATTTTTATCAATGTTTGTGACATTGATAAAAAAATAAAGTAATAAAAACTAAAACCCAACTACGACTAAAAAGGTATAAACAAGACACCGCAGACAGACAAATTAAAAATCCGGAATCACACGTGTTATGGCATAAATCGAACAGATTACGTGTGACTCCGGAATTTTAATTTGTCTGTCTGCGGTGTCTTGTTTATACCTTTTTAGTCGTAGTTGGGTTTTAGTTTTTATAACTTTTTTTTTTTAAATTCTTTTGGGTTTATAATATATATATATATTTGAAATGTGCTCATTAAGCCCTTTCATTTGATACCCAACATGGTACGAATAAACAATTTTTTTTTTTTAGTTCCTGATTTTATGTCTTCTAGAGGGCGCCATTTTTAATGTGACGTCACATAGCCTATAACCAGCGGACGATCAAGACGCTTCCAACGATACACTTGTTAAATTGTGATGAGTGGTTTAGAAGATATGAGGGAACAGATGAACATACATACATACATACATACCGGTCAAAATCATAACCCTCCTTTTTTCTTCGCCGTAGTCGGGTAAATAGACTTCACTATTCAAAATTGCATCTCAAGAATTGACCAGCACACGTTACACCCCAGTGGTAAGCAACACTAACCGGTCACCATTCTCGTTGGCAGTGTTTCAGGGCATAAATTGGCACACGCGATAAAACTGGTGGCTCGGTCAGCGACACGACTGGCTAGAATTGTGTAAGATTGTGCCTTCTTATTTTATTAGAGGTCGTGTATGCTTTGGTTGGGTTGGGTCGTTATTTTTGTAAGTGAATCAGACGGTTTTAGAAGAGGTTTTTCGCGTGCGAAAATTGGTATGGTCTGTTCAAAAAGTATGTGATGAAAATGTAAACAAATTAATCAGACAAGTGCCACTTCAAATTGAGTGCTGTGATTTGTCTATTTGAATACTTACTGTTTTTTTTTTTTTTTTCAATCGAGAATTTTACTGTTTTATTACTTGGGTGGCGGGTGGCCGTTATCTAGCGGGTGTCTCTACTAGTCATATCATATGACCTCTGCACAAAAATTTGCTAATTTATGATGAAATTGGGGTAATTTTGGGTACTAAATATGAGAATTTCAAATTGCAATAACAATTTTTTTTTTTTTTTTTTTTTTATCTGGTAATATTATTGCCGTAAATATGAGCCCCTCTCGGATTGGACAGGGTTTCTGTTGCATGCTGTATATTTGTTCTGGTTCACCATTGATTCTATCTCACTAGAGTTGCAGTGGTTCGGAGATAGCCTGGCTCCTATGGTCCACACTATTGTGGATTTTTGAGTAGCAGTAAAAAAGGTACCTTAAACAATGTAGCTACATCACGCGTAGCATGACCACCGAAGAAACGGGTTTTGTCGACGAAAGAATAGACAAAATGACAGATTGTGATTGTTTATCTGTCATTTTGTCTATTCTTCCGTTGAAAAAACCCGTTTCGGGAAAACTGTCTTAGAAGACTGTCCTTAACTTTTTGAGTAATTACTAACTGAAATCACAGATTTTGGAAAAATGGTACTTATTCAAAAATCTGTATACATTTTAGGCTGCCATCAGACGGACTGCATTTCAACCACCGTCCATACATTTTTGGGATATAATTGTGAAAGTGCCGCCCAAACAAAAAAAAATGCTTAGTTCCGAAAGAGTAGGTTTTTCTCTTCATTTTTTATTACTACAAGCTATTACTTTAATTAGATTACTATTAATTATTTTAACTAAGACATACTGAAAACAGTATCCTTCAAATTCGTATAACAGCGCAGGGAATTGCCCTACAGATTTGCTCTAATAGTGAAAACTGTTCTGAATGACATGTTCTAACGAAATATATCTTTTTTTTTTTGTTTGGCCGGCACTTTCATTATTTAGCCCAAAATGAATGATCACGTTTGCAGTTTGAATGCAGTTACATTACGAGTATTGCAGTCGTACTAAACTGCATTCAAACTGCAAGAATGCAGTCCGTTTGATGGCAGTCTTAACCCTAAACCACTCTATCAAAGACTTAGCCTAGCTAACTCTTGGCCACCTGTACGCAAAGTTTCAGTAAGTTAGTTTCAAGTTCAGTGAGCAGTAGCACGGTTACAATAACCGTTGTTATTATCTATTCAGGCAGGGTCGGGCCAGTTAATTTGTTTTCTTCGAGGCGCGGATCGATGGCAGTCCGCGCGTGATGCTAGTCGACATTGTTGTACGGTACGGCTTTTTGTTGTGAAGGAAAATAGATGAGATAGATAAATAGAATACTCTTTATCATGTACATAAAGTAGACAAAAAAAAACAAACGACTTCCAAAAAAAACAGAAAAACAAAAAAAACTTTAATTTCGGAAGTCGGTGTCTTTGGTTTTCAATTTTAGTGTTGTTTTTGGAAGTCGGTTGTTTTTTTTTTGTAGTTTTTGTACCTTGCCCACACAAATTCAGATACCACTACTTACCTGCTATGTAAATAACACTGACGGAGTAAATTAAAACATCGTCCAGATATACTATACCCCATTTGAAATAAGATTAGATATTAAAACAAACCCTTTTACAGTACGTTCAACCGACTTTGACTTCTATACCGTAGGCATAAGGATAGCATTAAAAGCAAAAAAAGTTACACAATACCAACTATCTACTGCGGCTGCCATTTGTCATGCCACCAACGCAATAGAATTCAAAATCGGTTGAACGGAATGTAAAAAAGGCTTATCTATACGTCTAATCTTATTTCAAATGGAGTATAAGTGGGAAAAATAAGTAATATTGAAACTAACTCAAAAACTTCGCAAGCAAAGTTAATAATATTTATATAGGACCACATCAATGGGAATAAATGTACATATTAGAAGGACAAGGAGGATAGTTTTTATTGCTGTCATCTGTTTTAGCAATGCCTATTGTATCATCCTACGTTATTTTAACCGACTTCAAAAAAGAGGAGGTTTTCAATTCGTCGGTATGTTTTTTTTTTGTGTTTGTTACGAGATTTTTCCGTCACTTTTGAATTGATTTTGATGATTCTTTTTTCGTTTGGTAGGTAATGCTTCAGTACACTGATGTTGGTATATCTGTTTGTCTGAGCCTAATTCGATACCGTTTTCGATTCACCATGAAAGTTGGCAATTAAGGCCTATTCAGATAAAAGCGATATCGCTGTCAGCGCTGGTAGCAATACTGGTCCACCTTCTACCGGTATATTCTGTAAACACCTCACCGTGAAAACATAGGTGAAGTGAGCTGTCAATCCCTAGCTTCAGGTGAAGTGACAGCTCACTTTAAGCTCACTTCACCTAAATTTTCACGGTGAGATTTTTCACAGAAACAGTAGTGGTATATGTTTAGTGTGGACGAGTATCGCTACCGAGCGTGTCAGCGATATCGCTTTTATCTGAATAAGCCTTTATATGTGTTTTTTTTATTTTTTTCCGACCTCCACGCGGGGCATAATTGTGCTAGTGTCTATATGTATAAGCTAGCTATACTCCATTTGAAATAAGATTAGACGTATAGATAAGCCTTTTTTACATTCCGTTCAACCGATTTTGAATTCTATTGCGTTGGTCGCATGACAAATGGCAGCCGCAGTAGATAGTTGGTATTGTGTAACTTTTTTTGCTTTTAATGCTATCCTTATGCCTACGGTATAGAAGTCAAAATCGATTGAACGGACTGTAAAAGGGTTTGTTTTTATGTCTAATCTTATTTCAAATGGGGTATATAATATTTTAAATGCGAAAGTTTGTATGTTTCTTATCCAAACACACTTTCACGGCTTAACGAATGTGAGTGATATTTCGTACACAGATATAAAGTATACATTGGATTAATTTAATCCGGGTTTATAATTTAGTGCTAATTACCATATTATTTTTGTGTAACATACCGGATTTATTTCCTTCCGACTGATTCTTACGATAATATATCTACAAATACATATATGTCAACTGATTTAAGTTTAGGGAAACCATATTTTTCCCGTGTTACTGTATACTCGTATAATCCTTTCAACGTTTTTACGCAAACACGAAAAATTAAATCACCCATTTTAAAACACACGGTACAAACAAAAAAAACTTTACGAAAAAGGATCCCCCTTTACAAATTAACCCCCCAACTCGTCCCGTGCTACAACGCAACCCAACCCTAGCGTGTCTACGTGTCCTTAACCCTAACGCTTGTAATTCAGAGCGCCGCGCAATTGTGTTACCGAACACTGTTTCATCTACTGCGGACACCCCTTATTGGCACTCCGCGTTTTAGGGTTCCGTGGGGCGAAAAATGTAATGATAAGAGGTGTCAATCTGCCTAGAGCGACTGCCTATCTGACCTCCACAACCCAGTAACTGGGTAACACGATACCCCTTGGCAAGACTGGTTGACAGACTTTCGGGCTTCTGACGACCCGTATTGACTGTCAAAGATCAACGAATGACAGCCGGGACCAACGACTTAACGTGGTTTCCGAGGCACGGAGGAGTCTCGGTGTGTAAACATGTTCACCCATCCACGGGCCAACCCCGGCAAGCGTAGTTTAACCTGATGGATCGCCCCGTGAAGCCACGAGCTCCTCAAAGGGTCGAATAGTCTATAACATAACTATAATACTATTATAGTATGAAAGTTACCATACCAATGCGGAACCCACTCCATACAAAAGTATGCGCCCAAAATTCGCCAGATTACAGACGCATTGAATGAAGCACCTCTACAGCTCTCGATTAACTGTTTCATCCCACGGAACCCCCCCTTCATCCTCTTTTAGGGTTCTGTGTTGAAAAACCCCAGTTTTAGAGCATTGATTGTGTCCATCTGACTGAAAGGGGAGGTGTGGCGTGAAAAATCGAGATCTGTTCGTTTGTGGACTCAAAAGTGTGTGATAGAGAGGAATTTTGATGAAATGGCATTGTTTTCGATTGGCTATGTACGGGTTACTTTGTTTTATAGCATTGTTTATTTGTAGTTATAAAAGGGTTATACGCGCGACAATCTAAGAAGTCCGTTTTGACGTTTCGTTCTCGTACTTGTAATAAAACGTTAAGCCTTGAGAATCAGTTTTAAGCAATGTAGATAAGTCGTCAATTACAAACTCTCTAAGTATGTTTAATCGATGTCTCGAGAATCAGTATATAAGAAACCAATATTTTTTCATCGCTACACAAATAGTTTTTATAGCTGTCAAAACGGACTGTTTAGATTGTCGCGAGTCTAAGCTATGTATGCGTGTTCTATTTATACAAGTCTTATAGTAAGTATCAGTAGTCATAACTTAAAATCACGCATGTTGACCTGGAAGAGGTAGGTAGAGGATAACATCATAACAGCACGCCTGTATCCCCCGAAAGGTTGGGCAGAGGTGTACCTATATTACACCCACATTTAGCCAGTTATGTTTAAGTCCCATGTAATAGGGGGCGAACTTATTGCCATCAACTGGGCACGAATCCAGGGTCCGGGCTGCTACTGGGCAATTCCAGATGGAAAAACCCTCAGACCAATTATAAAACCCTGACAGTGCTGTCAACAGTGACGTGAGGCCGGTTTTGTAAACATGTGTGCAAATATTTTGGTGTAGTTTGATTGTAAATGGTTGTAAATGTGTGCGTGTGAGCGTGTATGCACAGTGCGGTGGTGTAGTTTTGGCATGCTTCACTGTATTGTTCGCAGCGCTCTGTCTTGGTTTTTTATTTGGTTTGAGGAAAAACCCAATAACACTTTGCCCGGCCCGGGATTCGAACCTAGGACCTCATGCTCAACTACTGCTGCGGCCACTAGACCAAAGCAGTGAGTAAAACCAAAGTTCCCAGAATAATCAATTTTGTCCTAAACCAGCCACTAATCCAAACTAGATTTTTATTCTTTCTTTTTTTCTTAAAGAAGTTGTGCTATTTCCTAATCTAGCTATCTAATTAATATTATAAACGCGAAAGTTTGTAAATATGGGTGGATGGATGTTTGTTACTCTTTCACGTAAAAATGACAGAACAGTTTATAACCTGGATTAACACATAGGATACTTTTATTCCGATGTTACCACGGGATCAAGACTTATGCGGATGAAACCGCGGGGCGCAGCTAGTAGATACTAAATCCCAATAACAACCAACCCAGATCTCGGAGCTCTTTAGAAGTCTTGCTTGCACTAGGAACCGTTCAGTCATTTGTAAAACTCAGCAGCTGTGTAGCCTTTTTCTAACTATGTGGGGCTCGTGGCTAAATAATACAGCTGCACTGGTTGATCGTTCAGGTTAAGCTACGATTGCCGAGGTCAGTCCGTGGATGGGTGACCATCTCAACATACCGAGACCCCTCTGTGCGTTAAGCCGTTCATCCCGGCTGTCATTCTGGGATCTTTCGTTACGGGTCGTCAGAAGCCCGAAAGTCTGACAACCAGTCTTACCAAGGGGTATCGTGTTACCCAGTGACTGGGTTAAGGAGGTCAGATAGGCAGTCGCTCCATGTAAAACACTGGTATTTGGCTGCATCTGGTTAGACTGGAAACCCCAACATAGTTGGAAAAAGGCTAGGCAGATTAATTGTCAACTTCCAGTTCCTTTATCCAGATGCAGCTGAATACGAAGTATTTGATATGGAGTGACTAAAAAGAAGCGGTAATCCTAACTTGCGAAAGTGAGTTTGTTTGTTTGGTACGCTTTCACTATAAAACGGCTGAACGGATTTGGATGAAATTTGGCACAGCTGTAGACCATGACCTGGAATATTGATCATTTTTATTATCTCCTCTTTCTTTAGTTTTAATCTGGCAGTTTGAGTACTTTTTGCGGCCTACCCAAATGTCCTTTCTTTGGTATTGTTCGTCGAGTCGTTAAGCTCCTTAAGCTCTGAGTTGAGCTCCTCGGGTACTGACAAATGCTTGCACTGACTGGACAGGTCCACTCAAATCTGTGTGGTTCTTTCCTCAAAAGACCATTTCAGACTAGAATTTACATGGTCCTCATATGGCCTGACCAAGATTATGTCTGGACCTTAAAAGAGACTGTGACCTCTGAGATTGTTTCGGCCTTTCTTCTCAGAGTAGTCAGATAGGAAACGCCGACCTCATCTAGCTTATTTTATTTTTTTAAATATGACGTGTAAAAGTGATTCTGATATCCTATTTACAGAATAAACAATTTCATTTCATTTCATTTCAATAGGACATAGGATACTATTTATCCCGATATTACCCCGGGATCGAGACTTACGCGGGTGAAACCGCGGAGCGCAGCTAGTTGAAAAAATAAAAATAATCCGCATCTGTTCAGAAGCTGATCCTGCAATTATCTTAGTTCTCCACTCACCGCTAAACACAGAAACAGCGTGAATATAAGTAAAGGCAAACACGTAATGACGTCAGCGTGGGCGGAGGGCACACGATCGTTCCCATGACGACACTAAACTCCAGCAATGTGTACTCGGCCTAATGATATTGTGGCTTTGCAAATATTGTGCCGAAAAAATACTTTCGGACTCTGCCGATGTATCTTTTTGGTAGTTAATGTTTAGATTAGGAAAATCCTTGTGAAGGAGTCTTCCCGGAATAGTACTTCCACCGTACATTGAATACTAAGTAACCAAGCTTTTTTGTGACACATCAATCAGAATCTGAATCTGTTTGAAACAAATTGCTAATCCATTGCTTCATAAGTTCGAAAAAAAATCTGCTCATCAACGTAAATAACGCAATGAATGTTGATGAACTGTCGACATGAAACAGATTAATTCTTAATCGGTTACAAAAAAAGTTATCCATATAGATAGCTGGTAACATTTGAGAAACTGAGGCACACACATGAATTCCTTGGCAACAGGCAACTGAAGAAACACGGGTGGGTTTTAGTCAGTAAAAGTCTGGCACGTCCGCTCCGCCCAGAGCGGGAGAAGTCATTTGGCGATTCCGGCGACACTCAAAAAAAAGAAAAAAAAAGGCACACTCATGACACTTTTCAGTCTCAAAATACAATCCTGGGGCACATGCCTATGTTATCGTTGTAGTTCTAAATGTGTATTGCAGTTAAGGTAGTGGTTATCACTCCAAACCATAGACCGTCATCAGTAATACTCTAAACCTCACTCAAGTGAGCGCACACAATTCGAAAGCGAACTCATTTGTTTTTAAAGTAAATCATCGCGGATTCACAACGAGACATCGTTCGAATTTAAAAGTGATGTCCAGAGAATACCACAGACGGAAAACACGTTAAGCCGTTGGTCCCGGCTGTCATTTGTGGATCTTTGGCAGTCGTTACGGGTCGTCAGAAGTCCGAAAGTCAGACAACCAGTCTTACCAAGGGATACCGTATTACCCAGTAACAGGGTTGTGGAGGTCCGATAGGCAGTCGCTCCATGTAAAATACTGGTATTCAGCTGTATCCGGTTAGACTGGAAGCCGACCCCAACATAGTTGGGAAAAGGCTAGGCAGAAGATGATCATGCCTAGATAATACCACAGCAGTTCCATCAGAAAACTACTTCAATAATTTTATTGAGTGACTATTACAGTCTGGTCGTCGAGAAAATGCGTTCCCGACATCTGTCAGTTTGACAATTTAGTACAGTAGACAGTCATATTATGGATAAAATTCGCAAAACACATATTCGTTAGTATGAAACTGCACTCGTAGTATGACAAAATGACAGATTCACAATCACAATCTGTCATTTTGTCTATTCTTCCGTCGACAAAATCCGTTTCTATGGTGGTCATACTACACTACGTGTGGTGTCAATAACGCATTCTCCCAAAGGCCGGATTGTAGTAACTAATATTTTCAAATAGTTTTTCAAAGTGTTAGAAAAAACTCTATCTACCCGCAAATAAAATCTCCGTGGATGCACTACTAGACGCAAGTAGGTCGCTGAGCTTGCCTGACTGCGTCCTACCCTTACATTTTATTGCTGACTACCCGCCACCCGTCTACAAATATGAACGTAGGTGCTGACGCTTGCTTATCTTTTCATATATCTTTCTTTTCTGTCATTACCTTTGTGCATTCGCGTTTGCTTGCAGAAAGATCTGCAACTGCTGCATCTTGGGGCAACGTATTTGTGATTGCAGTATTTTATGTGATATTTGCTCATTATTTCTCGGTTAGGGGGCAATATCGATATTCTAAGGTTTATACCCTGTAATTACCATGATAGAGATATTCGAATGACAACCGGGGCGGCATCAGGACCAGGATAGATACGAAGGGTTCTTGATGTGATAACCACGGCCCCTAGGACAGCCGTTGGCATTGGCAAGCAGTGTCATATATACAGGGTGTAAACAGGGGGCATTCATCTCCTTATAAAAAATTTATAAATGATTTATATTATTTTGAATCATTTCACAAAATTATATTACATAACTTGTGTCAAATACCTAGGTATGTTGTTAAACGGTTCATAGTCAATTCAACTCCTAAAGGAGCCAGTTGACATACATAAGATGGCCATGTGACCCAGATGCGTCAAGTACCAGGTACGACAATTTTATGGCCAATCTATTTAGGTACGTATCGACGTTTGAGGTTAAACTTCCAATTTCTTAAGGCGATATATGCTCGAAACGTACTTTCAGTTGTGCTATTCTGTAAAGTTCACTTGGAACCACACTCAAGTGAGCGCATACAATTCGACCTCATTTGTTTTTAAAGTAAACCATCGCGGATTCACAACGAGACATCGTTCGAATTTCTTTTTGACGTTTAGAGAGACAGAGAACCTTACTCAAAACGTCACTTTGAAATTCTTGAGCCACACAGTGACCGGTATTCTTTTGTCATTTATTACATGACATGTCAAATTCTAGTTATGTCCTGTTTTATTCAGTCTACATGACACATCACATCCCTATCTAGATGTCACATGTCTTCGATTTTTTGGTTCTAGGACATGCCATTTGGACATGAAATTTGAGAACAGTGATGATAAAATTATTTACACAAAGTAAAGCGACTGCCTGTGTTCGAACCCACGACCTGCTCTCGTTGGTCGGACTCGTATGTACCTAGGTGTATGTGTTTTGTTTTGTATAAATCTTAGGTATCTCTTTAAAGACTTTAAACAGGATTGACATAAGCTTTTCGTTAGCTTAAATCAATCCAATTCATTTTTGTCACATCCATCATCGTTATCGATGGGAGAATGTCACTTTGTTTACCCAGTACTCTTGCCGCAACATTCAAACCGAAACTTGATGGCAGAAATAGGAATCGAGCTCCTTCACAACATCACGCCTGTAACCCGCGAAAGGTTAGGCAGAGGTGTACCTATAGTACACCCACAATTCGCCAGTTATGTTTAAGTCTCATGTAATAAGGGGCGACCCTATTGCCATCAACCGGGCACGAACCCAGCCTCCGGGCTGCTTCTGAGAAATTCCTGATGGAAAAACCCAATAACAGTTTACCTCACTTAGACATCGAACCTAGGGCCTCATGCTCAGCAGTAGCGGTTGCGTCCACTAGACTAACAAGGCAGTCAAGCGAACGAAGCGAGCTCTACTTCATCATTACTTATCTACTTACTCACTCATCTATATTCCGATAAAGAATGTATGTACGCTATACAATTCCTTAAGGAATCGCTGCATATGGTCACAGCACACTGACCCAGATATGTCACGAGCCAGGTACCGACCATTTTATGGTGAATTTATTTACGTACCAGTTTGGGAGGCACAGAGCTCGGTGCATGCGATCGTTCTAAGCAAATACTGCAAAAATATTGACGTTATTGTGTCTTCTGCATAACATAACATCATCCTTATACTCCCTGAAGAGGTAGGCAGAGGTCCCCTACGCTACCATTTCCATTAGAATTCGGGTATAAAAATGTAAAATTAACTCCAAAACGATACTTTTTTCAAATGACCATCTTGCATTGACCACTAAGTACTTCACTATTGGTGCTAGTCTGTAAAGTTCATTTGGAAGTGGAACCTCACTCAAGTGAGCGCACACAATTCGAAAGCGAACTCATTTGTTTTTAAAAACAAATCATCGCGGATTCACAACGAAACATCGTTCGAATTTCGAAATGATGTTTAGAGCACTACTGCTTGAAACGTCATATTTGCGCTGCAGTAGTTGATATATTAATACAATACCTTAGTTCAAATTCAGACTAGCTATTGTACCAAACCGCAGAAATTATCCTATACATATAATTTAAGGTAATTTTCCCCTTGTTAAACCCGTGCCGCGTATTTCGCTCATCCTACTTGTTTATTAAGGTATAAACACAATGAGAGCTACGCTTGCGGAATGTTAACACGGCCCTAATTATTTGCTACGTGATACTAAAGTACATGTAATTGATTTTGAATACGAATATTATGGTATAATGATATTCGTTTGTCGCTGTTGCGGGGTGTGATTAGAGACAATTATTGTTGTTTGTTTATCCTGCTGTTACATTATGCCTCGCCGTCAAAATAAACATGGGAATTTGCTTCTGAGGTGAAATAAAAGAGCTTCCGCGAGTAATAATGATCAGGGAAATTAATAGTTCAAGAATTGACATCCTTCGTCAATTTGACATTTCCTAAAATTCTGACAAAGAGTGTCAGGTGTGATTTGATTATACGGACAATTTAAGTTGACTTCACATGAACAACAAACATTTTGGCAATTTCAAAATGTTGAAATGGCATATTGCCGAGACGATTTTTAGCCACAATTGCAATGCAATTAATTGCCCTTGTATGTTTTAAGAGTTTCGGAGGAGCTCCTGGCTAAGTAATAACAGCCGCACGGGTCGATCCATCAGGTTAAGCTACGCTTGCCCGAGTTGATCCGTGGATGGGTGACCATTACATACCGAGACTCCTGCGTGCCTCGGAAAGCACGTGAAGCCGATGGTCCCGGCTGTCATTTGCGGATCTTTGACAGTCGTTACGGGTCGTCAGAAGTCCCAAAGTCCGACAACGAGTATTACCCAGATACTGGGTTGTGGAGGTCAGATAGGCAGTCACTCCATGTAAAATACTGATATTCAGTTGCATCCGGTTAGATTGGAAGCCGACCCCAACATAGTTGGGAAAAGGTTAGGCAGATGATGTATGTTTTAAGCATTTTGTCCAGCGCACTCTGGCCAGACATCTACGGTACCACCTTGCTGATTGGCAAATCTTGTTACCAAGGAATGAACTATTCTAATAAATGTACAGTTCGTGCTGATTCGAAATAAGAATTGACCTGTCGAATCAATGTTTGTAACTTCTTGAGTTCGGTGTGCCCTTTCCGTTTTTCTGGGTAGAAACATCGAAACAAACTCTTTAGGTCAAGGTCCTTCAAAGTCCTGTGCTAGTATACCTATCTATACCTACTCGATGGATTGAAGCATAGCATAATCAGCCTATAATGTTCCCTCTGCTGGAACCTGTGTACCACTCTCCTCTCTTCGAGAGAGAGTTAGCTATAATCTGCCGCGCGGGCCGAGTGCGGGCTGGTAGATGTCACATGTCTTTGAATTTTTGGTTCTAGAACATGCCAGTTTCCGCACGATGTGTTTCCCTTCACTATTTTTAGAGCAGTGGTGATTAGTGATTTACACAAAGAAAGGCGCTTGGCTGGGTTCGAACCCACGACCTACAACTCGTAAGTCGGGGCCGTTACCAATGGGCCACCACTGCTGCTGGATTGAGGCATCATTTCGAAATTTGAACGATGTCTCGTTGTGAATCCGCGGTGATTTACTTTAAAAACAAATGAGTTCGCTTTCGAATTGTGTGCGCTCACTTAAGTGCGGTTCCAAGTGAACTTCATAGAATAGAATTTAGGTGATGACGCGTAGATTGATTGCAGTGTCCAAAGTCTTTTCTCATTTTAACGCTGAAACAAACTTACAGGTCAAGGTTTTGTTCAAAGTTACTACTACCCACTAGTTACTTATACTAGTGTACGTACTATTCTATATCTATTCGATAGTATGAGGGTTGGTCTCTGTTGGATATGTGCTGTAAGTACACAATGTACGAGCGATATTAGGCACTGTTTGCAAGGTTTTACTGCTGCCCATACATTGGATCCCTTAGCTTAGGGATCGAGGGCGGGCAGAGCGATAATCCGTATTAAGGCTTGCTGGAGATGACACATTGAATATACTTGCCCAAAATGCACTTCTGTGCTAATCTGTAAAATTCACTGCTCACCGTGAGGTGAGTGGTGAGGGGTGATCAGTTCGCTTTGGAATTGTGTGCGCTCACTTGATCAAGTGAGCGCACACAATTCGAAAGCGAACTCATTTGTTTTAAAGTCAATCATTGCGAATTTACAACGAGACACCGTTCGAATTTCGAAGTGACGTTTAGCTTTAGAGAATGAATCCTAGATTATTTTGCAGCAACGATAGAAGAGTCTGTGAGGAGCTCGTGGCTAAGTAATACCAGCAACACGGGTCGATCCATCACTGAGCTTACCGGAGTTGGTCCGTGGATGGGGGACCGTCTTTACATACCGAGACTCCTCCGTGTCTCGGAAAGCACGTTAAGCCGTTGGTCCCGGCTGTCATTCGTGGATCTTGGAAACTCGTTACAGGTCGTCAGAAGCCCAAACGTCTGACAACCAGACCTTACCATGCAAGGGGTATCGTATTACCCAGTTCCTGGGTTGTGGAGGTTAGATAGGCAGTTGCTCCACGTAAAACTCTGGTATTCAGCTGCATCTGGTTAGACTAGAAGCCGAACCTAACATATTTGGGAAAAGGCTAAACAGATTGATAGAAGAGTCGATATATTTCCTTGTGCAGAACCACACAGCACCTATTCCAGCTCAATCTTATCCTCCCCGACTACCCACATCTAATAAAAGCAACAAAAAGCCGTCTCACATGTAAGACAAACCGCAAATGTAGTTAAAGGCCTTTCAGACGCTACGGGCGCGTCGCCGCTGCGGTTTGCGCCGAGTGGTCCTCTATTGATGCCTTATTGAATGTTGGGTCACGTTCATATTGGACGTCTTGTCGCTGCGATGGTGGGTTATGATTTTATGATGTATCTAGGTAAGTAAGTCTACAGCGACGACACTGGCAAAACAAAATCTAGGTAATCGTTCGTAATTTGGCAGTTATAATAAAGGGAATGAACACTTAAAAAAAAAATCTCGACTAGCAACGCAACTGCTGGATACAAAACTCATAGGGAAGTATTTTTAAGAAAATAAGTTCGCGTTGTAATCCTGGTAAAACCATTTTTATCAAAAAAAACTTAGAATGCATTATTCGTTTTCTCTTTAATTAACAGCTCATAGATCCTTTCACCCATATTGCTCTTTATATCATATGGTTTAAGTTTTTACCCCAAGAACCTATCTCAAAAAAAAACTTGTATAAATAACCGCCCAATCTGTCTTCGTCCTTACAAGTAATGCCACAGGCTTGCGACTAACCTAATCACAGCAGTTCCATTTGTACGCGACAGTACTCAATGCGCTACTCACGAGAATTACCAGCGGTACAGTCATGCACGCTGAATTATCAAATAGTTTTGAGAGATTTTGAAGTAAAAAAGTATTCACTGAAGTCTTGTTAAAAAACTTATCTATGAATAAAAGAAATACTCGCGTAAATCGGATTAGACTCAAGTTAAAAGCGCACGTTAAGAGATTTCAAGGGCCAATTTTTCCATTGGTTACCATTATGTGCCACAAATAGCCAATAAAAAAAAATTGCCTAGAGGAATGAGGAAGAGCTTGATGTCCGAGTCTTCCTCGTGGTATTGGGGCACCATTCCTGTGTTCTCCGGGCCTGCAGTTCGTTTGGTATGTGGACATCTTCAATTGTCCTGACAAGCTCCCATTTGTAGGCAGCATTTTGAGCCACGTTCTAGATAGACGTTTCCATCGCTTTCCGTCAGGTGACTTCGAGGTCAAGAGCAGTACCCTAATTGCGTAATGCACGATAAATCTGAATTGGAATCGGTTTGAAACAAATATCTAATCCATTGCTTCAAAAGTTCGAAAAAAAATCTGGTCAACAACGTAACTTACGAACTTATGAAGCAATGGATTAGAATTTTTTTTGGAAGCGATTCCCATTCAGATTGATCGTGTATTATGTAATTAGTGTGCAGAATCAATAATTTTTTGGACTTCAGTGCGAAATAGCTCGATAACAATAATGACGAATGATTACGAATCAAGTATTAGTCTTTAGACCTTTTCTTTGGCAACAGTAGCTTCATCATGCACCGTCGCACACTTTTCTAAAACACAATTGAATTTGTTAAGTGTATAATATATCGTTAGTTGCGCCACTCTGCGGAAATCGTCAACATAATGGTTCTCGTCTAAGGGGAGCACCCTCACCCTTCTGTGCTTGTCCGAAACAAACTATTAGCGAATGAGACTGTTGATTTACAGTCTTCACTGGCAAATTCGATAGATTACAAGTTTTTGGCAGAGATTTTTGGCAATGCTGCTTTACAGAATAGTTATGGCACTGCAAATTAAAGAAACGCAAGATAGAGAAGGGAATCGCTCGGACACTACACGAACTACCACTGCCAACACCGTTTCGTCACTTTAATATGCAGTGCCATAACTATTCTGTAAAGTTCACTGCTCACCTCACTCAAGTGAGCGCACACAATTAGAAAGCTAACTCATTTGTTTTTAAAGTAAATCACCGCGGATTCACATCGAGACATCGATCAAACACATTGTGGAAGACGTAGTTTCATAATGTCTTACGAAGCTAATATTTTTCTTACTCGTTTTTCCGGACATCTAACATGTAACCCAAAGGCAAACCTGACATATGAATGTAATATAAACCAACAATTGACTTTTCTTTTTGATAAATAGTCCGTCCACATGTTTCCTCGTCCGCTAAACAAAACGTTACCTACTTATTCTCCTCCGTCCATCTTGAGCATTTGTCCTTCTGTCTTGTATATAGCTCCAGGGATGTCATGTAGACTGAATAAAACAGGACATAACTAGAATTTGATATGTCATGTAATAAATGACAAAAGAATAGCGGTCACTGTGTGGCACAAGAATTTCAAAGTGACGTTTTGAGTAAGTTTCTCTGTCTCTCTAAACATCACTTCGAAATTCGAACGCTGTCTCGTTGTGAATCCGCGATGATTTACTTTAAAAACAAATGAGTTCGCTTTCAAATTGTGTGCGCTCACTTGAGTGAGGTTCCAAGTGAACTTTACATACACACATTATGGATTTCCGCAAATTTACGCCTAAATCAATGAACTATTGAGTTCTCTTAATCTTCAAGACACAAAATCCTGAGTTTCTGCATAATTCCGGGTAAATGGCAGCCCTGTCCACAGCTAAGTAGCCTCGAATACAAATGAAAGACCGCGCTCAGTTGAACATTACGCCTGGATAGCCTAGTTGGAGTCCGATACGATAGTTACAGGTTTCAATTCTAGTAGCCAATTTTCTGATCCTGGTATTTCCTAGGTAATGTGCTATGTAGAATTATTTGTGAATTGAAACGATGGATGAACTGTGTGTGACTAATAGAGAAGTATGGAAGAAAACGACATGTTGCGCCGACCACGAATAAATTGGGATAAAGGCAAGTGAATACTGATGTACTTATATCGTATTCACCTATATAAGACGCAGATTAATTTTTCACCTCACTACAGAGAGGAAAATGATAGGTGTCTCCATGCATTGAACAAATATAACGCTTTTATGTACTTTTCGCGCAATTTTTCCGGAAGAAAGCTAAATTCGGCATTATGTACCGCTTGCACTAACTCTGCACTGCTAAACAAACCCAAATGATGGAAAGTGAATTGAATATACAGAAAAAAAAAAAAACGTTTTTTGAAGTAAAACTTCTTTAGGCGCGTTGAGTGATTTTTTTTCGTGCTGGCCAGTGCGATTATTCTACAAATGAAGTTGGCGCACTGACATGAAATAAGTATTACTGCATTATCAGTGGACTGGCGGTATAGAAAATTATTGAATAGAAAGGTTCAACCTGTTTCCACGCTAGCGGATAAAATGCACTTTTGCACTCAGATTTTGAATGATATAGAATCTTTCCGAGCTTGTGAGGTGAATAGTAAATGACTTTTTAACCACCTCTCGCAAAACCTAATGTTGAGATATTACTGCAATATAAATGGACTATACACCAACCATTTGTCGTGCCGACTCCGAATGAATAGTCCGCGCACCGCTGGGCTCATACTAATGCTGGACTAATGTTGTGGTCTGTGACAAGAATACGGATCGCCGGTGGCCTAATATATTTACAGGGTGGGGGCTGGATGAGATGTAAGCGAACAGCGTGTTAAAACTCCTCGTTGGTCTAGTGGTCGCAAGCGCTACTGCGGAGCATGAGATCCTGGGTTCGAGTCCCGGGTCGGGAAAAGTGTTATTGGGTTTGATGGCAATAGGCTCACCCTCTATTACATGGGATTTAAACATATCTGGCGAAATGTGTTTGTACGGTACACCTCTGCCTAAACCTTCAGGGAATACAGGCGTGAATCGTGATGTTATTTTAAGACATAATATTGTAATCAAACCTATTTTAAAGTCAATTGGGTAATGAAAGTCTACTTCATCTCGCTAACATTTGGCTACACAAAGACTAGCAGCATCGCCATCGCCATTCTACGATTTTGAAATGTCCACACTAAATTCAACCACTTTTATACCGATACGTTTCAAAAACCTTCACTCGTAAACCTAAACCTATTCTTTACGATTATAAACTAGCCAACACTGCAATAGCCACATTTAATATGATTAGAGACATAGGCACTTTTGACTTAAAACTTCTTTTTGGCACGCACATCGATAATATTATTAAAAAAGCTTCTAAGGCACTAGGTTTCATCTTGAGGATAACAGCCGATTTAAAAAATATCAAAACACTCAAAATTCTTTATTGTGCTTTTCGGCGCAGTCATCTCGAATACTGCTCACCAGTATGGAATCCTATTTAATACTACGTCAATCGCATCGAAAGTTTTTAAAAGAATATCTTGATGTACATTCAGTTTAGATCCAAAACCTATCTGCCTAATTATTACAGCCGTTGCAGGAAGTTTCACATTCTTCCACTAATTGAGCTGAGAAAAATTGCCGACATTGCCGGTATTCTTGTTCAATTTGGCAAATGGTTCAACCAACTGTTCGGATTTGATGAGCAAAATTGGGCTGCGTGTTCCATCCAACCTCTGTATGTTCCCTCAGTGCGGTGCATATATCGACAAAACTCTTATATGATAAGAGCTAGCAGGGCATACAACTCGATGTGTCAGAGTGTTGATGATCTTGATTTATTCTCCACCAGTATTCTTTCTTATTTGTAACTTCTTTAAAACTTCTTTGAAAATCACTAAAGTCTCTAACTTAAAAATCTTTTTTCTAATTCTCTCCGAGTGGTTACTTGTTCTTACTTTTGCTTGCCTGTCTGCTGTTTCTTGTGCTACCCCAATATTGTCAGTGAAAACTTTTAATTGGCCTTCTTTCACTAACTGTCAACTATCTGTATCCTAGCTGTAAGTTTTCTTAACTAATAAAATAAAAATCGTTAACTCTCTTCACTTGCACCACATCCAAGTATAATAAGAAGTCGAGTGGGCTGTAAGGGTGAAGGTTACCGCCTCAATGGACATACATAGGTAGCGTTAGTGACCGTTCCGGGTTCAGTTCCCGAGTGAGTGAAGGAAATTGTTGATTGGTAATTTAGACAAGTCTGTCTTCGTGATTTTGAAAGGTTTATGAAGTAATTCGAGCTTAGATTTTATAGACTTATAACCAACTAGCTTTTGCCCTCGGCTTCGCTTGCGTGGAGTTTGGAAATTATCCCACGGGAACGTACTAGCGGTTACGAACGTACTAGGTTATCCTTTACCCAGACAGTTAAATAATTAAACATTTAAGGCTCTTACATACGGGCGCGATTCGTCGCGCGACGCAACGCCGCCGCATTGTTCGCCTTGAAGTTTTCTCAGAAATTGTTCGCGTCGCGCCTGTTTGTGGGAGCCTTTATCCGCAACGAACCGCACGTGATCGCCCGACACACAGTCAATACAGAAATAAAACATTAAACTATTCCCACAACTCTTGATAACACCTGAACAATAAACAAAGTTAAAAATGATGAGTTACACTGGAAACCTCTTAGTAACTGCAAGTTTATGCGAATGTTAGCAGTTTTTGTCGCCTGTCGCTTATTGTTTGCGGAGAAGTGTAAGTTGGCTTTAAGAAATATGTCCGTGTTAAAGTTTTGAGCGGGAATACTCTGGTGAACGCGAACATAGAGTAATAATATATAGAAGAGACTCAGAGACAATCCTTCAGGGTCACTTTAGCAGAATCATAATATGAAAATATTATGAATCATTGTAAAATGTAACAAACTGACAATTCATAATAAGATCTGCGTGTAATTCATATTACGAAACAATTCATCTGTTTGACAGTTTTGTATGGAGATTCGTAAAATGGTCCACAAATTATGAATTGCTTTTAAGTCACATTAGAGGAATTGCTAATGACAGCTGAGATTCAGGAAATGAACTGCTTTTAGGGGAATTGCTAATGTGGCCGGTTTAGGCCCCCAGAACGAATTTTATATTTCGATAATCGCGTAAGAAAGGTTCAAATACACGCTCAGTTTTCGGTTAACAACAAAATTGACAAATCAGAGGGCCTAGAGAAGTGACAATCGCTTCGAAAGCGTTTCGTATTTCTACAACGACTTTCAACAGGATTGACATAAGCTTTTCGACAGCTTGTCAGTCCTATGCATTTTTTCCTTTTCCATCATCGTTGTCGCTGATTGAATGTCATTTTGTCTAGGGCCTCTACACCTCAGATCAAATAAAAAACCAAGACAGAGCGCTGAGAACAATACAGTGAAGCATGCTAAAACTACACCTCCGCTCTGTGCATACACGCACACATTTACAATCAAACTACACCTCACTAAGTGCACACATGTTTAAGAAAGCTGCCTCACGTCACTGTTGATATCAGTTTGGCTTTGTTTTTTTATTTGGTCGGAGCCCTTTTTTTTTTTTGAAGGCGGGAATTCATCAAATGACTCTAGCGGAAGGGCATGTCAGACTCTTACTGACTAAAACCCACCCGTGTTCCTTCAGTTGCCTGTTGCCAGGGTCCCGGTATCCTTTTCGGACATTCCCGCAACCCTGGCAGGCATCGATCCTAACGGACCCCGTCAGGTGTGCTGACATCTCTTTGAGGCTTGGTCTGAGCCCTGCACCCTAATTCCTACCATTTTGACGATCGGAAATATCCATTGCGTTCTGTAGACTTTTTCAAAATATAAAACTTGGTAAAAGTCAAATATTTTTTTTCAATTAGGCACTTACAAGGCAATTTTGAACGTCATAAAATATGAGCAGTGTTGGATTAGTATTTTGAAAAAGTATTTTCAGTTCGTCGGAATCATCATCTGCCTAGCCTTTTCCCAACTATGTTGGGGTCTGCTTCCAGTCTAACCGAATGCAGCTGAATACCAGTATTTTACATGGAGCGACCGCCTATTTGGCCTCCACAATCCATTTACTGGGTAACACGATACCCCTTGCTAAGACTGGTTGTCAGACTTTCGGGCTTCTGACGACCCGTAACAACTGTCAAAGATCTACAAATGTCAGCCAGGACCAATGGCTTAACGAGTTTTCCGAGGCACGAAGGGGTCTTGAAAATATGTAAAGATGGTCACTCATCCACGGACCACCCCGGCAAGCGTAGTTTAACCTGATGGATCGATCGCGATTGTTTTAAGTTCGTCGTAATAAAGTTCAAAATACAATAACTGGCTCGATGGTTTGGTGTTGGACTAAAAAGTTAGAACTCCATTTGTAATGAGAAGGTCAGAGTTTCGGGTCTATACGTATTTATTAGTCTATGGTAGTAGTTCTTAGTTGTATTGTTTTGCTACTGTCTGAGAATTTTGTCGTGCGGTCCCAATGTGGATAGAGTACGTTTTATTTGTTGCACGATGAATTAATTAATGTGTGAACGATTTGTTTTGAAGCAGGTATTTGGGAAAGATTATTTCAGTTCAATTTTTTTCCTGTTGGTTTTATAATTATTAGGTAGGTACTAGGTACAGTTCGATTCCAACTTAATGGCGGCTCGGAAGTTAGCTACTTGCTGCGCAGTGCCCCACCCCTCACCCCGCTGTCTCATGATATTGTGACTGAGCCGCCAGTAAGTTTGAATCGAACTGTACTGATACATTAAAGGCTCGTAAATACTGGTGCGATATCGTGGGCGCGACTGGCAGCGCTACACTTGTCGCGCCCGCGATATCGCGCCTGTTTGTGGGAGCCTTTAATGTATCAGTACAGTATGCAGTATGCTCGAACGGATACAGAACAAATTCGTCAGATTTATTTATTTAAAGCTGTATGGGAGATACCCGGGATACCCGTTACTGTATCCTACCTTATTCTGTCTCGGTATGGTGGGCTACTACAAATTAGAAGTAAGGCGTGAAGTGGCACTGGCAACGTATCTTTTCAAAGTTTTAAGAGGTAGTATACAAAACTCCTGTATACTATCAGAAATAGGATTTAATTTACCGGATATGTACGTGACGCGGCGACGCAAGCCGCAGCTGCTGGTGGTGCCAAGAGCGCGCACTAACCTGCTGGGGTGCGCACCGCTGACTCGTGCGCTGCGCACTCTCAACATGGTGGCGGATACCATTGATATATTCACCTGTACACTGGGTGAGTTCACAAGGGCCACGAACTGTGTAGCATGTAAGGTATAGTTAAGTACCTATATTTTAAGTTACTTTGTCGCATTAGATTATCTGTAATGGCAAAGGAAACATGTTAAATAAAATAAAATAAATTTTGTAAGAAAGAAAAAACTGAAAATGTTGTTTTTCTTTTTAAATGCTTGACATCTTTTTATTATTTCCTAAAGTTAAATCGCTAAACATCTATAAAATGTTATTTTTTGAGTAATTAATGAACACAATGTTTAAAAAATAATTCATCACAAAAGAATGATGTGTTGGTTTTTACAATTACATACACAATATTTCAGTTTCAGTAACTCGGTCAAAGCCGAAGTGAAGGTTTAAAAGGTTTTCCTTGTTATATTAATACTACGAATACTAAGATAATATCGAAAATAAACTCCCCTTCGCAGAACTTGAGTCGTTTGAGGCAAATATTTTTGATGTTTGTATTATTGGTATAACTTAGCCGAGCTGGTACACAGCTCGGCTAAGTTATAACAGCAGCACGGGTCGATCCATCAGGTTAAGTTACGCTTGCCGGGGTTGGTCCGTGGATGGGTGACCATCTGTACTTACCGAATAGAATAGAATAATTTATTTTCCAATAATGTAGGTATACAGATATGATGGTTATTTTGATGAGTTTCCCGATACATTTTGCCTTACGGCATGCAAAATTATTTAATATTACTAAATAAACAAGAAAGATCGACCGAGACTCTTCCGTGACTCGGAAAGCAAGTTAAGCCGTTGGTCCCGGCTGCCATTCGTTCGTATCTTTGACAGTCATACAGATCTTCAGAAGCCCGAAAGTCTGACAACCAGTTTTACCGAGGGGTATCGTATTAACCAGTTACTGGGTTGTGGAGGTCAGATAGGCGCTTCATGTAAAATACAGGTATTCAGCTGCATACGGTTAGACTGGAAGCTGACCCCGGGAAAAGGCAGGCAGATTGATTTATATTATTTCAGCCTGTGGTCTTCCGTAAAGTTCACTGCTCACCTCACTCAAGTGAGCGCACACAATTCGAAAGCGAACTCATTTGTTTTTAAAGTAAATCATCGCGGATTCACAGTCTGGTGGTCGCAAGCGCTACTGCTGAGCATGAGGTCCTGGGTTCGATACCCGGGCCGGGCAAAATGTTATTGGGTTTTTTCCATCTGGAATTTCTCAGTAGTAACCCGGAGTCTGGATTTGTGCGCGGTTGATGGCAATAGGCTCGCCCCCTATTACATGGGACTTAAACATAACTGGCGAAATGTGGATGTATTATAGGTACACCTCTGCCTAACCCTTTGGGGAATACAGGCGTAATGTTATGTATGTAATATGGAAAGATTATTAATATTTATTATTTTATTTTTCAGGTAAGTTCCAGCTAAGACAAAGTTTTGCGGTAGATATAAATGTTACTTTTTTGAAGGGACCGCCTAAGGGCCGTTCAATCAATGATTTGTCATTCTGCGAGCAGATACAGCATAAACAGGTTTCCACAAGAAAAATCTTTAACTATAGTCCGAAACAACAGTCGAGATACAGTTTTACGACACTAGTTTCATAATTTAAACCCCGCTTTAACCGTTGACTGACGCTAGAAAACTGACGGGGTACTCTTAACGATCAGTTAAACCACGTCAATTTTAGCGACAATCGCACTTAGCGACACATGTCCAATCCTTGCAAGTAATTGTGTCCACAATTAGTAACAACTCGTCGTTACCAGCAGTGTTTGTGCGATGAAGATATAAATAGAGGGCTATGGTAACGTAACGTTTGGAGTTACGTCAATTAAACAATTGAAGAAATAAACAGATGTAAAATGCATTGACGATTATTCACATGATTACGCTCCGGTTTAGATATTAAGAATTTATTCTATTAACAAATGACTACAGTTCAATGCTATGTGACGCTGTCTGCCAGCGTTTCCTGGTCGAAATTTTGCTAAATCGTATCATTCTATTTCCATGAAATGCTATCCCAAATAACCTCGCTGTATCAATTACAAAAGCAAGTCCTAATAATTTGCTGATATCCATTGAAGACTTCCAGTCAATTAACTCAGCCTATCTCAGTCCACTGCTGGACCTAGGCCTCTCCAAGGCTGCACCACAACACCCTGTCCTCCGCCTTCTGCGTCCAGTCCACCTAGCTGGTCTCACGCTACGCTTGCCGATACGCGGTCTCCACTCCCGGACGCGTCATGCTCCACCGGTCATCGGTCCTTCGACAAACATGGTCAGCCCACTGCCACTTCAGACTTCCAGTATCTAGCTTCTAATGTCTTCATCTGATCTTCATGACATGGAAACATATTACCATACGGCTCAGACCAAATAAAAAAGACGGAGCGCTACGAACAATACAGTGAAGCATGCCAAAACTACACCTACGCTCTGTGCATACACGTTCACACGCACACATTTAGAACCATTTCCAATCAAACTACACCTAACTAAATGCACATTTATTTGGTCTGAGCCATACAGATAATACATAGCTAATTGGATAAATAGTAAACGAATAATCATTTCATTTGACAGATGTTGGAGCGACGCTAAAAAAGCTTATTTTGAAGTCAATGAAAAACACAGCACTATTGTACATTTTCACTTGTCCATTGCAACTAATGGCACCGGAATTAGCAACATTGTCGTTACAGCGACGTATTTAGACACACCCGTTTACCGGCTAGCTATCAAATGCAGGGACGGTGCCTATTGGTTCTGTTTCACTGGCACCGGACTATCGATTGTCTATGGTTCCTTCTCTGTAGTGTCGTTCTCTAAACATCACATCGAAATTCGAACAGTGTCTCGTTGTGAAGCCCGATGATTTACTTTAAAAACAAATGAGTTCGCTTTCGAATGGTGTGCGCTCACTTGAGTGAAGTGAGCAGTGAATTTTTACCTGACTACGGCGAAGAAAAAAGGAGGGTTATGATTTTGACCGGTATGTATGTATGTATGTTCATCTGTTCCCTCCTATCTTCTAAACCACTCATCACAGTTTGACAAATGAGGTATCGTTGGAAGCGTCTTGATCGTCCGCTAGTTATGGGCTATGTGACGTCACATTGAATTAAAAATGATGCCCTCTAGAAGACAAATTCAAATTCAAATAAATGAATTTGAATTTGACATATATAGTACCATGTTGGGTATCAAATGAAAGGGCTTAATGAGCACATTTCAAAAATATATATTAGAACCCCTAAATAATTAAAAAAAAAAAAGTAATAAAAAACTAAAACCCAACTACGACTAAAAAGGTATAAACAAGACACCACAGACAGACAAATTAAAAATCCGGAGTCACACGTAATCTGTTCGATTTATGCCCTAAAACGTGTGACTCCGGGTTTTTTAATTTGTCTGTCTGTGGTGTCTTGTTTATACCTTTTTAGTCGTAGTTGGGTTTTAGTTTTTATTACTTTAATTTTTTACAGAATGCGCTATTCTGTACTGTAAAGGACTAGTTATACAAGCATCCGAGGCGCGTGCTCAGTACGCTGCATTTTGGGCGCTCATTGGACGCTCGTGAAACGCAACAAGGTTTCCACATTTTGTTGCGACTTTTGATCCTCACATATCGGAAAAATGCAAAGATAAATGGCGAAGTATGGGGGGGAGACTTTTGCCCAGCATTGGGACAGTATAAGTTAATAAAAAAAACATGTATATAGTCCTCCCAAATTCCCAGTTGACTCGATCCCAACTGTATTCTCCCATACTTACTAACTGCACTTAACCTCATTGTTGAACATGATAAATGACATCTGTCGGTCTGTCCACTTCAGCGTTGATTCAATACTACCCACCGTATTGGTAAATGGTACTCTTTAGCAATCTTCGAGTTCCGGGTTGTGGGAATTTATTGATGTAAACTAGCTGGTAGCCGCAAGTCCGTTTACATTGAAACGTCGTCGTGTGTCTCGCTGAAGTTTCGCAAAATCCTTTCCGAACTAGGAAGGGATTCTGTGTACTCGAGAATACTATTCTTCTTAAGGCCATACCCTACCTCAAATTTTATCTCGCTCGCACCATACTACTGGCGGCCTGAGTGAGAGCGAGATGGAGAGGGTGCTGGCGGCGTAATTAAAAATAAAATAACACATAAGACCTGCTTTATAGTTAGTTCAGTTATTATGCAAAGTTTCATGATCTAATTTGAAGTATTTTTTGAATACCAGCGGTTTATAGTTTGTTTTAGAGGTAACTTTGGTTTTTTTTTTTCTATGGAGAAAATTTTATGTAATCGTGTTTTCGCCAAACATAGAACCTAGCATCAAGTCTCAAATTGAAGATATATTTATTTAAAAATGAATGCTGCATTATTTTCGGCATAACGGAGGAGACATGCTAAGCAATTTGAGGTAGGGTAGGGCCTTAATTACATGTTTCTGTCTTCAGTGATTTAGACTGAGTTTTCTTGTCAGAAAGAGGATAGAGGGGAAGAGTAGAGTAGAGGGACTCGGAGATTTTAGAAGTCGAAATTTCGGAAATGCACCTGTAATTTAATGGTAACAAATCGCAAACACGCCACGCTAAGCAAGGGTGGTGATGGTGATCAATGCTCATTCCTCCTCTTTAGACTCGGCGTAAAATGAAAATTTCATGAAATCGTCATTCAATGCACTTACATGAACTTAGAGAGTTGTATTGCTGATTCTAATGTTTATAATTCTGTAAATCCATATTTGTTACGGCCGCCAATAATATTTAGATCAACATACAACCTGATACTGACCTGGAAATTGCAAAAAACGTATGAAAATTTGAATTTCGCGGGCTACCCTAGCGCATCCACCTTAACACCCTTTTTCATACATATATTTTGTATAGACGCGCCGCACACGTGTAGCCGGTGGCGGCCACTCGCTAATATATGAAAAAGTCTCTAGCTGGCCACCAGTGGCAGTGGTCGGTGGCCCGTTTGCGCCTAGCCTTCTGCGAAGAGCCCTTGCCCTGTAACACTTCATTATGAAACAACCACATATTTCACTGAAACTACCCACAAAAGCGGCACAAAACTAAGAAGAACTCCAATCCATTACACCCATCTACTTAACCCTCAAATGACTCCATATTATGAATATTTTTAACACAATCCCAGGCCCAAAACCTGTAAAAACAGACGCTGTCAAGGTTGTGGGCAAACGGGTTGTCCCAGGGGCCCAGGCCACTCCCATATAAATGGAAAGGCCTTGTTCTGGGGCCCCAGGAGGCCTCAACGGCGTGTGTTAAAAAATGGACACTGCTCCGTCGTTGGCTTTCGTAAAATTAGAATATGGAAAATTGTAAATGGATATTTTTTGTGTCCAGAAGGGAACTGCTGTGTCGTGATGGTATTTTGAGAATATGATATGATTTCCGAAGTATAAAAAAGCCTTCTAACGATTAGGTACTCTAATTTCGCCCAACCTCTTATTTATTTATTTAACCATTTATACACATAATATACCTGCGATAGGGTGAGCTCGTGGCTAAGTAATAACAGCCCGGGTCGATCCAACAGGTTAAGCTAAGCTTGCCGGGGTTGGTTGCCGGTGGTGGTGGTGGATGGGTGGCCATCTTTACATACCGAGACTCCTCCGTGTCTCGGAAAGCACGTTGAGCCGTTGGTCCCGACCACGTCCGGTCCCGACTGTTAGATATTCGTATACTTTTTTCACGTAAGATAGTATTTTATGTAAATAATCGTGACTTTGTCGAATTATTTTTGTATTAATAAAACAAAAAAAAAAACATATGCCAGTTTATTTTTTGACAGGGTCTCATTAATACCCTAGAGTTATGGGATTTCAAAAAAGACACGTTGTATACATTGGGTTAAAAGTTAATTGAACACGAATGCGTCGTGAACTCGTGATAGGTTGCCATCCAATTTCGTGTAGGTAGTGTGCTATTGACAAAGGAAATCCTTTCTCTAGATTTAACTCTTCTCTCTATGATAAACGAGCTGGTTAGATATTGTTGAATTATCTAAATGTATAGCTTTGGGAATGGGAATGTGTAACGCAGTTACCCTATTACTGCTGTCCGATAATGAAATACAGCCTACTCTCACAGTAAGGAGGCCTGTGTCCCAGCAGTGGGAACGTTATAAACTGATTATGTATGGTAATATTCCCAACGCAATTTGCATGGTTATTATATTAATTTCCTCTTCATCTTTAAGATGGCTGATGTGCTCTTAAATAATTTAACTCCAGCATTGTATTGACAGATATGTTAAGGCGCTACCCTACATCAAATTGCTTAACATAATCCTACGTTATGCCGAAAATTCTGCAGCATTCATTTTGAAATAAGTGTATGTTAAAGTTGAGGATTGATGCTAGGTCCTATGGTTGGCGAAAACACGATTACATAAAATTTAGAAAAAAACCAAAGTTACCTCTAAACCGAACTATAAACCGCTGGTATTAAAAAAAAACTTCAAATTAGATCATGAAACTTTGCATAATAACTGAACTAACTATAAAGCAGGTCTTATGTTTCTATATTTTTTAAATTATGTACCATTATTTTCACCGTAAAAAGCAGTTAGGTACGTAAACTATTCGAGGCTTGAGAGCCGCCAGCACCCCACCCGTCTCGCTCTCACTCAGGCCGCGATTCAGGTTGTATGGTGCGAGCAAGACAAAATCTGAGGTAGGGTACGGCCTTAATTTTCTTGACAACCGTTGTCGGAAACCTCTTTAACAGCAACCGCGATTAGAAAAATCCACGCATTTTTTTTTCTATACGTAATTTCTGTCATAATATTGTACTTATCTATATCGTAAATATAATTCGGCACAAACAAACGCCAACAAATAATATCGGCAGCTAATATTATTTACGTGGGCACGCGCAACGGGAAGCGGATGTGACCGAATTTGCGACTGAAGGAGCTTCGGCCGCCCGGTAAAGCGATTTGTCAATACGCGGTTGTTCGACGTGCGAAACGTTTTGATACTTGGTGGGCTTTTTTCAACGCAATAGAATAGCGTCCATGCTGTGTAGTGTACATGCTAAAAAAATATTACCTACCATTCAGAAAAAAGAAACACTTTGTACACGCACACACGTCAAACTTGTTTTTCCATTCTACCATTAAAAAGAAAAAGTTTTTTTTTTTATAAGTAGTAAAATGTTAACATTTTTTTTTAAATTGAATCGTATTAGAAACACTCTGTACACGCACACTGTACTTTGAAATACAAGTGTGCGAGTACAGAGTGTTTCTTCTACGTATCAATTTAATAGTTTTGTGAATATTTCACTACTTAAATAAAAAATAAAAAAAATATTTTTGAGTGGACATTATTTTTTTGCGGTTATGCACGTTGTGCTATTGCGGGTTAAAAGGAACGCCCTTTGTTAGTTAACATACTGTATATTTACTTTATTACTAAAACATAGCCATAGAAGTTCTATGAATGCCAAATATGTCTATGAATAAATAATTCATAATGTACCTTGACAAAAAGAGACACGTTAACACAGAGACGCGGACTTTAATATTTGTAAGCATAAGAACGAACGATATGACAGTTTGTGAATATGTTTATGTTGTTTACTTTGTCACGCATGAGGAGGCTAGCAATAACAGCCGCACGGGTCGATCCAACAGGTTAAGCTACGCTTGCCGGGGTTGGTCCGAGGATAGGTGACCATCTTTACATACCGATTTATTCCTCGGAAGGAATAAATGCCCCGGCTGTGATTTGTGGATCTTTTACAGTTGTTGCGGGTCGTCAGAAGCCCGAAAGTCTGACATCCAGCCTTGCCAAGAGGCAGTCGCTTCATTTAAAATACTGGTATTCAGCTGCATCCGGTTAGACTGGAAGCCGACCCTAACATAGTTGGGAAAAGGCTAGGCAGATTGATTGATGCATAAACAGCTTGACGGTTTTTGTTTAGCTCACAGATAGACCATATCCTAGATTAACATAACGTACATCGTACATAGATTCCTTTTTATCTGGTAACATGAAGGATTTCGTCCGAGAAAAACCGAGAACAAGAGTAAGTATCACGGAAAATATCCCGTTAGTGACCACGTAACACAACCTAATTTCTTTTACCAGTCACGAGACAGCGAAAAATAATATGTAACGAATGATTTGAATCAGCAATTTCTACTTACAATTCAGTCTCGTGTTTTTTTATAATTTGTACATTAACATAGAAATTATATTACGTAAAATATGGAATATTTTTTGTATAAAGACTTCTGAGCATAAGCAGGGTTTCTATAAAGGAAAAGTAATTATTAAATTAAATGGAATATGTGAAACGTTTAATGATAATACTCCAGTTTCTTATAATTTGTACGTTGTACCTGAAATTAAAGATAAATACAATTTAATTTGTTTTCCTAAACTTTTCATATGTGATGAGATTTTTCTGGGTTTTATGGTTCTCACAAAAAATTAATTACAGAAATCAACATATTCTTGTCTCCCTTTTTCCGGGCTTTTCTTTCGACTACCACGATAATCATTTAGGGGTAACTAGCTTCCGTCCGTGGTATGTCTATAAAAAGGACAATTTCCTTCTCCAGGGTTCAAAGTATACCCATACTAAATTGCATCCAAATCCGTTCAGCCGTTCTAGCATGAAAGCGTAACAAACTTACTTTCATATTTATAATATTAGTTAGCATACGGACAAGTGTGATTAGGGTACTCTGCATATTATTTCTACAAAAGAACAAATAATTATAATTATATATTTTTTAATGATTTATCTATTTCTAAAGCTTTGTTTAAGATTTGAAGGATAGTAAACGGTTTTACCAGTTTCTTATGCAATCTAAATAGAGAGAAACAGAGAGTTAGGTATACAGGTTGTCCCTGGAAGTATGGATCAAATAGGGTTGGTGGGCAAGGTCATTTCCAAACGTTGTAACCCTGGGTTTTTTTGTTTGTTATTATTGTAGGTATATTTAATATGTTAGTTAAGACTTCGCATAATCATGTTTTTGTCTTCTTGTTCTCACACACTATTGTCTACATTTCTTTCTCATTTCTCCTTTTGCAGGTCTGCTGGAAGAAATTTCTTAAGAAATAAACACCTTTGTACTCATATTATAATTACGTCGTATATTTATGTATTTTACTGAGTGTACATAAATAATAACATAAATAAATAAAATTGAAAGTATCAAAATCAGCTCATCGCGCTACAATTCATTGGCCAGCAAGTTTTGATCATCGCGGCATTCGCATCGTTAAGTGATTGGCTCTTATGGTTCGCAGATCGACTGAATGATTTTATATACAAACTGTATTGTGTATTATTTTGGATATATTTTTGTGAATATCTGAAAAGAGAGTGCTATGTTTGGCGTTTGTCGTTGGTCGCCACTTCGCCAGTGTAGATTCTAATTTACAGGAGTTGCAGAAGTTAGGAATAGTACCACAAGTACCGTTATCTATATCTTTAATTAATTATAATTAATAAGTTATATATTTTCGTGTCTGTCTGTGTGACCTGGTTGTTCTTCTAAACTACGCAACGGATTTTAATGCGGTTTTCACCTACGTTTGGAGAATTTATTCCAGAAGGTTTATGTGTAAAATACATTCGTATTAAACTAACATAATATAAAGAAACAGCGACCCGCTCCTGCAAAACACAAAACACCGAGAGATTTCTTAGTTACATGTAACTTTAATATTAAAGTATTACACATAAACCTTCCAGAATAAATTCTTTAAAAGATGGTGAAAACCTCATCAAAATCTGTTGCGTGGTTTATAAGAACAACGCGGACATACGTACAGACAAATACGAAAAGCGACTTTAAATTATAATAATGTATATCGTCGTTGATAGTCCAATTCTCCGTAACTAACATTGTTAAATACCGCGGATGTACACTTTCGCAAATTTTAAAGGAGGGTCAAAAAACAGAAATTCACAAAAACTACTGGCCGAATTTTGATATGATTAAGGGGAACGAAAGGGTCCTAGACTCAAGTTCGTTCAAAATTCGGCCATTAGTTTTTGTGATCTTCTGTTTTTTGACCCTCCTTTAAAATTAAGACGATATGTAGATGTCAAATATTTTGTCAAGTCTTCTCTGTGCCGTCCATTTAAGACACGCTCTATTCATTAGAAAAACAAATGAAAGTCATTAATTAACATAAAAAAATAAAAAAAACATTTATTTGGAAGCAGTTTCAATGATATTAAATATAACAGAAGCTTTTCAAGAAATACGACTCCGTCCTTCATTGCCGTAATTACCTAGAGTCAGGCGTTGATTTATGGAGTCAAATTATATTTGACAGTATTTTTCAAAGATACTTAATTAGATAGACAACAATAATACATCACATCACGCCTATACTCCCCGAAGGGTTAGGCAGAGAGGTACCTATAGTACACCCACATTTCACCAGTTATGTTTAAGTCCCATGTAATAGGGGGCGAGCCTATTGCCATCAACCGGGCACGAACCCAGCCTCCGGGCCGCTACTAAAAAATTTCCAGATGAAAAAACCCAATAACACTTAGCCCAACATGGGAATCGAACCCAGGACTTAAAATAAACATTTAACTATTAAAAAGATTGGATTGAAATTATTTGAAGAATAAATCACTTGTAGTGTTAATTCACAGTTTTCAGTTTTTCAGTCTCACCAAGGGGTGTCGTATTACCCAGTTACTGGGTTGTGAAGGGTAGGCAGTCCCTCCATGTAAAATACTGGTATTCTGCTGCATCCGGGTTAGACTGGAAGCCCCGAGATAGTTGTGAAAAGGCTAGATAGATTGATTTTGAGTGGTTATCCAAACATCACTTCGAAATTCGAACGCTGTCTCGTTGTGAATCCGCGATGATTTATTTTAAAAACAAATGAGTTGGCTTTCGAATTGTGTGCGCTCACTTGAGTAAGGCTCCAAGTGAACTTTATAGCACTAGGTACTAAGTACCTAGTAATAGTTGGTTGTGTTCCTAGGAAAAACTCTGATACAACATCTGACAACAACTCAACTGAAATCTGGCAAATCATGCATGTAGTTGAAAATGACGATGAAAACCTCATTAGCTTTAACGTTACCCACAGGATAAAGTTTCGGTTTTCCAATTCCTTAAAGTTTAAAAATGTATCTATTGTGTCAATATTCAAAACCGGGGATGTTGCGGATATCCGCATCCGCAACCGCGGAGTTTCCGCATCGATTTGGACATCTGAATCCGCATCCGCAATAATTGATGCGGATGTTCATGCGGATGCGGATATAGCATAGGTCGCGATAAGAAAGTAAATAGACGGCGCCGGCGACTGGCGCGAGCCGAACGCACGTGCTCATTGACCAATACGAGAGTAGATTTCGTTCGGTGACGACAGTGTTTCTCGTAAAGTAGTCATAACTTGTTTAGTTGCGTTTATTGAACATTTCAGTTTTCGAGTGTTATTGTGAATATATTATTTATTTATTAATTTAATATTTAGCACACAATGTACAAAGCCAATAATGCCATAAGCAATAATGTGCATAATACATAAGCATTTTTTTACCAGTCGGCCAACCTTTGGGTGAAGCAGAGACAAACAGTACGGGTAATATACGGTGAGCATTGTGTGTTATGCGAGATTTCTGTAGCTGATAGATTATTTAAAAGTTAATTTACAATGTCACCACCACCGGTTCAAAGTGACATTTCAAAAAATATATTAACATCCGCATCCGGATCCGCGGATGTGACCCTTCAAATATCCGCATCCACAACCGCATCCGCGGATGTGGACACGCAACATCCCTGTTCAAAACACACGTAATGTATGCATATATATTCAGTCCCAACTAAAACACATGTTCGAACTACAATCTTGATCATGATATATCTACAACCTTTAATAGAAAAATATGGACGCGTCCCTGACGGATGGCGGCATTGCGTTGCGCGTGAAGCCGAAAATAAAACCAATATCCGTCATTATTTATATTCATTTACAAAAATCATGATATATATTTCGTAGATTATCTTTAAGGTAATGTCGAAGACTTTGGATTGAATAAGAGTGATCGCCTTATCGCGAAGATACGAGAAAATATACATAAATATCTTTTACGTTGTACGTACCTACATTTCTTTTATTTATGATTATCCTTGATGTGACAAGCCTCTGGTTTTGGAAGGATTGTTAAGACGGATCGGACTATCATGTCTGTTTACTCATCATTACTGTACTGTATATTACTTTCCGCTATCCATACTTCCATCTTACTAATATTATAAACGCGAAAGTTTGTAAGTATGGATGGATGTTTGTTACGCTGTCACGCAAAAACCGCTGAACGGATTTGGATGAAATTTGGCACACAGATAGTTTATAACCTGAATTAACACATAGAATACTTTTTATCCCGATATTATTACGGGATCGTGCCATACACGTTTGAATTCGCGGGGCGCAGCTATTGCTTAATATTATAAATTCGA
This sequence comes from Lithophane ornitopus, assembly GCA_948473465.1. NCBI lineage: Eukaryota > Metazoa > Arthropoda > Insecta > Lepidoptera > Noctuidae > Lithophane > Lithophane ornitopus. The sequence continues at coordinate 3,936,866 of OX419642.1, read as the reverse complement.
AAGTAACTCTGTCTGTCTGTATGTTACCTTTTCACGCCTAAACCACTACGAAGGCATTACGAAAATGATGGCATCCTGGGGAAGGACATAGGGTACTTTTTATCGACATACCACGCGGGCGAAGCCGCGGGTGGAAGCTAATCTTTGCATATTACTCAAAGTCTCACAATATGTCCGGTGATTTTTGTTTAAATTCAAAGATTAGCGATTAGATTAATAAAATATTTATATATATTGGTCGATCCATTAAGTTAAGCTACGCTTGCCGGAGTTGGTCCGTGGATGGGTGACCATTTTTACATACTGAGACTCCTCCGTGTCTCGAAAAGCACGTTACAGCCGTTGGTCCCGGCTGTCATTCGTCGATATTTGACAGTCGTTACGGGTCGTCAGAAGCCCGAAAGTCTGACAACCAGTCTTACTTAGGGGTTGTATTTCCCAGTTACTGGGTTGTGGAGGTCAGATAGGCAGTGGCTCCATGTAAAATATTGGTATTCAGTTGCATCCAGTTAGACTGGAAACCGACCCCAATGCAGTTGTTTAGGTAGATGATGTTGAGAATACAATGTTTTGGTATTTTTGGCTGTGAGTGCACCTGTGTCTGCGCACACACTTGTCCTCAAACTTCCGGGGTTCGGTTGAAAACCAGCGTCAGGCACTTACAGTTCCTGCCAGGGTTGCGGGAAAGTCCGAAAGGGATACCGGGACCCTGGCAACAGGCAACTGAAGGAACACGGGTGGGTTTTAGTCAGTAAAAGTCTGACACGTCCTTCCGCTCCGCCCAGAGCGGAAGAACTCTTTTGATGATTAACCACCCTCAAAAAAAAAAACGACGTTACAGTTGTCTGGCATTTATACTGAGCTGAGCCTTTTTGGCGCAGCCGTGAGGCACACTCCCCTGATAAGTTCCTACATCACACTTTTACACTTTTTATTTGATTTTTATTTTGTTATCTGCTGTATTATATTGTGTATTTTTTAGTCTGTGCTAAATTAATTAATTTTCTTTATTTCGTTTTTCTTTCATTCTTTCACTATAATATTTCCCACGCCGAAGGTTAGTCCTATTCTCCACTAAGATTGGCCGCTATGGCCGAAATTCGATGTGGAGGACTATTATCTGCCTTTTTGAGCGGTTAAAATTCTAAAACCACGTATCTGATTTGCACTGGCTATATTAGCTACTGCCGTTTCTTTCATAACCTCTTTGAGTAAGAAATAGCACAACGTTTTGAGAAGTAAATCAAACTATATTTGTTTTAGTTTATTTCTCTGATTGTGCCGCGACTGGCACGGCTAGTGACGCGAATGTTATTGACTAGATGTGTACCTTTAAAAGTATGTAAGTATCTTTATGTGAACGTTTTATTGCTACATACTGGTCCAATTTAAGTTTGATTTCCTTGAAAGTCTATGGCGATGATATACTTTAAAACAAATGAGTTCGCTTTCGAATTGTGTGCGCTCACTTGATGAGGTTCCAAGTGGTCTTTATTTAAATACCACAACAGTTTGTCTATTAAATTCACTTCGAAATTACTCCCTCTATATATTTTAAATGCCCCATATCAATATGCCTAGCCTTTTCCCAACTATGTTGGGGTCAGCTTCCAGAATAACCGGATGCGGCTGAATAACAGAATTTTACATGGAGCGTCTGCAGATCTGATCTCCACAACACAGTTACTGGGTAGCACGATACCCCTTGGTAAGACTGGTTATCAGACTTTCGGGCCTCTGACGACCCGTAACAACTGCCAAAGATCCACGAATTACAGCCCGGACCAACAGTATAACGGGCTTCCCGTGTCACGGAAGGGTCTTGGTATGTAAATATGGTCATCTATCTACGGACCAACCGCGGCAAGCGTAGCTTAACCTGGTCGATTGACCCGTGCGGCTGTTGTTACTTAGCCACAAGCCCCTAAGTGTGATTATCTAAGCAAAAGTTTGAAATTCGAACGCGAAACGAACTCATTTGTTTTTAGAAAATCATGGTAGATTCACCGCGATGATTTTCTAAAAACAAACGAGTTCGTTTTCGAATTGTGTGATTCCAAGTGATTCCAAGTGAACTTTACAGAGTACCCCAAAAGTGGTGCTATTCTATCAAATTCATTTCGAAATGACTTCTTCTGTATATTTTTACACGCCCCATATCTGCGACAATCCTACCTGAGACGAGCCTATTCTTTTGATAACGCCGGTATTCCGGTAAAATAATATTGTTTTTTAGTATGTCTGTATGTTAGATTGTTCTCGTGAATAAATAAGTGGGGTCCCGTGTTCGTGTCTCCATAACAGTCGGCTGTCACGCGAACGTAGACTATGATGTACTGGGGATTTGCTTGAGAATATATTATTTTTCCGATATTATTGGCAGATTTTTTCCATGTACTGCTTTACGTTCGACTGCCTTGTTGATCTTCTAGACTGAGCGTTCGATTCTGGGTTCAATCTCTGGGTCGAAATGATGAAAACCCAGAGTCTAGAATTGTTCCCAGTTGAAGGGCTGATGTTACTGTTGGGGAGAACTATACCTACTTACCTGCCTACCCCTTTTGGGAATTCAGGTGTTATGTTATGTCTGTAGGATTATTTAATCGTTGGGCCATCACTATTTTCACTATTTCAACTGACCATGTCAAAGAATAAACTGGCATATAAATTGTTTTTCAAAACGTTTTTTTTTTAAGATATCGTAAAGGCTACTACACACAGTGCCGGCGGCAACGCCGCCGGCAATGCCGCCGGGTTTATGCCGAGCGGCTATGCCGGCTATGGCGGCTCGTTTTGTGTGGCAAAGCTTTGAATGCCGCTGGTTTGCCCGGCGGCCCTGCCGCCGGCACTGTGTGTAGGAGCCTTTACATTAAACTTTCGATGTGTGTATCTAAACATTGTTAAGTATGCGTAAATCATTTTTATGATTCATATTTAAAGCTAAGAAAATGCGAAGTTGTCTTATTTTTTTATGGCAAAAAATAGTCTTTTACTTTTATCGTAAGGTCGACGAAATAATCGTTACTTTGTTGAATAATTTTGAAAAAAAAATCACGTGCCAGTTGAGTCTTTGACATGGTCTCATACTAACCTAGAATTATGGGATTAAAAAAAAACTTATTGTTTAAGAAAGAAATAAATTTTATTTGCTCTATTTAAGTACGGGCATTGCTGACTTATGTATAACACACACACAGCAAATAAAAAATACATAAATTCACACAAACATACAACTAAGCAACATTTATTATTAGCTATTGCCAAATATTATCGACGCATAAAACTGGAGAACATACCGTCTTCCAGAGTTATGTAACTCGCGTGTCGAACGAAAAAGTACCTTGAGGTCATAAAATTAGGGTTCACGTTGAGTTTGCAAGCAGTTATTGATGGTACCGCAGTCGTGATGTAACAAATGTCTGTTTGAACAGTTGAAGGTACTTTTTCGCGTTATTTTTGTTTCGCAAGGAAATCATTCTTACAAAAATGTGGATGGGAGTTTGTCTTTCCAGTATTATAGATACTTCATTCGTAGAAACATAAGCTCGAACCATGAGAGCAGTGGTGGCCCAGTGGTAACGGCCACGACTTACGAGTCGTAGGTCGTAGATTCGAACCCTGACAGGCGCTTTACTTTGTGTAAATTATTTCATCGCCACTGCTCTCAAAACGGTGAAGGAAAACATCGTGAGGAAACCGGCATGTCCTAGAACCAAAAATTCGAAAACATGTGACATCTACCCGCGTGGTAGATTACGGCCCACTCCCTCTCACCGAGAGGAGGCCTGTGTCCCAGCAGTCGGAACATTACCTATAGGCTGATTATGTTAAGCTCGAATCATTGTCGAGTCAAAGAGCTGAATTACAATAATTTAAAAACACTGCCTCGTTGGTTTAGTGGTCGCAAACGGTCCTGGGTTCGATTCCCGGTTCGGGCAAAGTGTTAATGGGTTTTTCCATACTATCAGCCCGAAGCCTGGATTTGTGCGCGATTGAAGGGTTTGTTCCATTAGAAATATAGTAGCTTCTAGATTTCTGGCCAGTTAGTGGTAATAGGTTGGCCCCTGTTACGAAACTGATATAAATAATAATGTTAATTTTTCGGAAAAATACAGATTGGTACAAGATATGCGGATTTGTTACAACATGTAGAATAATTATTATCAGTATGTTACAAGATCTGTGAAATTAGTAGATTAACCCTGCCTCCTAAACTAGAGTGTCCTGTATCTTAGGAGACAGTGTTCGGCTATGAGATTTATTCAAAACATGATTACTGCAATTAAGAAAGTGAGTATTACACGTCCATCTAACTATTATCTAGCATATTATTACTTATTTTTCCTAATTAGAGTTTGTGTTAGTGTGAGGAGTTTAATGCATGCAGTGGGTGATGTGTAAGTATGTGTGTGCGTACGTGTATGTTTTGCGTGTGTGTGTGTGTGTGTGTGTGTATGTGTGTGTATGTTATGAATGTAGTAACGGGGAATTTTGTTATATTAGGTGATGTAAGTGCTTCTGATGCGACATAAACGACACAACACAACACGACACAGTAGTCTAGCTTTACGAAAGATTTTGTATCGGATTTAAGTAAATGTTTGTGAAATCATCTGCCTAGCCTTTTCCCTACTATGTAGGGGTCGGCTTCCAGTCTTAACCGGATGCAGCTGAATACCAGTATTTTACATGTAACGACTGTCTATCTGACCTCCACAACCCAGTAACTGGGTAGTACGATACCCCTTGGCACGGTTGGTCGTCAGACTTTCGGGCTTCTGACGACCCGTAACGACTGTCAAAGATCCACATTAATGACAGCCAGGACCAATGGCTCAACGTGCTTTCCGAGGCACGGAGGAGTCTCGGTATGTAAAGATGGTCACCCATCCACTGACCAAACCCGGCAACCTTATGGACCGACCCGTGCGTCTGTTATAACTTAGCCACGAGTAAATGTTTGTGAAAGACTTCACGAAATAATTAGAAAAAACATTACACTACTTTATGGGTAGTCATGTAAAAAGACGGCCCGATTTCTCACACTCGGGGGCTTAAAACGGCCACTTTGGCAGAATCATCGAAAAATGTCACAAACTGACAATCCATAATATGATCTGCGTGCAATTCATATTACGAAATAATTCATCTGTTTGACAGTTTTCTATGGAGATTCGTAAAATGGTCCACAAATTATGAATTGCTTTTGCGTCAAATTATAGGAATTGCTAATGACAGCTGGGAATTCATGAAATGAATTTTATTGCTTTTAGAGGAATTGCTAATGTGGCCGTTTTAGGCTCCCAGTTTTCCTAGCACATATCTAAGGTTGCACTGTCAAATGCCCATTATGTGACCACATACCATCACGGACTGTCGTAGGGGATTTCCGTTATTTATATTAATACACCCCTGATGAGGCTAGTAATTTATTGCTATCTTCACGGTTTTCGTATAGCGGTGGGCAGGAAGCTAAGCATTATTAAATAGAGGAGGATAATTTATTGGTCTGAGGTATCGGAAATTCGGAAGTAGTGGCACAGGGGCAAAGATTTAAATACTTAGATTAGCCCTCACCATACTTAGGTCGCGGGAAAGTGTTCATATTGAGAAGAATGAGCTCGCACATCCTGAATAAATACGATTTTCAGTAGAAGTGAGCAATACTATTCTAATGTCATTGTCAACTAAAGAGAAACGTGACCATCTTTTGACGAGGAGAGGCGAATCTTACGATTTAAATCTTTAAAAAATCTTGCTTCTGAAGAAGTTTGGTGTTCAGACCTGGCTGATACAAGTTAACGTCTTCAGTTATATAATACATAATTATGTATGTACAGTCGAATAAGCTATATGGTATACAGGCAGGTAACTTAGAACTACTCTAAACAATTTTGTGAGTGTTTTCAGTAGTCAACAATACTTTTACGTCACTCTCCTAAGCTATAAGCTCGAAAAGTTAAATTAGACACACAATCAAAACGAATTTTGGCAGTGTAGCGGAAAATGAATATATTTTGCCTTTATACCAAATAGCTTGTTCGACTATACTAAGATCGGTTACGGATTGGTGACATCAGCGATAACGATGATGGAAAATTCAAAAATGTATAGGACTGACTTATTCTATCGAAAAGCTTATGTCAATCCAGTTAAAAGTGGTTTTAGAAATACGAAACGCTTTGAAAGCGATTGTCAGTGGTCTAGGCTCTGCGGGGTAATTGCGTAATACACGGTAGCAATGGCTTTCATTTCGACAGTTCAACAACATTCATTGCCTTATTAACGGTATAGAGCAGACGAATTTTACGAATGTATGAAGCAATGGATTAGCAATGTCCTTTAAAATCATTTAGATTGTGATTGAAAGTGTGTTACGCACTATAAGCGGGCGTAATCAGTTACCGTCACTCATTGGCAACCTACAATATGAACAAAATTTGCGCATAAAAAAACTATACGGTTCATTATCAACCCTCCAAAGTGGACACACATTTTGTCAATTAAAAAAAAACGCCCCTACATAAATATAATGTTTATTTAATAGTCTAAATAAATGATTATCGAAATGAATCTCTATTTTAGCGTTATACGACCTTTTTCGAAATGCGACATATGTTTGATCTGAAGATAAAGTTATTATTGTAATAAAAATAATCTTTTTATGAACTATTAATTCGTGTTTTCATAACGATGTGGGCGTCATTATTATATTAATTATTATTTTTCGTATCAACTGGGTTTTTACATGCAATGGAGGGGTTGACATTAGGAATACTGAGCACCGTCACGCCAGTGTTTAAAAGAGGTAAGTTCGATTCAGTAAAGCTCAATGCTCACCTCACTCAAGTGAGCGCACACAATTCGAAAGTGAACTCATTTGTTTTTAAAGTAAATATAGGAGGAGCTTGTGGCTAAGTAATAACAGCCGCACGGGTCGATCCATCAGGTTAAGCTACGCTTGCCGGGGTTGGTCCGTGGACGGGTGACCATTTTCACATATCGAGACTCCTCCGTGCCTCGGAAAGCACGTTAAGCCGTTGGTCCCGGCTGTCATTTGTAGATCTTTGACAGTCGTTACGAGTCGTCAGAAGCCCGAAAGTCTGACAACCAGTCTAACCAAGGGGTATTGTATTACCCAGTTACTGGGTTGTGGAGGTCAGATAGGCAGTCGCTCCATGTAAAATACTGGTATTCAGCTGCATCCGGTTAAACTGGAAGCCGACCCCAACATAGTTGGGAAAACGCTAGGCAGATTTTTTGTTTTTAAAGTAAATCATCGCGGATTCACAACGAGACAGCGTTCGAATTTTTGTTTAGAGAATAAGCCCTAAGTATTTTTGCAGCATATATTCAGCCTGTAACGTTCCCACTGCTGGGACACAGACCTCTCTGAGAGGGAGTGGGCCGTAATCCACCACGCGGACCCAGTGCGGGGTTGGTAGATGTAAAATGTCGTCGAATTTTTGGTTCTAGGACATGCCGGTTTCCTCACGATGTTTTGCTTCACCGTTTAGAGAGCAGAAAGCAAGAAATAATTTACACATAGTATTGATGTTGGAAACTGGAAATGATAGGAAAAGGAAAAGGCGCTGGTACTAGGTAGAAACAAAAGTCTATCAAAAGCAAGGAACATAGACAAAAATATAAAAGGTAACATAGACAAAAATATAAAAGGTAACACAGACAAAAATATAAAAGGTAACATAGACAAAAATATAAAAGGTAACATAGACAAAAATATAAAAGGTAACACAGACAAAAATATAAAAGGTAACACAGACAAAAATATAAAAGGTAACATAGGCAAAAATATAAAAGGTAACATAGACAAAAATATAAAAGGTAACATAGGCAAAAATATAAAAGGTAACATAGACAAAGATATAAAAAGTAAAACATCATAAAAAAGGCTTGCGCACATAGTAAGCTCCTATCAGGGTTCGAACCTCCGACCTTGCAACTCGTAAGTCGCGGCCGTTATACTGGGCCATCACTGCTCTGAGTGCCGAGTTCCCAATAAATGCAAAACTAGGTATAGGTACCCTCAAAAAATAGTATTTCATCCAAAAACATCCACCGCTTACCATGTCATCCAAAGAGCTTGAGAGCTCAGAAGCAATTTGTTCTTGTCACTCGATCATCCGTCCGGTCTATCCGATACGCCCGATATGTTGGACACCTGCATCCGATGACGTTCCGTTCTCACGCTGACATTTGATGAAGAGTTCAGAGATGGATATGCCAATGAAAAAGGACTCGAAAAACGGACGGGTTTTCGGTATTTGTAGATCTTGTTTTTTGTCGCACATGTCCGGATTGCAATCACAGTTGTTGCAGGTTTAACTGGCACAAAATTGGTCGAAAATGAAACAATTTAGCGATATGAGAATTTAAATAAAAACCGTCCAAGTGCGAGACGGACTCGCGCACGAAGGGTTCCGTACCATTATCTATAAAAACGGCAAAAAAAAAAACCTTTTATGTATGGGACCCCCCTTAAATATTTATTTTATTCTGTTTTTTTAGTATTTGTTCTTATAGCGTCAACAGAAATACATCATCTGTGAAAATTTCAACTGTCTAACTATCACGGTTCATGAGATACAGCCGGGTGACAGACGGACAAATAGACAGACAGACAGACGGACAGCGGCGTCTTAGTAATAGGGTCCCGTTTTACCCTTTGGGTACGGAACCCTAAAAATTGCTTAATTTTACTCATCTAGCCAAGAAGAGCTGTGTCTTACTTGGCTATCGAATCACCAAAATCAATCTGCCTAGCCTTTTCCCAACTATGTTGGGGGCGGCTTCCAGTCTAACCGGATGCAGCTGATTACCAGTATTTTACATGGAGCGACTGCCTATCTAGGATCTCTATAGGACCTAGCATCAATCCTCAACTTTAAAATATATATTTATTTAAAAATTAAATGCTGCAGTATTTTCGGCATAACGAAGGATCATGCTACGCAATATGAAGTAGGATACGCCTTTAAACTGTAGTTTACCATTCAAACTGGACATATTGTCCGTCCATTTGTCACAAAGGTGTATGATAAGCAGCTGTCTTTGACGTCATATAGTGCTCTGTTTAGCATACCTTTGAAGGAGATCGTCTCTTTATAAAACAGAATGATCTTCTATGAGTTTATTGATGTAGCTAGTTTTTTAGGGGTCCGTACTCAACAGGGAACCCTTATAGTTTCGCCATGTCCGTCTATCTGTCTGTCCGCGGCTTAGCTCAGACACTCTCAGTTCTAGAAAGATAATTAAAAAATCTCGCTGACAAAGGGGTAAAATAAAATCATGTTGTTTTTAAATAATAATCGAGCAACTTACATGTCTTCCATCTGCCTAGTATGTTGGGGTCGGCTTCCAGTCTAACCGGATGCAGCTGAATACCAGTATTTTACATGGAGCGACTGCCTATCTGACCTCCACAACCCAGTAACTGGGTAATACGATACCCCTTGGTAAGACTGACCAACTTACATTTACTGTATGGGAGAACATGTTTTACAACTACAATGTTAAGTTTGTTCTTTGGATAAATTCATCCCAATTACGGAACCCTTCATTGTGCGTGGTTCGACACGCACTTGGCCGCTTTTTAATTCATATCTATGGGGATACAATTTCAAACCAAAATGCTATATAAAAATGCAAAATGCTATAATGGATAGTTTCGTATATATTCGATTGAAAAGTCGTTCGTATAGTTGTTTTACTTCGCACGTTCGTGTTAGCGGCTCAGTGACTGTACTACTACCCCTTATATTTTAATATTACCTTAAGGTTGATGCGCTAGGGTGGCCCGCAAAATTCAAATTTTCTTACGTTTTTTGCAATTTGCAGGTCAGTATCAGGTTGTATGTTGATCTAAATTTCATGAAATCGTCAGTCAATACACTTTCATGAACTTAGAGAGTTGTGTTGCTGATTCTAATATTTATAATTCTGTAAATCCATATTTGTTACGGCCGCTAATAATATTTAGATCAACATACAACCTGATACTGACCTGCAAATTGCAAAAAACGTAAGAAAATTTGAATCTCGCGGGCTACCCTAGCGCATCCACCTTAATGTGAGAAAAAGATGGAGCTATACAGGATGTATAGCTTTATCTCTTTCCGAAGTAATATTAAAATAATACTACTACATATAAGCTAAATGGACCGACGACCTTAAAATGTTAGCTGGGACAGACTGGATGTGGAAGGCGGAGGACAGGGTGTTGTGGCGCAACCTGGGATAGGCCTATGTCCAGCAGTGGACTGCGATAGGCTGAGTTGATTGATTGATTGACTACTATAAGAGATGTGGTTGGACCCCAGTTCTTGTTTCCTTGCCAATAAGTTATTGAACCTGTATGTGTAGGAACCTTATTGCCAATAAGGTTCCTAAAAATGTCTGCGGTCCCATACCTCTTTTTAAACAACGAGAGTAACAATTGCCCCCCCTTTCTAATTCTATTGCACGTCTCCACCTAATTGTCAACTGTTTATAACGGCCATCAAATTATTTTATCGACAAAATGTCTCCGAATTACAAGGACAGCCCTTTGGCCCATTAGCTTAAGGAACATCGCACACAGGGATGCTGGGCCTGGGGGAGGACGGATATTTTTGTATGCACGTTTCTGTGGAAAGTGAGAAAGTGGACCTGTCTAGCGTGTTGGTCGCCTACCACGGTCTGGTTGTTTCACTTTTAAGGTTTGGTGTAATATTCTGGGGCAACTGTAGCGAGAAAGAAAGTATTTTTAAAGCTCAAAAACGCTGCATCAGAGCTATGTTTGCCCTAAAAGTAACTGACAGCTGTCTACCTATATTTCAGTCTCATAAACGGTTAACCTTCCCATGTCTTTATATATTCGAATTATGTATATTTGTTAAAACGAATTCTCACCAGTTTACCACCTTGAAAGAAACTCGAAATAGAACAATAAGTATTAGATCCCAATATAAAAATATTTTAAGCACGGGTGTCTTTAAGACTGCACTTTTAAGAAAATGTGTTATTTGTATGGCACCACTTGTTTATAATAAGTTACCAAATAATGTCAAGGAGCAACCACTAACTAAATTTAAAAAGCATGTTACGGAATTACTTTTGCACAAGTGTTATTATTCAGTACAAGAATTCTTAGATGATAAGTTTTATTAAATTCTTTTAAAATGTAAATTTGCATGCCAATTAAGGTAGAATGTACAAGGAACCATAAAACTTTGTAACACCTAATAATATGTACCTACATTCATTGCAAATAAATAAATCTATTCTATTCTATTCTTGTGACCAATAAAAATAATTTTTAACCGACTCAATTCGTCTGTATATTTTTTTGTTTTGTTTTCTCATTCATGTGAGCGCACACAATTCGAAAGCGAACTCATTTGTTTTTATAGTAAATCATCGCGGATTCACAACGAGATAGCGTTCGAATTTCGATAACGTTATGCCGAAAATATGCAGCATTAATTTTGAAATAAATATAATTATGTTAAAGCTGAGGATTGATGCTAGGTCCTATGTTCGACGAAAACACGATAACATAAAATTTTCTATATAGAAAAAAAAACCAAAGTTAACTCTAAACCGCTGGTATTAAAAAAATACTTCAAATTAGATCACAAAACTTTGCACAATAACTGAACTAACTATATAGCTGGGGGCCAAGTCTACTAAATTACAAACGTGTTATTGGTCTCACAATGTTTTTGACAGATTTTGTATGGCAAATCTGTCAAAAACTCATCATTGTGAGACCATTGACACGTTTGTAAATTAGTAGACTTGGCCGTCAGGTCTTATGTCTTTTATTTTTTTTAAGTTAAGTACCATTATTTTCACCGTAAAAAGCAATTACCTAAACTATTCGAGGCCTGGAGCCGCCAGCACTCACTGCGTCTCGCTCTCACTCAGGCTCGAGTAGTATGGTGCGAGTGACATAAAATTTGAGGTACTGAAAAGTTCTGAGGCACTTAAAAGTTAAAAAGGCACTAGCTACCCCATCCCAGTATACGCTATACCTTAACTTAAAGTTACAATTGTAAGGGATACCAAGTTTTCAAGTTAAATTAACTTGTTTATACAATTCCTCGACCATTAGAGCCTCAACAATAGGGCAATTTTCTTAGAAATACGATATTTATTCAACATGGCGAGTATTTGATCTAAAAAGGTGGATAGGGTTGCAAAGTGACAAATTCTACTTGACGTTTTGTCCGGCACTTCGATCCGAAAGTGCTGCCCTATTTTATTTAGGTTAGTTCTTATTTAATTTTTTTGTTTTTCTGTTCAGTGTAGTGTAGTGTAGTGTGCGTGTGTGTGTGTAGTGTGTGTGTGATTTTTATTCTTTCGACTCTCCAAGAACATTGCCAGTTATAGTTGATATAACTTAGATTTTTTAGGAGATTGGTGGCTAGATGTAGAATAGTGGTGGGTCAGTGGGAACGGTCGAGATGACTGAGATGAGTGGTTCGAACCCAAGCAGGCACTTTACTTTGTGTAAATTATTTCTTCACCACTGCTCTCAAGGATTTGTCTAACCACTATATGTATATATGCTTCTCGTGTGGTGTGTCTGTCATACGTATGAAGATTTCTGAATTAGTACTTTTTAGTCATTTAATTTAAAACTTATCAAGCTAGTACAAAAAAGGACGAGCTCGTGGCTAAGTAATAACGGCCGCACTGGGCGATCCATCAGGTTAAGCTAAGCTAGCCGGGGTTGGTCCGTGGATGGGTGACCATCTTACCATACCGAGACTCCTCCGTGCCTCGGAAAGCACGTTAAGCCGATGGTCCCGGCTGTCATTCGTGGATCTTTGACAGTTGTTACGGGTCGTCAGAAGCCCGAAAGTCTGACAACCCATCTTACCAAGGAGTAACGTATTGCCCAGTTACTGGGTTTTGGAGATCAGATAGGCAGTCGCTACTTGTAAAATACTGGTATTCAGCAGCATACGGTTAGACTGGAAGCCGACCCCAATATAGTTGGGAAAAGGCTCGGCAGATGTTGAAGCTATTACAAAAAATAAAACCTACTTACATTAAACTACTCTAGCATTTATTATCTTCCTTGCTAGTATTCATTTCACGTTACGTTATTCTAAAAGAAAAAACTAAAGATATCAATATGAAACATGTAAGTAAAGCGAGCTATTTTCCGAGATATGTTTTAAATCTGTGCACTCGAGATGCTGGGTTGTCTCGGCTGTCCCGTTGCGTAGTAAAAACAATATTTGTCATACTTTGACTGATATTTTATGATTAGAGATGGGAACGTGACTTGTCGATATCGATAAGTTGGTGTTGGTTAGTATTTTTTTTTAACAACTATAGTTGATTCTTGTATGTTTTTACAAAAAAGTACTTACACGTATATTTTTTTAAAGTTTACATAACATACAGCGTTGAAGCGGTATCGACATTTGATAGTTCTGTAAACTAATGATTATTTGAATTATTTACAATATTTTACAGCTCTTAAATGCTTATAAAACTTGTGTTATATCAGTCATCTTAAAGTAAAGTTAGTATGTATAGCAGAAAATATCCAAGCAGTTAAACCGTCAGATTTTTTTTACGGTGTTATTAAATAAACATTCAATATTAAATAACAATTTCTCAATACTCAATACTCAATAACACCATGCTGCTAGTTCCTGCTCAAATAACAATTGAAACGGGAAGTAGTAATCTGGGTTAGCGATTTTCATTAAGTATTACATTTCCAACATTGCCAGTAATGACCAATACAGCAGAAATACTGAAATTATACTCGCGTTTTGCGATAATGTTAATCTTATCGTATACTGTTTACGATTTGGCTTTACTTTATTGTACTCATTTGTACTTAGCTCCTTTGTTTTCTTTGAAATCACTTACTAATATACAATTTTATTAAGAAATCACTTCGATACCAACAATATACGTCGTAGAACTGAACAAGATAATTAGTGATGTATTTTTTTATTACCCTAATAAAAATACTCATTTTGGCTAGTGGATTACTAATCCGTGTTTAAATCAGAGCAGTAAAAAATAAACATCGATATATCGATAAGCAAAATATTGACAGTGTCCCATCCCTACGTAGCAATGGCACCGCGGGACCTGAGACAAGAAAAACGTCTTTATAACACACCTGAGCTCAGTGGACACTACAGCGACCTACCTTCTTGGTACTTTACGATGTACCCATAAAAATATTAAATAACAATGTCGTTATACTTGCGGTTATTAAATCTGGTACTTAATGTATAATAATAATAAAATTTAAACGTTTATAATGTAGGGTAGTTACGGGTTTAAAAGTCCTGCTGTGCAGATAAAATTAAGATGGGATTCACGCGATGCCGATGACACGATGACGTGTGACCAATTTGAATACTCAAAAGAAATTTGTAGCTTTGATTGCACGATCAAACCCATCATACGGTCGTTATTAAGCATTTCCTTTGCTCGCGCGATAACTTGCAAGCTTCAATTAGGACACTAATAAATGTGTGTGTTTAATATCGGCATGCGACGAAATCGCATCGTTTGCTCGTACGATTCGTAGCCAAATAGGAGGACGACTTAGAATCGATTTTTCTGAGTTCGATGCTAGGTATGAGCTTCTCCGAATCACTTTATAATACCGTTTGATGGCAAAACGGCGTGGGTTTAGTATTGATACTGGTCGGCGTGGTATCTCTCTGAACGAGCCAGCCACATGTAGACCTCTACTCTGAATCTTCTTTGGTATGGTTTGTGTCTAACCTGGTGTCAGAGTTTTAAAGCCGCCCAAGGGCTTCTGACTTATCGTCACATGCCGTCGAGAAATATCTCCGAGGCATGCCGGTTTCCTCACGATGTTTGCCTTCACCGTTTTTAAAGCAAGTCAATATTAAAACAATATTGATATTGTATAAATAATTTACAAAAAATATATCTGAACCTTTCTTTCCTAATTCGCGTACCTATCTAAAATGAGAAACGTATTATTATTGTTATAAATTCTTTCAAAAAGTGTGTTGAAGCGTGCAAAATTGACGGGTCGGGTGAAGTCGGGTCAGAACGAGCTCTTTACTTGATTAACGAACCGTGTGGGTCCGTTCTACTCTGAGGTTAATTTTACAAATGAAACTAACACTGAAGAGTTTCTCGATTGACTGTATTCAAAGTATCTTTTGTAGGTAAATTTTGAGCGTTTGATCTAAATAAATAAATCATCGAATTAGAAATTTTATGTTTTAATATGAAAATTGTTTATGAAAATGTGTTAGGCAATATCTTCGGAGTTTCAGCTATGTATCACATAGCGTAGCTTTTTGTCCAAATTCCAATCGTTATAAGGTAAATTAAGTTTCAACGCTTGCGTTTCACAATAATATTCTTGGCGTTTTTGACTATGTGGGCAAAAGAAACCCCTTTTTTTACTCCACATAAAACAAAATGCCTTTCGTTAAGCAATCTTCGCCACCATGAATTAAACTCGTATAGCCTTATGTGGAGGCAATAAAGCAGTCAATCATATTTAGATCAACATACAACCTGATACAGACCTGCAAATGGCAAAAAACGTAAGAAAATTTGAAAAAGTTTTACCCAATAAGAGCTGTCCGTTTTCACAATTAAAAAAAACATCTCAAAAACAGATTCAAGTATTAAACAAAAATAAATACCCGTCTCAGACGCAAGTATCAAGATTGTCTCGTCCGCCTCAGCGACAGGTGCGGCCCGAGATACAATTACGTATCTACATTATAATTTTTTACAGAGGGATTTGTTTTATTTCGCAAGGAACCCTGAATGTTAAGGGCGTTGCTAAGATATGTACTTGTACTATAGCATATTGATTTGGTTCAAGTTTTCTTGCGAGCAAATTGTTTTATTGACCGTATGAGTAGTGCGGTCGTGCACTATGGTTTGAGGAAAGAATTACCAAAAAAAAAGAGGCCAAAAAATCACTTCGAAATTCAAACGGTGTCTCGTTGTGAATCCGCGATGAATTACTTTAAAAACAAATGAGTTCGTTTTCGAATTGTGTACGCTCACTTGAGGGAGGTTCCAAGTGAACTTTACAGAATAGAACTATTGACCAACTTGACAAGCCTGTCAATCACATATTTCAACTCAGGCTACAGAATAGCCAACAAAAGGCTAACTAGAGCCTACAACCTTACCGCAACTATAAATAAAACCATTAAACAAAGCAAAACTCTAGGAAAAGCCAACGTCACACAAATAGAGAACCTAAATTAGTTGTAAAGTTTGTTCGGCCTAGACAAACACGTATAATGGCCGATTAGCCTCAGATAGCCGTTGATAGCTGTCTATAAACACATAAATTGACTGTATCGGGTGTGCCTTTCTGTGGAAATGACCTTCGTTTTGATGTAGGCTTTGAGTTACAAGTTCTTAACGATTTTGCTTGAATATGTGGTGATATTGATAAATACACTTTTTCTGGTACCTATTCTGCTGCATTCGGGTACCCCAACTCCAACATAGTTGGGAAATGGGAAAAAACAATGAAATTCCGGTCAAAGTTTTGGAAACAACACGGAATGAATTCGACTGAAAAATAAGGAAGTGCCTCAGCTGCCCTGGCTGCCAGCATCGATTGCTGAATTGGCTTCCGGCGCTGACTTTGGTTGTCAATATGGCATAATTATGGAGTAGATAGGCGGGGTAGGCATAATTTAAAAAAACACGCATAGCATATTTTTTTTCCATAATCTAGAATTTCCATATTCGAGTAATAAAATACTACTCCCGAACTATTTAGTTAGGTTAGATTAAATATTTTTACTTGCAAAAAAAAAGTTTACGTTAGGTTAGGTTAGAACTGTGATCTCTACGCACGAGCCAAGCGAGCGAAGCGAGCAGTGCCAGTGGCAGCGGACGGTGAGTACCAAAAACGACTAGAATATATAGAAAAATACTTTAGCTAGGGTTAGTTATGGGAGCCTACGGTGCCGGCAGCTGATGTTTTATCCCGGCTGCCGGCAGTCTCTGCCGGTTCACAACGACACGGCGTTATTTTTGGGAGCTGGCGCCGGCAGCGGAGGCACTCCCTAAAAATAATACAGGCCACAGCCAACTTATCGGGTTCAGTCTATAATTACAAGAACAAACAACAACTAATGTTTAGAGTACCCCTTCTCAAGTAAACAATCTCTAACTATAATCCCATTAATTCGATACTGCTCTCCATATAATCTGTAATCGGTTTAATCTTGATCCATTATCGTAATCGTAATCGGTACAATTGTAAACATCGAGTGGTTTCTGATGTATGTAACTATGTGATCGACTCGACGAGTCTCAAGTGTCGGCGCAGAATATGCGATGGAATACAGGCTGTTTGAATTTGTTTATTGGTTTCAACATCCTAACTAATATTGTAAATGCAAAAGTGAGTTTGTTTGTTTGTTAAGCTTTCACGCTTAAACGACTGAAAGGAACTGGAGAAGGACATAGGCTACTTTTCATCCTGGATCGCAGACGAAGTCGCGACGTCAACAGCTGGTAAATCATAAAATCGATTTGTAATGCTAATTCGGGATTAACTTAACTATAATTGTCACCGAGGCAGGCCTAAAAAACGCTAGCACAACGACCTAGACTCTTTCTTGACTGATTGGCCGGAAAAGGCTGTAGGCAAAGAAGAATTAAATAAATGCTTTGAAATAAATTCTTTGAGTTTGAGTTTTGACTTTGAATGGCGATGTATAGGAGAGACCTTTACCCAGCAATTAGACAATACTGGGTGTTAGGGTAGACACCGTTATCCTTGAAACTAGTGGTTTGGGACATTTTCTATGGGACCAATTTTGAAATAGTAAAAAAAAAATCCGCTGTTCCATACATTTTGTCGATTTATGTGAACACAAATGTATGGAACAGCTAATGTTTGTTTTTTGCGATTTCAAAGTTGGTCCCATAGGAAAAGTATATTATAGATGACACCAAACCACTAGTTTCAAGGATAACGGTGTCTACCCTAACACCCAGTATACTTGAAAAAAAAAAAAACTCATTTTCACAATTTATTAAATAACTCTTGAAGTTATTGAAACAGCATGTATTCTCGAAGAGGGATGAGTAGCATCATTAAACAATTGATACTGTCAAATACAATTGTAGGTTATAATATGATTCTTGGGGTGGTTTGGGATCGAGATTGACAATGTGTATTAAGTATTATCTTCTTTTTTCGTGTGGTTAGTAACTAACCAGAGGCCCTAGACAAAGTGACATTCTATCAGCGATAACGATGATGGAAAAGGCAAAAATGTATAGGACTGACATAAGCTATTGAAAAACTTATGTCAATCCTGAGGGCCTAGACAAGTGACAATCGCTTCGAAAGCGTTTCGTATTTCTACAACGACTTTCAACAGAATTGACATAAGGTTTTCGATAGCTTATGTCAATTCTGTTGTCAGTGCCATACATTTTTACCTTTTCCGTCATCGTTATCGCTGATAGAATGTCACTTTGTCTAGGGCGTCTGTTGAAAGTCGTTGTCGAAATACGAAACGATTTCGAAGCGATTGTCACTTGTCTAGACCCTCTGGTGTCAGAGTTTTAAAGCCACCCATGGGCGGACTAGGCTTCACATGTCGTCGAGAAATATCTCTCATGCCGGTTTCCTGACGATATTTTCCTTCACCGTTATATATAAATATATAAAGCAAGTGATAACTATACAATTCGAACATGAATCCGAAAAGTCAGAAGTGTGTGCCGTGGGTTCGAACTCGAGACCTATTATCATCATCATCATCATTTCAGCCGAAAGACGTCCACTGCTGGACATAGCCCTCCCCCCAAGCACCGCCACTTCGACCGGTTCTGTGCTTCTCGCATCCAGCGCATTCCCGCGGCCTTCACCAGGTCATCGTTCCACCTTGTGCCTTCCAACGCTACGTCTTCTGGTACGTGGTCGCCACTCCAGAACGTTTTGGCCCCATGGGCCATCTGTTCCGATTAGACCTATTACCTATGTATAATAGGAGATGAACAATAACCACAATTTTTGTTTCAAATTGGGCTGAAATCTAGGGTTTTTATAGGTCACGCCGACGCATCTTCACCTCTACACCATAATTCTTGTGCCCTTATGCCAATTTATTTTGGTGTCCACGCAACATGTCATTTTCTTCCATTCTTCTCTATTAGTCGTCATCTCGGTAGTCATCCCCTTTCTAGCCATATCATCTTTCACACAGTCCAACCATCGTTTCTTTGGTCTTCCCCTACTCTTACAGCCATCCACATTCATACTCAAAACTTTCTTCTTCACCACTACCTTCTTCACCACTTTCTAGTGTTTAATTAAATCTGGGAAGAAGTGGTGTTCCTCAATAGTCGGTTTTATACAGAAGTAAAATTCAATCTGCCTAGCCTTTTCCCAACTATATTGAGTTCGGCTTCCAGTCTAACCAGATGCAGCGGATTACCAGTATTTTACATGGAGTGACTGCCTATCTGACCTCCACAACCCAGTTACTGGGTAATACGATACCCCTTGGTAAGACTGGTTGTCAGACTTTCGGGCTTCTGACGACCCGTAACGACTGTCACAAACCCACGAATGACAGCCGGGATCACGTGCCGGCTTAACGTGCTTTCCGAGGCACGGAGGAATCTCGGTATGTAAAGATGGTCACCCATCCACGGACCAACTACGTAGCTTAACAAGCGTAGCTTAACTTGATGGATCGACTCGTGCGGCTTTTATTACTTAGCCTCGAGCTCGCGGTTTTATACAGAAGTAATGATGATTAAAGATACATGTAACTTCTCACTGCAGGACAAAGATCTCTTCTCCTACGGAGAAGGAAGTAAGGCTTTCACCCAATTCCATCAGAAGACGGCTGTTTTCTTTATGATATTTTCCTTTATCATGTGTCTTGAAGAGATTTATTTATTCAAGCAACGCAATATTAAGCAATACATCAATTAAAAATAAGACAAAAAAACAATAAACATCCCTTAACATAATCCGAAAATATTTATCAAAATGTAATATTAATTAGACCTTAATTGCGTAATTAAAAAAACAAACTGAAAATATACTCAATTAATTAATTAGCAAACCCAAAACACTGGGATATTTTTGCCGCACTTTTCATTTAGCCGCCATTTTCCAATATGGCGGCTTTGTTTACGTCAACCGTGGAAATGGCCGACTATTTTTGCGCGCGAAAATAGCTTGTTTACTTAGCGTTCTTGTTTTCTAGTCATTTAACTAATTGTGCTGGCTTAAATTAATTGAATTTTGTTGTGAACACTATTTTCATGATATGCAAGTAATAGACTCACAATTATAATAATAGTAGTTGTTTCCCACGATTTCGTCTGCGATCCAGGATGAAAACTAGCCTATGTCTTTCTCCAGGTCATAGTCTACCCATGTGGCAAATTTTATCTAAATCCGTTCAGCCGTTTTAGCGTGAACGCGTAACAAATAAACGAACTCATTTTCTCATTTATAATATAAGTTAAGGATTGTGAGTTTGTCATTACTGGGTGGTGTGTGCTCTTTTATTAAATCTGTTTTCAAGTTAATATCAACACAACTATAGGAAGTGTCCAGTTGTTTCCAAACTGAACAGAAACTGCCTATTTTTCAAATACAATTTTTTTTCCCCATGATTTTTCATTGAACAACGGCTATTCAAGTATTCGTCATCCGTCGAGCCTTTCCCCATCTATGTTGGGGTCGGCTTCTAGTGTTACGAGATACAGCGAAATAATAGTATTGTACATAATGTACATGGAGCGACTGCCTATCTGATCTCGACAATCCATTTACTGGGTAACACCATACCCCTTGGTAGACTAATTGCACCATTCCTATACTCTAAGCCACAAAACAGTTGTTTCTATCCAATTCTCACGACAACCGAGTTCTCACGATCTCATCGAAACAGCCGATAAATAACGAAGACTTCACGAAAATTTATTACAAACCCATTTAAAATAACAATTAACCAAATGAAAGCACTAAAATAACCGAGCATATTATTAGTTTTCTATTTAATACGCCATTCAGGAACTTGCTCGCATGTAGTATACAAAATTAATTAAAACCTAATGCTATAAAGAGAATGGTTCCTGTGAGATGAAATCACTCATTCGTGAAGTGTGCAGACAAACTTGTATCTATCTCCTTCTAACGTATGTGTTTGTGAACATGTGTGAGAGGAATGGAGCACAGGCGGGTAAATGAGCGAAGTTCATTAGGCATTCGGAAAATGAAACTCAATCACATTTCTGTCGCCTTTAGGGAGGATAGCGTTATGCTAGGGTGAATAATGCAGTTTGGTTGGATTTTCTTTGGGAATTTCGTGATTGGTAGGAAGTTTTAAGTAGGATTAAGTTCGTGGAGAATATTATTTTCGTGTTTGATAGTCTACGAGAAAATGTTCTTATTTCAGAACTAGCATGTGGAATATGTGGATACGCAATTATAAACAATTATGTTTGTTTCACAAGCTTTTACACCTTATTTGCAAACTAGTTACGGTCAGGGGGTACTTCACAAAGCTGTTATTGATACTATCAATTGCAGCAGGGTTTTATTAAAGACAGGACTTTAGTACAAAATCTGTAACTGAAAAGCAAAGTGGTAAACAATTGTTTTTGTTTCTCCAAAAAAATACCAAACTATACTGCACCAAATAATATGTCGCACTCAAGAAACAAATCATGGAAAGGAAGCTTGTGTGGTAAATTAGGACAAAGAGAGAGGATAAAGAGCACGTCTTCGCTATTTCGCCTTTAACTTAAATGAGAATCTCACACTGTTGAAAGAAATTGCACTAAAATTCCTAGTCACCTATTTCCATCTCGACTCTTCCCCCATCGACCCATCATAGATCTACAATACCTGACTAATTTAGCTTACTTCTCCGCTCTAGCATAATGCTGTCCGCCCCAGTAACGTACGGAACGCGATTAAGGAAGCTTTGACGAGCGATGCATACTCGATTATGACTCGCTGGAATTAAATCATGAAATATGTACACGTTTTATTAGTTATTAAAGAAATTAATGTTCGAAGTAATTAAATTAATTACCTAACTCGGTATTCTTATTTTTAATGGAATTCTCAGGCTGTAGTGCTATTCTGTAAAATTCTTGGAGCCTCACTCAAGTGAGCGCACACAATTCGAAAGCGAACTCATTTGTTTTTAAAGTATATCATCGCGGACTGACAACGATACACCGTTCGAATTTGGAAGTGATGATTGGACAAATCAATTGAGATGGTGATGTCTCCTAAATGAACGGTTGTGATTCAATTGAACTAAATTATAACAGTCAATCAAAAGTGACACGTGATTTTATTTTTGTTATCATCTTACAATATCTGTGTTTGCTGGGTTATAATTAACTCTACCGTCAATTCAATTCTCCTTAGCCTTATCCCAAGTATGTTGGGGTCAGCTTCCAGTGTAACCGGATGCAGCTGAATAACCTTCACAATACAGTAACTGGGTAACACGATATCCCTTGGTAAGTCTGGTTGTCAGACTTTTGGGCTTCTGACGATCCGTAACGACAAAGATCGATTAATGACATCCGGGACAATAAGCTTAACATGTTTTCCGAGGCACGGAGGAGTCTCGGTATGTAAAGATGGTCACCCATCCACGGACCAACCCCGGCAAACGTAGCTTAACCTGATGGATAGATCGAATTTTGCGGCTGTTATTACTTAGTCACGAGCTCCTAAGTAATTTACTCTATCATAAATTATTAAATTATCTGTTGTCTTTTAAAATAAATGTGTTTCTCTTGCGAGACTCGGAACCGGTTTAAAAAATACCGGTTAGTACCGGTTTATTTCGGTTTTACTCCCAATTTTTCTAAAGAACGCGAACGTTTAGAGGGCTTTATTTTAACCTAAATTAACCGGTTTATTCAACGAGCTGCATGTTGGTAAAAGCGTTGCAACATGCGAATACACGTGAGGACGCCGCGTTGAATAAAAATGGAAGTATTAACCGGTTTTTATTGCTCTAAACTGGTAAATCCGAAAAACCTTTGTATAATAAGTAAGTAATATGCGAACGAAACCGAATGTAAAGGTTTTTGCGTCAAGTACATCATACCGGTTTGAAAATTTAACCGGTATCCGAGCCTTGTTCTCCTGAAAAAAGCTCTACTGGCATTAGATATACAATTTCATATTCACCGCCTCAACACAGCTAACAAAGCCGGTTCAACTAAAAACAATATTACTCACTGAAAACTGTCAAAAACCCATAATTCACAATTAAACGGGCTGACAAAAGATAAAAGATAGATATAGCAGCATTCATAACTTAATTGTGTATCTGTCTGTCACCGAAATTGTTTTTGGCGGGTGCAATCTCGAAAACTAATTGTTCGCCATTTTATAATTGAATATATTTGTTTACCTGCCGAGTGGCCCTCGGCGCCATCTTGCGGGGGGAACCGTAATTAATTTGATAATAAATTGCCGAATACCAGAGAGAAATTAAAATATTTTTGTGGTGAGGGTAGAATGAAATCGGTGGGCAGTAATATAAATTGTTTTGGTGATACGATAGTGATTGAGATGGCGTGTGGAATTTTGATATTTAGCGTTATAATTGTTTGATTGGAAGCTGACTTGAAACGTAGAATCATTGTTGATTTCGAAACGACTTTTTCGTTATGTACAGTCACGAGTTACACCAATATGTATTCACTTAGCAACTTTTTAAAAGTGATTTTCTCCTACTACGTATATTGATTGTAATTTTGTGTTATAACTAAATAAATAAATAGGTACCTATCATCTCAAAGTTGCAATCGTTATTCAACGAAAAAATGGTTATTGAATTTTGCTAAATGTGAATGTACGTCATGTACAATATTAATAGTGTCCATGGAATGTCTTGCCCGTTCTTCTCCATAGGAACCTACTACGCTTCGAAATGGGCAACTAGCTTCATATTTCTGACTGACCGACACTGTCTCCTTGACAACTCAAAAGTGGGTGTAAATGATTTAATTGAAATAAATGCTTTGAGTATGAGTTTGTGTTGGTTTCTCTTGGATTTCTGGACAGATTGACATGATTGATTACTAAAAACTGTTATTTCAATAGTTTTTAACCATACTTAGTTAGCGTTCTAGTGAGTTTATAATCTGACTATTATAGAATTAGTTAAAAAAAAATACATTCATGGGATATTGTGCATTGTTTCATTTCTACAGAGGGTGAACTTCCTCATTCACTCATTTTCGAGATTTAAGAGGAAATAGGGTCGGTCTCCTCTCCATACAAACGCTCTCGCCTGTTTTCTCTCTGGTTGAATCTGAAGTTGAATGACCTTAGAGCTATAATTTTTTACAATAAAACAAATAACAACTAGTTCTATGGCCCCAATGTTTTCCGTTTTGATGTTACTGTATCTGTAGAAGCACTAGAACCCTCAGAAAATGCTCAAAATTGCCTGTTTAGACCGCTGTCATCAGAGGCCTATTGTATAAATTTGACAACTATGAATGAATAAAGAAAAACATAGGGGCACAGTAAATATCCTTCTTATTCAATTTATGAAATATCTTTCAAATTGATCAAACATTGGAGGTGGAAATAGACGAGAGCCGAACCTCGAATTATGACTTTTTGTATGGAGAAAAGACCGACCCTATTTCCTCTTAATCACGGATTAAAACATAAACCGATTACTTGACGAACAATAATTTATGAGTAAGTATTGTGTCAGAAATCAGAATTGCAATACAATGTCGTTATATTTATTTTAAACCGTCACAATGGCAGGATGCAGTCCTGAAGAATAAATTCATTTTTAATAACTGAACGAGTTTTGTTTTTCAATATTGTGCTCGTTATTACAAGGTTCCGTATGACTTTTTTAAGGTTTTCACCTTGTTCAAAGAAACAGTAGTTTTATTCTTTAAACATCACTTCGAAATTCGAACGGTATCTCGTTGTGAATCGGCGTCCGTGGATGGGTGACCATCTTTACATATCGAGACTTCTCTGTGCCTCGGAAAGCACGTTAAGCCGTTGGTCCCGGCTGTCATTCGTGGATCTTTGACAGTCGTTACGGGTCGTCAGAAGCCAGAAAGTTTGACAACCAGTCTTGCCAAGGGGTATCGTATTACCTAGTTCAGTAACTACAACCCAGTGGTTGTGGAGGTCAGATAGGCAGTCGCTCCAGGTAAAATACTGGTATTCAGCTGCATCCGGTTAGACTGGAAGCCGACCCCAACATACTTGGGAAAAGGCTAGGCAGATGATGACGTTTTATTATTCAATTAGGTTTTACATAAACTAACAAACTATACTAACTATTTACATTATATACTAAATTAAATTACTGATTAAAACTAAATAAACAATTGAAATATGTCGTCGATCCTCCGACGCCATATTTTAGCTGGTAATGTACCCAAGAGACTGGCGGCATTGCCACGTTGCTTGTATGGCAATACTTATCCTCTGACCAAGGTAAACGCCAGCCCTTCACGGGAAGGGGTCACGGGAAGTGTCAAATTTTGTCTTTTAAATTGTGTGCGCTCAATTATGTGAGGTTCCAAGTGAATTTTGCAAAAGAATAGTACGTCAGCGCAGAGAGTTGAGGGCGCTGTCTATGATGTATTCTATACTCGACAAACCCACTTCTCCTTCTTATCTGACTTGCCATGTTCAATACCTATGCTCTGCCCATAGTAAAAATCTTCGCTCCACCAACAATCTTCTGCTACGATGTCCTTCTCATCGCTCTGGTTTTATTCACTCTTCTTTCTTTGTCCAGGCGGTATTTCTTTGGAATGCGCTCTCTCTGAATATCAGGATGGCAGCGAGTCGGTTATCTTTCAAAGTAGCGGCCCGTGAACATATTCGTGAGAAGTTGGCAGAATCAATGCGGCGCTGATTTGCTGGGCTTGTTTTCTCCTTCACCTATCGTTATTTCTCCTGACAAAGTTTAATCTGTTTATATGTATGTATTTAAGTATATATGTATTACTATTTATCCTTTTTCGAATTATCTATCCCGTATGTTGCACCTGCCATGTTTGTCTCTGCATCACCCTAAGGTTGACTGGTAGAAAATGCCTCAGGCATTAAGTCCGCTTTTGTACAGTATTTTTTTTTACTTGTGCATAAAGTTTTAATAAATAATAAATAAATAGTACTCGCAGAAATAAAAATTCAAGACAAGTGCAAAACTTAATTCGTGAATTTACGAAGTTTCCGTTTACAGCCTCTCCCAACGCATAAAGCCTTTCAGCCTTTCAGGCTTTTATTTAGCCAATGCCATCGGTATTGTCTAACTCTAAATATGAACATCAAAAGTAGGTACCTATTTATTTAATCATACATACATAAACTCACGCCTTTTTCTCATGAAGGAAAGCAGAAAGTACAGAACGGTACCTGCAACTTAGGTACTTGAATATATTATCATACAGTATTTCTCAATTGCGGAACCCTAAAACCCTAGCATCCGTCATCGCTGGAACACCTGGATTCAAACCGTGGCGTGTAAAACAAAGGGCAGGACAATGGCGGCAAATGTTTTATACATTGGCACCGTGTGCTGTGGTGTGAGAGAGGAGAGACCAGCGATATTGTAAGAGTGATGATCACTGATCGGAAAAAGGTGTGCTAATATACCTAAAGTTCGAAAAGAACAGAGACATAGTGGAGACTCCTTAGGTTTTTTTTATATTTTTTATTATATAATTATTAAAGCTGGTAAGTATGTAAATTACATTAGCTTCCGCGCTTACTTACATCGCGATCGTTCAAACGAAGATATGGAGATTAACTTTATTTTTTGGAAACAATAAATCGTGCATACTCTTTTTTTTTAAACAGAAACAGGAAATGAATTCGATAGTTGTTTTACTTTATTAATTTTGGTTGTACTTAAGTGATGTCCCGAAACCCCGACATTAGTCCCGAAAAAATATTCTAGTCGTAAGGAAGTCTCCATTTTTTTTGTCTATTCTTTGAACTTTAGGTATAGGAATAGGTTACTAAATATCTATTGTATTTTTTTGAACTTTAGGTACATTCGCTCACCCTTTTCCGATCACTGGTGATGATAAAATACAAACAATAATGTGATGTATCTCATCTAAGGGAAGACAGATGCTTGCACTGACTGGACAGGTCCACTCAAATCGTTGTGGTTCTTTCCTCAAAATACCATTTCAGACCCTAATCTACATGGTCCTCATATGGCTTGACCAAGATTATGTCTGGACTTCAAAAGAGACTGCGACCTCTGAGATTGTGTTAGCCTTTCTTCTCAGAGTTGTCAGAATATTTTATATTCTCATCTAGCTTATTTTTAATATGACGTGTAAAAGTTATTTCAATATTCTATTTACAGAATAAACACTTTCATTTCTGGGGGCTTAAAATGGTCACTTTAGCAGAATCATATACCAACTGACAATTCATAGTATGATCTCACGGGATCGAGACTTACGCGGGAGAAACCGTGGGGCGCAGCTAGTAATATAATATTATTAGTATTTTGCCGTTTTCGACTGACAGTCCGGTGTCACGGGTCTGGGCCTGACCTTGACCTCAAATGAGTAAGAATCAAAAATTAAATGCACGAACACGCAAGCTCGAGCATGGATGAGCATCAAGTTGGACGTTCAACGTGTATTTAATTTTGCAATGTATGGAATTGTCACAAGATTAATTTTACAGTAGTATCAGAAAATGCTCTGCTCTGCTCTTGGTGTGCGCTGACGCTAAATCGCTTGTATCTCTTCACTTAGACCAAACCACAACCCATTGAACCTTCACAGCTGTAAATTAGGCTTTACAAAAATAAGAACAAAACCTATTAGAACCTAGCCTAGCTATGAATGCTAGACTACGATCTATTGTGTCTAGCACCTTTGTTTCAGCCCTCGGCTTACTATTATCATTACAATTATAGGGTAGTTTTAATTGTGGTCGTAGTGACGTAATAATAATAATAAAAATGGGGTGGTTATTACCTGTTGGGGTGATTGGGGGTCGTTGACGCGTTTGTAATGCTCCAGGTTGTTGAGGGATAATCGTCCTTAAGAGGACCGATTTAAAATCGATTACCGATCCGTGTATCTGACTGTATGAGAGCGATCGAAGCTAAAGATGGCGTTTGCATTGATATATCGGTGAAATTTTCAAAAAAATATTTTTCTTTTTGAAGTTTATTAAGTATTGTGTGCGTTTTTTATTCATTATAAATACCAAACTAGGAAAAAAAATAACTACTTTTTACGGCTCTGAATTCCAGCGGCTTTAGTCAGTGGCGACAACAGTGTTGCTATTGGAAATATATCGTATTTGATACATTTTCGATACTTGATATTTTATATCGATTTATCGAATGAATTCTTTTTCTAATTAAAAATAAAATTATTTTAAATCTATAACACAACTAACTATTTACATAAAACACTAAAACTTAAAGAACTAACTATAACTAAAGTAAGGCGTCGAAAAATTCCTCCGCATCGCTGTCGGCTGGTAATGTACCCAAGAGACTGGCGGCAATGCCACGTTGAATGGCAATGCTTAGCCTCTGACCAAGATAAAAGCCAGCACTTGGGTCACGGGAAGTGTCAAGCAGCCTTTTGGAGATTTCATTAAACAGACTATGAGCACTCGGACCCCACGGGTTTCAACCCCAAACGGCTTAGGTTATTATACTTTCGCCGCTTGAGGTTTTCCGCAGCCGCAGCGGCAGCGCCAGCACAGCACGCCGAGCCAGGAAGATGGGATGGCGCAAGAGTATCGACACACGTTGCGTCCCATACTAAAGGCCTACCCATCTTCCATGGGAATAAGGACATGCCGTCCGGTCTTTTGCCATCGTCGCGTGCCAAGCCATTGGGTTCTAATACAGCTGGAACGCCGACGGTGACAAGAGCTCGTCTGATGATGTCATTAATATTAGCGTGCCGCGCTAAGCGACCCGCACTTCGGCTGCAAGACAGGCCGTGGTGTCCGAGGCTGTTGACAACTTCGCCACAGTGACAGCGATGAGGAGTACAACATCGAATGAATAATGATAATCAGATCGAAACCTATAATGTGAACCTAGTGATATTGTGATTGTTACCTGTTGTAGTTGCCTTGTGAATAAATAAATAAATATCGCCTAAAAATGTCGATACAATGAGCAAAAAATATCGACATACGCCATGAGGATTAAACTAAACATAATGAAATAGAAAGAAAAAGATGCACTGAACTTAAATTTAGTTTAGTTTGTGAACAAGGGAATCGGCCAAATTTGTGAACCAAACAGTAGCTCATCTAACCTCTCCTCTCTCTCTATCTTTCCAGGAGGCGGCTGCAATTTCCCAGAAGGCTGGACGGGCGGCTGGTTCCAATCGGGCATCCCCGGGCTCATCTACATCAACTCCACCACCATGCAGGGCAAGGGGGAGTGCGCGGAGACAGATGCCAACGACAAGTTCCTGGTTTACGACAGGTTAGCTAACATCATTAACATTCCCAAGATCAAGAGGGAGGAGGAGATTAAGAACGCACGAAGTAAACGTTACATAAATTCGAAAGATTAAAAAAAAAAAAAACAATTTGTGGAGGCCCCTATTTTGTGGAGACACGGAGCCATGACCCCTGTTGCCCCGCCTTAAATCCGGCCCTGGCCATGCATATTCTTGTTCCGCCTTTTCGTGTGATTTTTGATCTTCTATCTTCTAATAGGTTTATAAAATTCTCGTGTCACAGTGTTAGTTGCCATACTCCTCCAAAATGGCTTGACCGATTTTTATATCGGAAGGTCTGAGAATCGGTCGTAATCTATTTTTCGACCCGGGATCAAGACTTACGCGGGTGAAATCGCGGGTCACAGCAACACCCGTCTAATCGGAGGTTCCTCTCTTTTCTATGGAGGATGAGTGAACTTAACACCCTGTTCCTCATACACCTATATATTTTTGTGTGTGCTACTAATGCCTTTATTGTAACAACTTTATGGACTGTGTGTTTGAAATAAAGATTATGACATAAATTCTGATGTTCACACCTCAGACGAAGTAAAAAATCTAGACAGAGAGCTGCGAACAATAAAGTGAAACATTCAAAACTACACCAAGCTCTGTGCATACAACCTCGAACGCACACATTTACAACCAAACTACACCAAATCGATTATTTACAGCTAGTCTGTCAATGAAGCGTCACGCTGAAACAAATTAAATTATTTTACCGCGAAAATGCCGCCTTGTGCGGTGAAAGGGTGCAAAAACAATTCTTAAAAAAATTAAAAGCTAGATGGGATCACGTTCCGTATGTAAGTAAACATAAAAACTAGATGAAAATCCATAATTTTATTAGATCAAAATATGACAGCTTGGAACACAAAATCGTAACCAAGTGTTGTCACTAGTATGCGTCACAATTTTCCCTGTATAATGGGTAAATAATTCATGTGGTGCGAAACGTAACATTACAGGATCATTTTTCACATTTGGACATGGAGCCATACTGCCGCCATAATGCTTTTTTTAAACGTAGCCTCTGTTACTCGGGATGATGTAAGGATTCAAACATACCCCATACATCCAAATCCGTTCAGGCATTTAAAAGTTATGGTGGACTAAAGAAACTCACATAATTAAATACATAGGTACATGAACCCTGAAAACATTACATTCCTTTTTGCAGTCGTGTAATAATAAAAATGTAGTTACTTTTAACTATTGTTTTATTTTCTTCTCGGAATCAAGCGAGGTACCTATAAACAATTTAAAAAATATATAACGCTTACCTATCTATTTACTTGTCCAGTCCCCCGCCAGTACTTAAGACAAAATATTAGGGTAATGAGTTTTTACTGAGCGGCAACACTCACCAAGTGCACACATGTTTACGAAACCGGCTTCATGTCACTGTTGACAGCGGTCTGTCTAGATTTTTTACTTCGTCTGAGGTTCACACATAATTTTAATGTTTCAGGAATGAAGACTGCTACAGATGCCTGGTCATACACGAAAAGCACAAATATGTGTTACAATATAAAGAAAGTAAGTATACGTAACCTTTTTCCTTAATTTCTGCGTCAGAGTTAAAGGCCCTACCCTATCTCAAATTTTATCTCGCTCGCACCATACTACTCGCGGCCTGAGTGAGAGCGAGACGGAGTGAGGTGCTGGCGGCTCTCAAGCCTCGAATAATTTAGGTAATTGCTTTTTACAGTGAAAATAATGGTAATTAAAAACATCAGACCTGTTTTATAGCTAGTTCAGTTATTATGCAAAGTTTCATGATCTAATTTGAAGTTTTTTTTTTTTTTAACAGCGTTTTATAGTTCGGTTTAGATGTAACTTTGTTTTTATTTTATGTAATTGTGTTTTCGCAAAACATAGGACCTAGCAGCATCAATCCTCAACTTTAACATACCTATATTTATTAAAAAATTAATGCTGGTGTATTTTCGGCATAACGGAGGATCATGCTAAGCAATTTGAGGTACGGCCATAAATATTTAGCTTACCCTTCACTACAGGAATCGATACTTTAAACGATCGATTTGAAACTATTAACTAGCTTCAACTTTCAGACTTATTGATAGACTTTTACATTTAAAACGTACATAAAATAAAGGCTATATCGAGGTAAATTCTTGAGCTTTCACAAATATTTGTAATTTGAAGAAACGTTTCTAAGATATCTGCCTTCTCTCTTCATGTAAATGTTACGGAAGCTAAATAGGGTATTCCTTTTCGTGGTAAGACGATTGATCGTAAAAATTATCGTCACAATGACTGCCAAGTCCATATCTCACTTGACAGCAACACATGAGTCAAGTTAGTTTTTTATCTTTTTCGAATTTCTAGTAATAAAATTGAGGTTTTCTTTTTCACAGCATACTGCGGCCAGAGAGACTCACTATCCACAATGTGTGAGTCAATAACTGGCGATGCGGCTCTCTACTCTATGTTCAGAAAGGAGCCCAGGCCGCTGCCTGAGCCGTGCCCGTTCCATCCAGCGCCGTTCACATTCACCTATAGTCGGTATGTGTTCAATAACTGGCGATGCGGCCCCTACCACCATCGCTTAAAGCAGTATTATTTTAATCTTACTTCTTGGGGGAAAGAGATGGAGCTATACGTCCTGTAGAGCTTCATCGTCATCTCTTTCCTACACTGAAGTAATATTAAAATAATACTGCTGTAAACGGTGGTGGTAGGCCCCCAGTACTCCATGTTCAGACAGGAACCCAATCCTCTGCCTGATTCGTGCCCGTTCCATCCAGGGCTGTTCATTCACATTCACTTATACTTAGGCTAAAATCTTCCCTTACTCACTTATACTTTACTACTACTTGCTCAAATCTTCCCCTAGTGACTAGGAACAGATTTGAGCAAGTGGTATTCTGTAAAGGTCACTTGGAACCTCACTCAAGTGAGCGCACACAATTCAAAAGCGAACTCATTTGTTTTTATAAAGTAAATCATCGCGAATTCACAACGAGACACCGCCCACCGTTCGAATTTCGAAGTGAGAGAATAATTCAAAGATGTTTCTGGGAGAACGCATTGCATTTGCCATGTCTAGGAGAAAGCGACGGCGCCGGCGCGGCAAGTCCGTTTAGCTTTTTTTGCGTCTTTTTATATTTCGGTTCACACCGCGTACTAAGCGAAACAAAAACGAAGGATGAAAAGATGCCGGGGAAAGCTTAACGAGTTGCCGAAAATCGAGCTGAATGGCGAGCTATTGGAGAGGCCTATGTCCAGCAGTGGGTGGTATTACCATAATGGGAGAAGGCACTGACTTCTGTCTTTGAACCTCGCTTGATAGGGATTTCATTCTTAGTTCTTTTGTAATTTTAAATCCATAAATATATTATTTTGTCATTATTTCCAGTGGACGCGTTGGTCTAGTGGTCGCAAGGGCTATTGCTGATCATTAGATCCTGGGTTCGATTCCCGGGACGGCAAAGTGTTATTGGGTAATTCCATCTGGATTTTCTCAGTGGCAGCCCAGAGTCTGGATTTGCACCTGTTTGACAGCAACAGGCTCGCCGCCTATTACATGGGACTTAAACATAACTGACGAAATGTGGGTGTACTATAGGTACACCTCTGCCCAACTCTTCGACTACAGGCGTGATGTTAATATGTTATGTTAATATTTCCAGTGGATCCGGCGACTGCGCGAACCCTCCGTCGCGCGCGGAGTCCTGCACGGACGACTCACGACTGCTGCTGCGTTACATGGCCTGTCCTGATGTACCGGGCACGGAGAGCAACGGTATGTAACTATATTGAAAGCCTTAGACATCGGATTATATGCACTAACAAAGTGCCAAAATATGCACTAAAAACGCCGAAATATGCACTAAAAACTCTTCACAAAGGCGAAATATGCACAATGCAAAATCAAATATAAAAAGACGGTACAAAACAGCAAAATATTCTTTAAATTATGCATAGTTTTTGTGACAATATACAATTAAGTATTTTTCAAATTTTCTACAGCAGATTTGTCACTCAGTATTAAATTCTACGCCGAACTTTTTACAAAACAAAAAAACAACCGACTTAAAAAAAAAACACTAAAAAAGTGAAAAATAACTTTAATTTCGGAAGTCGGTGTCTTCGCTTTTCAATTTCCGTTTTTTGCCACCGACTTCCGAAATTAAAGTTATTTTCCACTTTTCTAGGGCGTTTTTTTTTAAGTCGGTTGTTTTTTTGTTTTGTAAAATGTTTTTATTTTTCACTTTTTAGTTGTGGTAACTACCCCACACAAATCCGAATACCACTACCTGCTATGTAAATAACAGTGAAGGAGTCAAACAGGATATCGTCTAGATAAACTAAGTGGGCAAAAATACGTAATATTGAAGCTAACTCAAAAATTACGCAAGCAAAGTTAATAAAATTTATATGGGACAACCTCGGAAGCATGACCTACCAAACAAAACAAGAATCATCAAAATCGATTCATAAATGGCGGAGTAATCGCGTAACAAACATACAAAAAAAAACATACAGACGAATTGAGAACCTCCTCCTTTTTGAAGAAGTCGGTTAAAAAGACCTTTGTATCAATTTACGTCATTGGACAAAAAAAATAATTTGGCTCAATTTCTGAACATACCTGTTTAGGCGGGGTACCTGTGCCGTTGATGTAGGCTCCCTATACGTACTTCCCGCATATGCATTAACGCTGTAATTAGATATGCAAATGCATAAAATCCGATGTCTACGATAAGGAAGCAAGCTCCTACTTCGGTCGTATTGACTTGAATGAGTGCTCATACTGTGATTATCTATACTCCATTTGAAATAAGATTAGACATTTAAACAAACCTTTTCCCACATACACACACTCACACACATACACACCCTCACACCCACACCCACACACACACACACACCCACTCACACACCCCCACACTCATCATCTACCCTTTTTATCACTTTTTATTTTATCTTTGTTTTCTTGTTTTGATAAATGATTTATTTGTCTGTCCACCTACCTGCTGTAAAAATGAAAATAAGTTCTCGTAAATTAGAAAAAACTTTCTTTACAAGGCACCCACGAAAGGGTTGGGCCTAGCACCTTTAATACAAGTTGTCTTGTCAACTTAGCATGGGTGCTAGAGTCTCCAAACATATTAGTGTATAACGTCTCCATCTGTTTGTTGCAACCTAATGTTGTAAATGTACACCTTTTTATTGCAAATAAATTATTATTATTATTATTTTAAAGTCCGTTCAACCGATTTTGACTTCTATACCGTAGGCATAAGGATGGCATTAAAAGCAAAAAAGGTTACACAGTACCAACTGTCTACTGCAGCTGCCATTTGTGCCTGCCTACCTATCTCACCTCCACAACCCAGTAACTGGGTAATATGACACTCCTTGGTAAGACTGGTTGTCATGCTTCCGACGACCCGTAATCAATCAACAGCATAACGTGCTTTCCGAGGCACGGAGGAGTCTCGGTATGTAAAAATGGTCACCCATCCACGGACCAAACCCGGCTCTGTATTCCTCTGCGGTTTTAGTCAGTGGCGACAACAGTGTTGCTATTGGAAATATATCGTTTTTGATACATTTTCGATACTTGATTTTATAACGATACATCGAAATAATAAATATCGCCTAAAAATATTTCTGCAAGCCTAGCTAAAGCTTTCCTGCCTATATTTCCAGTTGAGGAGCTGATCTGCCTGGCGACATGGAAGGAGGGCTCCACGCGATACCTTGTGGGTCTCATCTCACAGGTTCAGAGGAGGAACTCCATCTCCACTGATGAGGATATGTACAGGTATGAGATAAGAACTGCATTACTATCTCAAGTGATGGCGTAGGAGTAATAAAAGATAGCAAGGGTTTCACCTCTCAACGACGCATTCTCAGGATGACGATTGACTTGTCGCGAACCCGAACACGACGTGTTGCCACGCCGAACTCCGGACACACGGAAACACGTGTAGATTTCTTAGTTAAGCGGATGAGGTTACTAAATATATCTAAGTCATTGTATTTTATCTTCAATTAATGAATAAAACAATTTCCCCACAGGTCTCGACAGTGCTTTGAAGACGAAAAAAATCGTTCTATTTATTGCTTTTACGTTGACAG
This sequence comes from Lithophane ornitopus, assembly GCA_948473465.1. NCBI lineage: Eukaryota > Metazoa > Arthropoda > Insecta > Lepidoptera > Noctuidae > Lithophane > Lithophane ornitopus. The sequence continues at coordinate 3,901,226 of OX419642.1, read as the reverse complement.
ATTTCTCCTGGGGTTATTGTCCGAGGATCCACCTTGGGCCTAGTTGGATAAACGGAATTTATAGGCTTAGGGTGGATTCTCGGACATTCGTTATCGAGTATCCACCTTAGGGTGGATTTTTTGGGGTGGATGACCCGAATAACTCTTCTCCTGTATTCTGGGAGCGTTTACTACAAGCAAACCTAATCGCGCAAATCTCTCTCACAGCCCGACTAGAAAAACGATCCGTACATAAGCGGGATAGAATCCACGACATGCGTAGCAGCATATCGGTCAGCATCTGCGTTAACCATGCTGTCAATGATAGTTAATTGACTCAGGCGTGACTTTGCGGAAATTCATTATAAAATTAAATAGGCATAGATATATTTAGTAACCTATTCCGCTTAACTATTCTTCAAGAGTCATAAAAAGACCCTGTAAGAAATCGACACGTGTTTCACCTCTTAACGAGGCATCCTCAGGATGACGATTGACTTGTCGCGAACCCGAACACGACGTGTTGCCAGACCGTTGTGTTTTATGCGGTCAAGCTAAGATTCTTTTCAAATCTGATTCCCCTAAATAATTCCAGATGCTTCGTGTACAAAGGCCAGCACGCGGACAAGACCGTGACGTACAACATCGCCCAATCAGGAGACGCCACGTGCAATGGTCTGACGTCACCCGTCGACGGCAGTCGCACCATGAAGCTCACCAATAGTACGTATGACGAGTATACTTGTAGTGCGTTTGAGGTTTATTAGAGTTAGGGTCAGTTCACACTGAGACGCGACGCGACGCGCACTTTTTTATGATACTAACAGACTACAGACTACAGGACTAAACTAAAATTTATCGGTTATCCTTTTCATATTGAAATAGAAAGAAAAAGATGCACTGAACTTAAATTTAGTTTAGTTTGTGAACAAGGGAATCGGCACCAATGTCGAATTTATTTACTACACAATATGGTACACGCACTGCGCAGGACCGCGCGTTTCAGCGTACTTTGACACGTGTCATCGCTCGCACTGAAATTATACCTTTTCGTTTAGAAAATAAGTTCGATAATTGTTAAAAAGTGCGCGCAGTATTTACTGACCCTTAGGATAGGGTTCAAGTAAAGGCTCTTACATATTGGCGCGACTTGTCGCGCGACGCGACTTTTAAACAATTTCTGAGAAACTTCACGGGAGAACAATACCGGCGGCGTCGCGTCGCGCGACAATTTGTGCTAGTATGTAAGAGCCTTAGAGGAGCTCGTGGCTAAGTAATAACAGCCGCTCGGGTCGATCCATCAGGTTAAGCTACGCTTGCCGGGGTTGGTCCGTGGATGGGTGACCATTTTCACATATCGAGACTCCTCCGTGCCTCGGAAAGCAGGTTAATCCGTTGGTCCCGGCTGTCATTTGTGGATCTTTGGCAGTCGTTACGAGTCGTCAGAAGCCCGAAAGTCAGACAACCAGTCTAACCAAGGGGTATCGTATTACCCAGTTACGGGTTGTGGAGGTCAGATAGGCAGTTGCTCCATGTAAAATACTGGTATTCAGCTGCATCCAGTTAGACTGGAAGCCGATCCCAACTAGTTGGGAAAAGGCTAGGCAGATTGATTTTTGATGTTAGAGCCTTAAATCAAAAAAAGTATGCGATTCGGTAATCTTCGTGTTTGCGACTAGCACGAACGGCGCGCCACAGAGTAACCTCCCACAGAGGTAATGCTATAATGTAATACACAATAATGTACACCTATTATTGTGTATTTTATATGAAGTTTCTCTTTTTGTGGTTACCTACTCCTACTCCAGTCGCAGATCGTCATTTGTCACTCAAAACTATGAAAAGTTTTTTTGAATTGCATTTTTATAGTGTTGTAAATCTATAATTTTGTAATCATGGTAATACAAAATACTTATGATACTTCCATGGTTGTAACAGCTCTACATTAGATCTAATAATCGCGCGTTCGTGTTTCCGAAATTAAACGACGATTCCCGAAGCGCATAGTTTCTTATTTTTTTAGTTATCTTTCTTATATTGGGATGTTTAGTCTAATATTTTTTTTTTCCTTTTTTTTATTTCTAAGATACTACGAAATGTATATTTTATTTTTCTATTAGTTTTTAATTTTTGGTGGTGGGAATTAAATGTTTTATTTACTGTGTTTTTTTGTTTCTTGCTTTTTAATTGCTTAATTTTAGTATATTGGGATCTTTTCCTTTTTTTCGTTTTCCTTATTACTCTAGATACTACTAAATGTATATTTTATTTTTCTTTTAAATTTTTGGTGTTCGGAAATAAATGTTTTATTTACTGTGATTTTTGGTTTCTTGCTTTGTTATATATTTATATCTTATTTATTTATTCTCTATCCTTTGGAACGAAGTTCTTAACGCGGCTTGTGATGGGAGTTGACTGGTAGAAATTGTTACGTAAGGAATAAGCCGTTTATCCACCCCAAAAAATCCACCCTATGGTGGATATTCGGAAACGAAACGTATGTCCGAGAATCCACCCTAGGCCTAGATGGACCCTGCCGGGGTTGCGGGAAAGTCCGAAAGGGATACCGGACCCTTGGCAACAGGCAACTGAAGGAACACGGGTGGGTTTTAGTAAGTAAAAGACTGACACGCCCTCCCTCTCCGCCCAGAGCGAGAGAAGTCATTTGATGATTTCCCACCCTCAAAAAAAAAGGCCTAGTTAGATAAACGTATAGGCTTAGGGTGGATTCTCGCACATACGTTTCCGAGTATGAACGGAATAACACGAAAAGCGTTATGCGACTTTATCCCTCTCTCTTTCTTTTATATTCGAGTGTGTGTGTGTGCGTGCGAGTATCGCGTAAGTAACTCCGTTTCTGACGAAGGTCACCCGAGCCCACACGTTTTTTCTTTTTATCAATCTGTTGTCTGATGTGTTGCACCAGCTATGTTTTTTTTTTATAGATAACACTAGGCTAGACTGGCAGAAAATAATAACAGATGAAGTCTTCTTTTGTGCCTTGTTTAAAAGTAGTAAATAAATAAATATAGAAAACGCCGAGTAAAGACGAGAAAGATTATACTACTCTTTGGCATACTCTTGAATCTGTCCGTCAGGTAAAAACTTAATTGAACTTAAAATTGGGTATACATAGTACAATCCCGAGCAAAAATACCATGGGTAGTACGGTAATATGGGCTGGTATCCACAACTCCACGTCAAAGCGAGTATTTTGCGTACGGGCATTCTATTCAAAAGCATTTTTAACCGACTTCTTCAAAAAGGAGGAGGTTCTCAATTCGTCTGTATGTTTTTTTTTTTTGTTTTTTTTGTATGTTTGTTACTCAATTTCTCCGCCAATTATGAATCGATTTTGATGATTCTTTTTTTGTATGGTAGTGGCATGCTTCCGAGGTGGTCCCATATTAATTTTATTAACTTTGCTTGTGTAGTTTTTGAGTTAGCTTCAATATTACGTATTTTTCCCACTTAGTTTATCTAGGCGATATCCTGTTTGACTCCTTCACTGTTATTTACATAGCAGGTAGTGGTATTCGGATTTGTGTGGGGTAGGTACCACAACTAAAAAGTGAAAAATAAAAACTTTTAAATTGTTATTTTATGAGAAAAAAACTTTTTACAAAAAAAAAAAAAACCGACTTCCAAAAAAACAGTAAAAAAGTAAAAAATAACTTTAATTTCGGAAGTCGGTGGCAAAAAACGGAAATTGAAAAGCAAAGACACCGACTTCCGAAATTAAAGTTATTTTTCACTTTTTTAGTGTTTTTTTGGAAGTTGGTTGTTTTTTTTTTTGGGAAAAGTTTTTTTCTCATAAAATAACAATTGAAACTTCGAGAAAAAACCTATTTAACTATTAATAATAGTATGATTTCGAAAATACTATGTTCGTTACAACATAAATATCTATCAATAGTTTAGGAGAAAATCGCTTTTGAATGTTGAAATGTATATACGCCAATGTTTAATCGTAATCCTACTAATATTATAAATGTGAAAGTTTGTGTGTTTGTTACTCAATCACGCAAAAACGGCTGAATGGATTGGGATGAAATTTAGCAAACAGATAGTTTATAACCTCGATTTACACATAGGATACTTTTTATCCCGATATTCCCACGTGAACGAGACTTACGCGGGTGAAACCGCGGGGCGCAGCTAGTCAAACATAAGTTCAAGTTTGTGTCTTCATATACTACGTAGATATATTAGTAAGTAAAGAATACACTTTTTGATATGGGTATCATTAACATAGATGTAAGGGTTCTGTAAGTTCTGATGCCATCCCTAAATCTAAGATGGCGGCCTTAACAAGATACAGAGTGAAATTTTATTCATGGGCATCCTCTTAACGGGTCATTGTACTCATCATTATGAACTACTTTCACTACCAAACCTAAATTTTTTTATTTATAATAATAGTTACGACGTTACTGACGTGTGAAAGTGTTTGTAAAAACCCATTTACAGAACATAAATCATTTATCATAGTTTCTTCTCATTGGTATCATTTTCTCATTGATTTACGCCCTAGTTATTTTTTTTTTCCAAATACAATTAATCATCTAATTTTGCTATGTACCCATATTTTGATATCGTCGAAAAAAAAATATAAGCACATTGACACACATTAATATTAAAAATTATCCATATTAGGTATATTATTATCCAAATTTTATTATTATTCGTATCATATTTCCTTTAATTGCATTGCTGATTGCCCGATTAGTTTGGACGATAAGGGCGCGTCCACACTGTGTCGTGACAATTAATTTATCGTTTCATTTTAGTTGAAAAAGACACCTCCATTTAAATACCGAAGCCACGACGCTTTAAACGACACGATAATCTGTCGTCACGACATAGTGGGTACGGGGCCTAAGGCTTTATGTACACGGCACAGTTGTTAAACGTGGCTGTCAACAAGCTTCCATAGTGATCCATACAACACCAACGACCGTGCGCACACGGCGAATAAACCATAGATTTTCACGGCAAGAAAAACATGTTTGTGTGTACAAAGGGCTTAGAGTCATTATTGTGTCATCAAATCCTTAATTTCCAAAAGAATTTTCTAAAACCATAACAAATTTAATGGGAAAATTATAACAATAATGTATTCGCAGACATAACTGACGTATTTTCATACATTTTCCAGTCGACGACGAACACAACCGGTGCCACTTTCCCAGCTGGGTCGTGGAACACCACAAGTGGTTCAGTCTTGACCACACGCACCAGTACCACTTCACCACCAAGAACGCCACGCTCAAGGTAAGGTTTCATGAATTATGGGCGAATTTCTACCACTGAGCGACCACTAGTAGAATTAATAATGTATTTACTGTCAGATAAAATAATAATATTAGGTCTTTACCTATGAAATTGCCGTTCTGCAGTACTGGCCATTTCAAATCAAAATAATTTTTGTTTGGCTAAGAATTCTAATTTCAAATTAATTTTATTTTAAAAACATGGATTTTTTTTTCCAAAAGTAGTCATTTCTTTATTGATTAGTGTTACATTTTCATCGCATTTCAATCTTTTTCGTCATCATGGATACGTTAAAAATTCGAGTAATTATGGAATATGAGTACCGTCGTGGCAGCAACGCGGCACAAGCGGCACGCAACATCAACGACGTTTACGGAGCTAACACTACAAACCAACGCACCACCTGTTATTGGTTTGCTCGCTTCCGTTCTGGAAATTTCGACCTGAAAAATGAACCTCGCGGTCGTCCGAAGACTTTGGTCGACAATGACGAATTAAAGGCGATTGTGGAAGCTGATGATACACAATCTACGGCTGAATTAGCAGCAGCTTTCGACGTTAGCGTCAAAACAATATTGGTCCATTTGCGTCAAATTGGCAAGGTAAAAAAGCTTGACAAATGGGTGCCCCACGAACTCAATGATCGCCAGCGCGAAGTACGCGTCGAGACGTGCCTTGCACTGCTCAACAGACACACAAATGAAGGAATTTTGAACCGCATTGTTACCTGCGATGAAAAATGGATTCTGTTTGATAACCGCAAGCGCTCAGCAAGTTGGTTGGATCCTGGTTCAGCACCTAAACAATGCCCTAAACGAAAACTTACCCCTAGAAAAGTGATGGTCACTGTTTGGTGGTCTAGCGCCGGTGTGATTCATCACAGCTTCTTACCAAACGGGGTGAGCATTACTGCAGATGTGTACTGTGAAGAACTGAACACAATGATGGAGAAGCTGGCGCATCTCCAACCAGCATTGGTCAATCGCTCGTCTCCGCTGCTCCTGCACGACAACGCGCGACCTCATACTGCACAGCAGACGGTCTCCAAGTTGCAAGAACTGGGGTTGGAAGCTCTCCGTCATCCGCCCTACTCACCAGACCTTGCGCCTACAGACTACTACTTTTTCCAGAATTTGGATTACTTCTTGGCGGTTCTTGGCTTAAAATTCAATACCCGAGAGGCAGTACAAAATGCCTTTGAAGAATTTGTTGCCTCCCGTCCAGTTGATTTCTTTAAGAAGGGCATCAATAAACTGCCACTGCGATGGCAAAGATGCATTGATTGCATGGGTGATTACTTCGATTAATACAAATAAAAAATTCATGAAAAAAATTCGTTTAAATTTTTTCATACAAAACGGCAATTTCATAGGTAAAGACCTATTATTAATTATTATTTATATTTATTATTGATAATTTGCAGATAATGAACGAGGATGGATCGTTCGAGGAGAAGCGACTGGTGTGTCACTCTATACTCGAACACAAGGACAACAAACTGGTGAAATTGGTCGCGCACCTCACTAGAGGATGGTGAGTTGATAAATAAATCAACTTCTTAACATAACTGTGCTACACATACAGGGTGTAAGGGACAGCCCTCGGCAGACTGATGGGATGAATTCAGCATATCATACTAAGACGACCGGTACATGAAATTATTTCAGGAACGTTATGGGAATCCAATAAACCTGATTTGTATTATTACCTCACGCGCAATGTATCGTTACCGTGGCAAAACCTACGTAGCCGCACTCCCCGTGTCGGGGGGGACTCGCTCAAGTATTTTAGCTGTTTTATTTACGTAAATGGAGTGCTGCGTTCAGAAAATGTAATTTTATATTGACATAAAGGAATAGTAACTGAAAAAACGACAAAAAAATTAAAAAAAAAACCCAAGAAAATTTCCGGTGGAATATGATTCAAAATAAGGAGCGAAATGCCCCCCCTGTTAATTTGTGAAGGGCTGTCCCTTACACCCTGTATAGGTATATTTACTGGTTTCTAAGCTACATAAGGAACCAGTGCATTCCGCTCATTATTTTGGTACAAACCATCAGTCGTTTGGGAGAGGCCTATGTCCAGCTGTGGACTGTGATAGGCTGAGTTGATTAATTGAGAAACACCCAAACAAGATAAAAAAAAGGTATAGACATGCATCGATGAAAGTTTATGGGTGTGTGGCGATATCTACATCGCCACATGCGAAGTACGCACTAAAGACCTGACGTCACACAAAAATGCTGGCGTCACATAAATCCTGCATCGCGCAATTAGAGTTTACCGTGCAATGGACACAAGAACCCAACATTAATCGTTGGGCAGTTGCCCGTCAGACACAGCACCTGTCTGGTCGGAGGACCCTCCCTTTTCTATGGTGGATGAGTGAACTTTACACCCTGTTCCTCATATCCCTAAAGGGGTGTGCTGCATAAACTCAAAACTCAAACTCAAAGCATTTATTTCAAACAAACCAATTACAGGTACTTTTGAATTGTCAAGGGGTCGGTCAGTCAAAAAAATGAAGCTAGTTGCCCATTCCAAAGCGTAGTAGGTTCCTATGGAGAAGAACGGGCAAGAAACTCCACGGACACTCTTTTAAATCAAAATGTTGTTACAATATATTGGTTACATCATTCATTTGAAATTAAACATGTGAGAACGATGTAAAAAAGAATAAAAGAGACATGCACGTTAATAGCGTCCGTAAAGATAAAAAACAATTCAAAAATTAAAATAAATTAAAAATAAGCCGTGGCAGCTTAGAGATGACCAGTCCCTACTGGCGGCGCCTAATCATCATACCTCATCTATATATAAGGATGTGTTCTCATTCATGCTGCAGCGTAGAAGTTCGTTCAGTTCTGTCCAAACAAACGCGACTGCGCATTTTCAAGCGTACTTAGATTGATCTCTTCATATTTCTATATGTCAATAAAGCTACAATTTACCGGGGAAATATGTCATTCATTGACATACCAAGATCTCCGTGCCTCGGAAAGCACGTTAAGCAGTTGGTCCCGCTGTCGTTTGTAGATCTTTGACAGTTGTTACGGGTCGTCAGAAGCCCGAAAGTCTTACCATGGGATATCGTGTTACCCAGTAACTGGGTTGTGGAGGTTAGATAGGCAGTCGCTCCATGTAAAATAATGGTAGTCAGCTGCATCCGGTTAGACTGGCAGCTGACCCCAATATAGTTGGGAAAAGGCTAGGCAGATGACGATGTCTTTCATTGACTTGAATGTGCTCTGGCGGCTGTGAGTATGTCATGCTCACTCAGATGTTTCGCTGATGGTGGCGCGTGTGTTGGATCATTAAGTTCCCTTCAAAATGGTTGCGCTCAATGGTGCTGATCCATGCGTCATGTTCGTGAACAGGCGCCGTCAGTTGTGACTGGTCATCTCTTAGCTGCCATGGCTTATTTAACTTTTCGAATTGTTTTTTATTATATTTTTTTTCGGACGCTTTTAACGTGCATGATGAATGATGTAACCAATATTTTGTAACATTTTTTTATTTATTTAAGAAGAGTGTCCGTGGAGTTTCTTGCCCGTTCTTCTCCAACCTACTACGCTTTGGAATGGGCAACTAGCTTCATATTTCTCACTGACCGATTCCTTGACAATTCAAAAGTGCCTGTAAATGATTTAATTGAAATAAATGGTTTGAGTTTCCTTCTTCAATCTTAAAGATGTAAAGTTACTAATTAGGTCTGTATGTTCCATGATTCCCAGCGAGTCCGGCCACGTGTGCGTGCGGCTGGCGCGGCGCGAGGGCGCGGTGCTGGAGCTGCAGCTGGGCGCGAGCCTGCACGACGCGCCGCACCACGCCTGCGCCGACCAGCTGTACACGCCGCACGTCACGCTCATCAGTAACTTACATAACAATACATACTTACATTTGTGGTACCATCTACATCGCCACAATAGAAATACGCTGCCTTCGTGCAAAAATCCTGCATCGCGCAAGCGGAGTTTTCCGCGCGACTAGCATATATACAACGTCCCGACATCTATCGTCGCGCAGTTGCCCGCCAGACACAACACCCGTCTGGTCAGAGGATCCTCCCTTTTTTATGGAGGATGTGTGAACTTTACACCCTGTTCCTCATATCTCTATACATGCACGCTTTTTATAGAATAGTTTTATTTTTTATACTAACTGAGAGTATTAAAGGTCTTGAGGTAACCACATACAGGGTGATCCGTTAAGATCTTAAAGTCACCCTGTATGTAAGTGGTCAGGAATGATGATGAATTCGCCGTCTTTTGTAGTTTTGACGTTCAAAAGGTGACTTTCTTATACTAATCACAAAATAGTACAGGGGGCCTAAACCGGCCACATTAGCAATTCCTTTAAAAGCAGTTCAGTTCCTGAATCCCAGCTATCATTAGCAATTCCTCTAATTTGACACAAAAGCAATTCATAATAAGTGGACCATTTTACGAATCTCCATAGAAAACTGACAAACAGATGAATTATTTCGTAATAAGAATCGCACGCAGATCGTATTATGAATTGTCAGTTTGTGACATTTTACGATGATTCATAATATTTTCCTTTTATGATTCTGCCTAAGTGACTGTTTTAGGCCCCCAGGAGGCGCACTCCGCATTCTATACCCCATTTGAAATAAGATTAGACATTAAAACAAACCCTTTTACAGTCCGTTCAACCGATTTTGACTTCTATACCGTAGGCATAAGGATAGCATTAAAAGCAAAAAAAGTTACACAATACCAACTATCTACTGCGGCTGCCATTTGTCATGCCACCAACGCAATAGAATTCAAAATCGGTTGAACGGAATGTAAAAAAGGCTTATCTATACGTCTAATCTTATTTCAAATGGAGTATAGGTATGAAGCTACAAGTAAGGTTTACGCTATCGAAAGAGAGGCAACTTTTAGGTGAATATAACTGTAGTTAATTAGCGCTGTGCGACCTGAATTGCACTTTATTGTGTCGTAGCAAGAGTCGCTCTTTAATTAAATGATTTTACCGAGTAAATCATCTGTGGCCTAATATCAATAAACGTTGTTTTATTTGGTTTGATCTCCGCTTGATTTTGTTTATGTTAATATTTCCAGCGACCTCCCTCTACCCGGTGCGGTGTCCGATGCTGGGTCGCTACACGGTGCTGGACTCGCTGGCCGACAGGCGCAGGAGACGACAACAACTTACTATTGGTAACACACAAAGTGACATTCTATCAGCGATAACGATCATGGAAAAGGCAAAAATGTATAGGACTGACATAAGCTATCGAAAAGCTTATGTCAATCCTGTTGAAAGTCTTTGTAGAAATACGAAACGCTTTCGAAGCGATTGTCACTTGTCTTATAGTCGGCCGTCTGAAACCTCCTTAAACGGTGAAGGAAACCTACATGTCCTAGAGCCAAAAATTCGAAGACATGTGACATCTACCAACCCGCACTGGGCCCGCGTGGTGGGTCACGGCTCACTCCCTCTCACAGAGAGGAGGCCTGTGTCCCAGCAGTGGGAACATTATAGGCTGATTATGCTATATTCTCCTGGAAGTCCAGAAAAGAGTGGCGTTTGCCGTCATATACGAGAGTCGGTTTTACCAGGCGCGCCAATAGGTTCACCCATGTTTGGTAAAACAACGTTTTGTCGAAAATCGCTCCGGCTAATTTTAGTTACAATAAAGTCATTTCGTGTAATTATTCATTTGACCGAATAATTTATTGGTAGATTTTTATTTAGCATATTTATTTCTTTGAAATAATGTCATTTGACCGAATTTTCAAATGCACTAATTTTATTTAAACTAATGTTTCACTAGACTAAGAATGATTTAGTCGAAAGATCGTATCGAATATTCAGTTTATTAATAATTCGTTTCCTTTCGTTGTCTATAAACTAAAATTGTTCCTTCACCTACTGAATTCATTAATAATTATTTAAAAATTCAGAACCCAAACTAACTAACCCTAACTAAAATATGTTTTTCTGCATATTCTAGTCGTTTTTAGTCGTAGGGGATCACAGTTCTAACCTAACCTAACCTATTTCTGCGAATAAAAATATTAAACCTAATATTACTAGTTCTGTTTCGGGTAGTAGTACTTTATTACTGGAATATGCAAATATTTACAATGTTTTCTTTTCTGCATTACATTACACCAATTGAATATTCGATAAAATACATGTTATACCACCTGAACACGACATCAAATGAACATTATACCTTTTCATCAATAGCGCAAAAGTTGTTATCGCAAATAAATATTCGATGAAATGAAAATTATGTTAATCGATATTATACAAATTAATTATTTTCTTAAACGTTGTTCGAATTAGTAACATTACATCAAAAGTTGTTATACCAAACAAGGGTGAACCGCGCCAATAGATGTTTCACATCAAAAATGTAACCTATCCGAGGCGGGGTCCTAACATTTTCGAGCTCGCTTCAGTCGCTCTTGCATCCTAAATTATCGTAATTCTCAAGCTTTTAAACACAACAAGAATGTCTAATCTATCAGAGTCGCTAACATTTTCTAGCTCGCTCCTCTCGTACTCGCATATTATTGTTTCTGTTTGTAAAATTACTGTTAAGCATTTTTTTTATTACTGTATGGACCAGCTTTTGACCGCACAAAAAAAAAACTGTTTACTGATATAAATCAAAATTATCTGAAATCGAATTCTTAAGTTTGCTTATTTTTGAAGTGTGGAAGAAAAAAATGCAGATAATGTTAATTCTTTTACTTGTGCAAGTGAGTTTTTTTCTACAAAACTACCCTCCATTACTTACAGACGAGTCGACTGGCGAAGAAGTAGCAGAGAAGCCAGTAGAGTGCGTGATGGGCCAGTACGACAGCGCCAGCATCGGCTGCGGCGCCTCGCAGGATACTATCGAGTTCCAGTCCGCTTGCACCAGCACAGGTATATCCTAACTTATGTTATAAACAGTGGCGGTACTTTCATACAAGACCGAAAGCCCGGCTTGCCCTAATAAAATCATAATTCACAAGAACAAACGTACCACTAAAACCTAAATAATAAAACCTACCAATAAAAAATAAATTAAAAAAAAAACAGTCAATAATCTCGAACTCAATCATTCATGTCATAGGAATAATCAAATTTCGAAATCCCCGCTCTATCTGCCGCGCGCACTGCGCAAGGGTGCCAGATCTATGCACTCATTGAACTCATAAGAATACAATTTTTAATTCCGCGCTTTGTTGCCAAACCTACGCGCCACTACAATGCATTCAAATGCACCTTCTCGCTCACACTCGTCGGCTTTGAATGGGGCTTGCCTTACCTTTCTTTGTCTAGCAGTTTTCGCCTACAAATTGCTATAGAAACGTTTACATTTGTTGACATATTGGTAAGTACTTATACGCAGATTTGTATGAAATGAAAAGCCGGGCTTTTGGAAGCACAGAGTACTTTTTTAGAGTTGTTAAGTTTGCGCAAATGCACAAGCCGCGATGTTGACCCGCGTAAAGTGAGTTGCAAGTCCGCGATGCGACGGTCGACGCAACTCGATTTGTTATTGTTTGGAAATTTAATATTTTGAGATCAGTATTTTATTTCCAAGTGCTGAGGTAATCAATTAGTTTTATTATTTAAAATGATGTGATAGTTATTGCGGCTGTCATTCGTAAGTGTGTGTGTCTTAGTAAGTGATTATAGTGTTATTTTTATCATCAAAATGTGAATTCGGAAACTGTGTTCGAAAAGGTAAGTAGGTACATTGAGTTTTCTGACAGTGTAACTCTTTACTTCACCGTAATCAACCCCAAATTACTGTACCTAATAAAATTCGGAAAAAATCAAGTATTTTTGTCAGTTGAAGAATATAATTGAAATTGGCATTCGATTGTTTATTATGTTGATGAATATGACAAACTTAGGTAGCTGGTGCCATAAAAGACATCAAAATTTGTATAGTGTTGTTTGTATGGCAATTGTAATTTCGGAAAACCACTGAAAAACAAATCATCTTATTATTATTACATCTCATCAAGATCACAAAACACAATAATTTTCTTATCGAAGATATTCTTCGTAACTAGGTGTTTTGAAATAAAGATTAGAGTTGGCTATTGTCATTATGATTAATTAAAAAATGTTATATAAGTACCTAATGTAATATCTCATTAAAACATTTTCAATCGACATTATAATTCATAAAACTAAGTATGCTTACGGTAATAGAACAACAAATCGATAATTTGGGGGCCATCTAGCGGCTTTTGATTGAATAATTTTGGTGACAAGCGAAAGAATTTATTATGGTGAAAAGTTCCTGCTAATCGGTGTGGTTACGCATATTCGTTAATATAGATGGCGCTTACTTATAATAATGGTGTTATCATGAACAACAAAGAAAATCCGTAAATCGCTCACTGGGCTGTTTTTTTTTTTTTTTTAATCTTAAATAGTCTGCAGGCTTGCCCTAATTTAGAACCCTAGGCAAGCCACTGATTATAAATACGAAAGTGAGTTTGTTTGTTTATCTACACCCATGCTATAAATCCTCTATAAAAGCTTCTGAAATAGTTAGCTTACTGCGAACTTTAAAACACTGGTTGTTTTAATGTTGTCATAGTAACCATAATATCATCCAAACGCGTGTTATAATGTGGTACTGAATTTCATAATACAACTCATTTCAAAAAAAGAACATTGTCATGCAGGCGCGTTTCACTGGAGGAGGAGGAATAAACACAATCTTGCTGTACATCGCACTCGTCTCCACAGAGTAGGCAACTCGTTGATGGGTCAATGTATACGCTTTTATAACAAACTTCCCATTGACATTCGAAACTTACCCATTAAACGATTTAAAAGCTGCATTAAAACCAAACTTTGTAGAAAAGGGTACTATAAAATTTCAGATTATTTAGAAGACAAAAAAGCATGGGATTGAGCTGCTCGCTCTGCTAAGCATTGTACCATTTTGAATAATATGGAAAATCATCAAAGTATATCAACCAGTTTTATTTACAAATTGATATTATTGAATATTCTATACAAAATGACATGATTACTTTGTAAAGTATTTTATTATTGTGAATGTGAGGACTATGTGAATTTTTTAATTATTATTTTTCGTTCTCAGTTAGTTTTATCGATGGTCTGGCAATTTGAGAATTTTATGCGGCCTACCCAAATGTCCTTTCTTTGGTATTGTTCGTCGAGTCGCTGAGCTCCTTAAGTTCTGAGTTGAGCTCCACCATTACTGACAAATGTTTGCACTGACTGGACAGGTCCACTCAAATCTGTGTGGTTCTTTCCTCTAAAGACCATTTCAGACTCGAATTTACATGGTCCTCATATGGCTTGACCAAGATTATGTCTGGACTTTAAAAGAGACTGTGACCTCTGAGTTTGTTTCGGCCTTTCTTCTCAGAGTAGTCAGATAGGAAACGCCGACCTCATCTAGCTTATTTTTAATATTTTTTTTATAATATGACGTGTAAAAGTGATTCCAATATCCTATATACAGAATAAACAATTTCATTTCATTTCATTTCACTAACAAAGCACCTTAATTTAAAATAAAAAACATCTATGTTATTCGAATTCGAAAAATTCGAATTCACGTGCGTCGAATCCCTCCATTTTTATTGATATTAGTATTGCAAAGTACCTTTTATAGAGGATTCATATCATGGGTGTAGATAAAGTCTTGTATGCAACTGTAAATAATTAGGTATTAAAACACTCATGTGATACTATTATCACATTCGGCTTCGCCTTATTATATCCCTAATTATATAACAGTTGCATAAATAACTATTATTACGCTTTCACGCGGCTAAACGGATTTTGAAATTTGGCACATGGGTACACCATGACCTGCAAAAGAACATAGGATACTTTTTATCCCGGCAGTACGTTCCCGTGGGATAATGTCCGACCTCCACGCGGGCCAAGCCGCGGGTAAAAGCTAGTTTACTATATAAATAATCCAGGGGTGGCGTGATGGCTATTTGTTACCGTCGCGAATCATCTTTTAATCATCATACAACCTGACACTTACCTGCAAATTGCAAAAAACGTAATCAATCCGTATCGTTTTATTTCCAGTGTACACGTGCTACGGCAGCTGGCGCGAGGGCGCGCTGGGCCTGCTGGTGGCGGGCCCGGCGCGGCCCGCGGCGCGCCCGCGCGCGCTGTGCTTCATGTACACCACGTACGTCAGGAACGGTCAGTACTCACACCCATCCTATACTCCATTTGAAATAACATTAGAAAAATAAACCTTTTTACAGTCCCTTCAACCGATTTTGACTTCTATTGCGTTGGTGGCATGACAAATTGCAGCTGCATTAGACAGTTGGTATTGTGTAACTATTTTTGCTTTTAATGCCATCCTTATGCCTACGGTATAGAAGTCAAAATCGGTTGAACGGACTGTAAAAAGGTTTGTTTAAATTTCTAATCTTATTTCAAATAGAGTATAGACAAAATCAAACTGGTTGCTAATTTAATTAAATTTTTAATTTATTCAATACTCAATTCTTTATTGCATTCCATATGTGATACATAGATGGTATAACTAGTAAAAGATCAATATGGACCCTGTCGGACACAGGAAAATTAAGAGAGAGGAATGGGGATTATTTTTATGACATTGATTTTACATTCTGCGATTTCTTCAAAAATATTCTAAATCATTTTTAAAAGAGTAAGGCTGCCCTCACACTGACTGCATCGCAGCAACCGGGCACAGTCGATCTTCGTTCAGTCATGATATCAACATCAAGCGACACGCTGTCCATCGCTAACCGCATACAGTTATGCACTAACCGTAAGCGGTTAGCGATGGAACTACACGACTGTAGCCGACCGCGAAAAGTTGAAGTCACAACTGTATGCAGTTAATATTGACTTCACACAACTGCAGCTGGCAGCCAATCGATGAAGTTTCTTGCTCATTCTTCGCCCCAAGAAACTACCTCATGGAAAGGGAGATATTTTTTTAATGTTCACGTTCAAAAGCGCCTTGTATGTGTGTATTTGAAATAATTGATTTGACTTTGCGTGTGCAATGCTCCAGACACGGGCGTGCCGGTGCAGTACCTGGCCGTGTCGGGCGTGGCGCGTGCGTGCGACCGCGCCGTGCTGCCGGGCGTGCAAGGGGATAAGGCTTACAACCTCACTATCAATGGTAAATATTTATTATATGTATTCAAAAACACAGCAATGATGTTGAAGAACGCAGTTCTTATGATTCTGTGAAAATACGAGAATATCCGCCTAGATCAGTAGGAATATCGAGAATACCTTCTTATTTCTGGCACCTGAGGGCGCCTTTACCGCCAATTTAGCTGTCAAGCGTCATTGCATTCTTGTGATTCTTTCGAGTTAAATCGAAACTTTTAACTAATACGAAAAAAGTATTTTAAAGTGCCTTTTAACCATTGTAACCGTGTTAAAAGTGTATATTTAGTGTTTTTTGGTAACACAGCAGTGTATTTCACCAATAAATGGAGCCGGTAAGTAACGGTAACGAGAACCACGAGCGAGCCGATATTGTTGCTCCGGATGGAGAACAATTATCGTCAACAAGCTCTGGGGCATCGGAAAGCAGCTCCTCCTCATCCTCGGAGTTTGAGGAGGGCACGGCGTCACCCCTGCCCAATAAGCGTTCTCGTACCTCGACGCGAAAACGTAAGTACAAGTCGAAACCGGTTAGAACCGATCCTCGTATTGATACTTTAATTTCACAAGTGTCGTATATTTCGGATTATTTAAGCCAATATCCCGTTTGTTATAATAATGCAGAACCACGAAAGAGTGGTAAGGTACCTAGTACTTCTACAAATAGTGATTCGCAACATTTTGTTAATAATAACAACAACACAAGTATTTCGGAACCGTTCATTACATTGCCTTTACAGCCCGAGTTACTTTCCCTCAATTGGGGTTCTTTAAACACCGATATTGACGATAAGAAGATTATCCCAGCTAGTGATAAGGATAGATTTTTAGAATTAAATAAGTTACAACAGTTTGACTCTCAGGCATGGAAAGGCATTAGGTACAAGCAGGTCTTGCAGGGGTGCTTGGCGACCCCAGGGTTTACAGGCCTTCATATCAATGATGAATTATGTCACTTCAATAAAAGCAAAGACTATCTGGCTTCAACTGAGTTGATTTTAGCTGGCTTATCCAATAAGGTTTTGGAACAAAGGCAGATATTAAGAACAGGATTACAGTCCATTGTTGACTGGGCTAGTACTAATCCACAGGGCTTAAATGCAAATTCTTTGTTTGAGAAAATTTCTGTTATTTTTGGACCGGGATCATTATGTCATAAGAACTCAGAGACTACCATGCAGGTTATATGCGGAAAACGTTCCGAGTGTATTGAGGTTAGGCGTGAACGTATTTTAAAGGAAATTCATAATGAAAATCTTAGAAACACGTTAAAAAATGTTCCACCCAGCTCTGAGTACTTATTTAGTAGAGAGGCTCTGCAGCCTATAATACAGTCCCTCGGAGGGTCTCAGGTCTGGTTGAATACTCCAACCTATTTAAAAGAGAAGAAGTTTTCAGAGCGTGGGGATCATACTTTCCATAATAGGAAAGGCTTCAATAAAAATAAGATTAGGAAGTCAGATAAAAAGTTTAAACATACGGCTCGAAAGAGTCGGCCCTTTCGTCAGCGTCGTTCCAATGTGGAGAGGTCAAACTCTAAGCCCAAAGAGAATTGACTTGCATCGGGGTTTCAGAGGGGGTTGCCTGAAATTTGCCACAGAAAAGTGGGCTCAATTAGGGGCAAACCAGTTTATTATAAAGTCAATAGCGAACTACCGCTTGCCCTTCAGGAAGAAACCTCCTCTGAAATATCCCACCAAAAAATTTTTAGAATGCCTAGCCACCAAAATTTCCCCGGAGTTATCACAAATAGTCAAGGAGTTGAAAAGCAAGGGTATTTTAGAAAGACCAAAGACTCTAGACCCGGGTTTTTTCTCAAAAATGTTCCTGATAAAGAAATCAGATGGGGGATTGCGCCCAATTTTCGACCTCAGGGCTCTAAATTTATATGTAACAACAAAGCATTTTCATCTAATATCACAGATAGATGTAGTAGACTTTCTTCAGGTAAACGACTGGTTAGTGAAGATCGACCTTCACCAGGCATATTTCCATCTGAGTGTCGCGGAGACTCACAGAAGGTTTTTACGGGTTGTTTACGATGGAGAGATCCTTCAGTTAACAGCGCTTCCGTTTGGCCTGTCCTCGGCACCCCGTGCGTTTGCAGCTGTTTCAAACTGGGTGGCCGAAATCCTGCGGGAGCGGGGTATACGCCTCTTAGTATACCTAGACGACTATCTCCTGGCTTGTCAGGACAGATCCAAGCTTATGGCACAGGTTGCGGAAACGCTGGCCATCTTGGAATCTTTAGGTTGGCATGTAAATTACCAGAAGTCCGTAACCGAACCCACACGCAAGTTGGAATACTTAGGGCTGACCTGGGACACTCAGAGCCGGACAGTAGCCTTGCCCACCCGGAAAGTTCTGGGCATAAAAAGGTCTCTGACAAACATGTTGAACCGAGACAGCTGCTCATTAAGAGAACTTCAAAGTTTGTTGGGCATGCTAAATTTCGCCAACCATGCGGTCCCTCGGGGCCGGCTTTACTGTCGCAGGGCACAGCTCTTTCTGAAAAGATTTACTCAGAGAGGCCAGAAGAGAGCACTGTGCCCCAGAATGCGAGAGGACTTACGGTGGTGGTTGGATGCGATAGAGGGCAGTCCAACCCCACTACACAAGAGAGAAATAACACATTTCTTAACTACAGACGCAGCGGATGCGGGCTGGGGAGCGAACTTAAACAGTCAATACCTGTCGGGCAAATGGGCTACAAACCAGAAAGCTTGGCACTCCAATATGAAGGAGATGTATGCCGTTTTTGCCGTCATCAGGCGCCAGGGTGCAGTGTTACGAAATGCCCATATTCTAATACAGTCAGACAACAGGACTCTAGTGGCATACATCCGGAATCAGGGCGGAACTCGTTCGTTAAACTTACTGGGGCTAACAACCAGGTTATTGGAATTGACCTTTCGATTCAACATAACGATGACAGCATTCCACTTACCAGGGAACCTGAACGGCATCGCAGATTGCCTATCAAGGGGAAGATCAGTACCCGAATGGCATCTGCTACCACCAGCCACGGAGGCAATATTCAGACGGTGGGGCGTACCCGAAGTCGATCTCTTCGCAACAAGAGAAACCGCTGTCGTCCCAAGGTATGTCACTTTAGACTCAAGAGATGGCTCCGCGCTTTTCTGCGACGCTTTCAGCCAAAAATGGGTGTTTCAAACAGCATGGGTATTCCCACCTCCGAGCATGATACCCAGGGTCCTGGCACATCTAAACAGAGCAGTAGGGACATACTTTGTGATAGCGCCACGGTGGACCCAGTGCTTCTGGTTCCCGGATCTCCAAGCACGCGCGCTAGCCCCCCCTCTGCCGATAGAGAACCTGAGAGAGGTTCTGTTAGACTGGACGACGAGGTTGAGCCCTCCTCAAGTAGACAAGCTGAGGCTTCAGGCTTGGAAAGTTGGGGGTGGGAGGATCAAGTAGTTGATTGGAGTCGAGACGAGCAGCAGCTATTGCAAAAGAGCTGGCGTCCCTCTACATTGAGCACCTATAGGGCCCCACTAAAAAGATGGTTGCACTGGAGTAGTACACATAGTGTAGACAGTAAGTGTCCAGAGGGTAAGGACGTAGCTAGGTTTTTGGCTAATCTATATTTGCAAAATAACTTTGCATACAGTACTATTCTATTACACAAATCAGCTGTTTCGACGTATTGTGCAGCAACAGTAGAGAACCTATCAAAAAACTTTTTTATTCAACAGGTCTTAAAAGCTATCTCTTTTTCTAAACCTCACCCAGCTAAACTCCCTATATGGGATGTAAATATTTTGTTTGACTGGCTCAAGTCTTCTACTTGTTCAAACTCTCTTTTTGACCTTAGCAGACGGACTGCATTGATCCTTTTACTAGCATCTGGTCGAAGGTTACATGACCTTACCCTCTTGGAACTCAGTGAACAGGGTTTTACAGAGTCTGAGGACTGTTTGACATTTTGGCCAAGGTTCGGCTCAAAAACTGACACAGGTTCACACAGGCAATCAGGCTGGCTTCTTATACGACATCTAGACCCAAAAATTTGCCCAGTAACTCACGTTAAGGAGTTGATTAAGAACTCAGAAGCCAGACGCTGTCAGGATAGTCAAATAAGATCTCTTTTTATCTCCATCACAGGAGTAGTCAGGCCTGCATCCAAAACGATGATTGCAGGTTGGGTGCGGTCAGCTTTTAAGCTTGCTAAGATTGATGCCTCCCCAGGTAGTATAAGATCAGCTGTAGCTTCTCGGGGATGGCTGGACAACAGACCAGTACAGGAGATATTAGAGAGGGGAAATTGGAAGTGTGTAGAAACATTTTCAAGATATTATTGCAAAGAAGTAAATAAATCTGTCAGTGATGATCTTACAGTGGGTTTACTTTATAATAATTTTAAATCTGTTTAATTAAACATATATTTTACCTAAATTGTCATGGTGTGATCTCAATGTTAAAACTAAGAATTATTTTTATTATTTCCAAGATTTAAAAACAGAGGCTTGTTTGTTCTGTTATTTATTGTTAATTACTTTATTTAACTTAGAAGCTTTATCCTGATTTGTTGATTTATGCATATTTTAGCAGTAGAGCTGTGACTGCATAATTTATTAAGTTTATGAAAAGAATAAGTTTTTATTTTTGTTTTGTTCACTCACAAAGTCAGTGAGTCAGTCAGTTAAATTAATGACCTAAGATGACTGAATAATTGTTAAATTTAATTTATTTAGTTTTTTCCCAATAACCTTAAGCTTTAGTTGAATATATGAAATTTCAACAAAGAAAACTGGTTTTCGTTTTTTGGGTTAATTTAACAATAGTTTGCATTCACATTGCATTCTTGTGTTTTATTTTTTTCTGGTCACCAGCAGATATCAAACAGGTCTTCAACATCATTGCTGTGTTTTTGAATACATATAATATGACTGTTTTGCATTAAGACAAAACAGGTATTATATGTTGGAAAAAACACAGCAATGAGACAAGGAGCTTGCTGATGAAGACTGCAATGACGCTTGACAGCTAAATTGGCGGTAAAGGCGCCCTCAGGTGCCAGAAATAAGAAGGTATTCTCGATATTCCTACTGATCTAGGCGGATATTCTCGTATTTTCACAGAATCATAAGAACTGCGTTCTTCAACATCATTGCTGTGTTTTTTCCAACATATAATACCTGTTTTGTCTTAATGCAAAACAGTCATATTTTATGGATATTTATTTTAGGACCAGACGGAATGACCATAATGCCTTGGAAGGTAGGTAGGCCTTTGGTGTGGGTTGCAAGGTGTGTCGCCCCCCTCGACCCCTTCCGTGCCCCTCGCGCTCCCCCGTGCCCCTCGCGCCCCCTTTGCCCCTCGCGCCTCCCCGTGCCCCTCGCTCCCCCCCGTGCCCCTCGCGCTCCCCCGTGCCCCTCGCGCCTCCCTTGCCCCTCGCGCCTCTCCGTGCCCCTCGCGCCTCCCCGTGCCCCTCGCTCCCCCCCGTGCCCCTCGCGCTCCCCCGTGCCCCTCGCGCCTCCCTTGCCCCTCGCGCCTCTCCGTGCCCCTCGCGCCTCCCCGTGCCCCTCGCTCCCCCCCGTGCCCCTCACGCTCCCCCGTGCCCCTCGCGCCTCCCTTGCCCCTCGCGCCTCTCCGTGCCCCTCGCGCCTCCCCGTGCCCCTCGCTCCCCCCCGTGCCCCTCGCGCTCCCCCGTGCCCCTCGCGCCTCCCTTGCCCCTCGCGCCTCTCCGTGCCCCTCGCGCCTCCCCGTGCCCCTCGCTCCCCCCCGTGCCCCTCGCGCTCCCCCGTGCCCCTCGCGCCTCCCTTGCCCCTCGCGCCTCTCCGTGCCCCTCGCGCCTCCCCGTGCCCCTCGCTCCCCCCCGTGCCCCTCGCGCTCCCCCGTGCCCCTCGCGCCTCCCTTGCCCCTCGCGCCTCTCCGTGCCCCTCGCGCCTCCCCGTGCCCCTCGCTCCCCCCCGTGCCCCTCGCGCTCCCCCGTGCCCCTCGCGCCTCCCTTGCCCCTCGCGCCTCTCCGTGCCCCTCGTGCTCCCCCGTGCCCCTCGCGCCCCCCGTGCTCAAATGGCGGCAATACTTCAATCTCATTGGGTCTTATATGTTCAGAGAACAACATCATTGGCGGAAAATGAGTGTACTTTAGGTACACTTCTGCCGAGTTCTGCCTAACCCTTTGAGAAAAACGAACGTGATTTTGTATAAAGATGATGAGATGTAGTAAACCTGCGCTGGTCCCACAGGCACGTGCGAGCAGAGCAGCAAGTACAACAGCCTGGCGGCGCGCGCGGGCCCGGCGCTGGCCGTGCTGGGCGCGCTGCTGGCGCTGGCTGCCAGCTGATACGCGCACGGCCGTTGATGCCGCCCAGGGTTTGGACACCAGAGGGTCTAGGGCTCACGACGTGTGGAGTAGCTGTAAGGGTCTAACGAAGTACTGGCCATCTGTTTTCGAGATAGAGAATGTAAAGAAAACGGTAAAATACGTTTGATCAAGGCTTGTATCCATTAGGCAACATTTGGCGTGCGACATGTTGCACAACATGTTCCTCAACATGTTCAATGTGAGCGCGGAACTTTTTTCTAGCAACGTTATCTGTACGCATGATCAGTCATCTACAACATGTTGCCAGAGGAACTACCGTAGAGTTCAACGGAGGTGGTTATAATTCTATCGAAAAATGCATCAAAAAAAAGAATAAGAAAACACGTTACTGGGTTAGAAATTACTTACAAAATAAAGAAAATGTATTCAGTGATTTCCGTGTTGATGAACTCGACAACATTTTGATGCTCAACTGCATGTTGCACGGAAACAAACAACAAACCGCGCGTCATATAGCGCTAGCTGACAACGTCGCGCGCTGATGTGCAAGGTCGCGAACATGTTGAGCGTCACGTGTTGCGCACGCGTCTTTTGTTGCCTAGTAGATACAAGGCTGTAACCTAACCTAACCTAGTGAGAGGAGTTCCCTGAACAATCCTTATTCTACGCTAGCACTTTTCAAGAGAGTATTACAAATTCAAATAGGATTAGCCTCCAAGTCTCAATATCTTCTTTGCATGTATTGACACGAACTTTAGTATAGACATATATACATAACATCACGCCTGTAATCTCCGAAGGGTTAGGCAGAGGTGTACCTATAGTACTTACACCCACATTTCGCCAGTTATGTGTAAGTCTCATGTAATAGGGGGCGAGCCTATTGCCATCAACGGGGCATAAATCCAGATGGAAAAACCCAATAACACTATGTCTGACCCAGGAATCGAACCCAGGACCTCACGCTCAGCAGTAGCGCTTGCGACCACTGATCAATGTGGCAATGTAATATATGAACTGGTAAAATGTCGGCAAGGTGGCAGCGGAACTGACTGTCCAAAGTGTATCAGGTACTGCTAACATTAATAGGACATTTGAAGTGTTGAACTTTGCTAGTACCACAGTATAAAAACGTAACAGTATTACGTCTCTGCAGTGGCCTTGAAATAATTACCTACGGCCGCTCGGTAGATAAACAATGACGCACATTCCGTGTGTAACTGCCGCGCACTTGAGACTGGTATACACATTAATTTCGAAGCATGTCATTTCGACCGTTTTCAATGAAGACGTAATACTGTTATTAATTTATACTGTGTTAGTACTAATGTGATCTTGGAGATTACTGACTTATGGTGCAAGAAAACATGGTGAGGAAATCTTTACTTGTATTGGACTGAAATCCAAAAAAAAGTCATCCAATAGAAAGTCAATATGCAGGAGCAAGCATGGCCGATCAATGATTGTTTTTCTCTGTATGTCTCGTTCATTGGGTTTTAGCGAATTCAGCTATATTCACGCTGTTTTCTTTTAACATTAGTCATTAGCACCATTGTTCATGAACATGTCCAATTATAATTTTTTTTATAACAAAAAGAACCTTAATGACTCCAATTTCTTGAGAAGACTAGATGGCCTATACTAAATCGCTAACCATACATTTTAATGTCTTAGACAAAACCGAATATCCTTATAGTTACTCCAAACTCAAGTTTGCTAATTTTTACATTTATTTTTTAATCGAAATTACATCCAAACCCTGCTGCATATGTATAGCGAATAGTGTTGCTTTTTAATGTGATAAATGCAAGATACGGCAAGAACACTAAGTAGTACCAGTGGTAGAAAAGTACCGAACGCGTACCAACCTCCTTTGTGAGCTCGGCAGCTTTTAGTAGGATTTAAAGGTTATTGTAATGGCAGCACTGAAATTGAACTGTCAAAGTGCTAAAATGTTGCCATTTAACGGTGAATTATTTTATAGAGTTGTTTTTCTTATGGAAAATGTTCGGTTGTTATTTTTTTTGTGTTTTGTAAAAATTGTTTTTTTTTTTAGTGTAACTCTGTGAAATAATTGAATCGTGTGCTATAGGTTAGATGAGAACGAAACAATGTTAAAAGAAACGAAGCAACGTGATCGATAATGTAAATATTAAAAGGTATAAAGTTGGATAACTGAAGAAAATATGACGATTTTTAAGTAATTGTTACTTATGTAATTTAATTATGATACATATAAACATAATCTATCGTGGGGAATGGATTTAGAACTGTCATAATGATATCATGAAATTATTTTTCAGAATAATTGAAAATTAATAATTATTAATTATGTAAAAATTCATTGATTTTATTAAGACGAGAGTTCTATCCCATCTTGACCACGTACCTACAGATATTTGATATTTTTATTTTTTAAACATACTTAGGTAGTATACTAATGTAGTCAGTGCCATATTTGTTAAGCACTCCTAAATACCGACGATTTGTCGCTGCTATTAGTCGCACGATTATTAGACTTAGTTTGAATTAAATAGATGTAACGCTGTTTTTGAGGCTGCAGTCGTAAGTGCATGCGACAAATCGCTGCGATTTTTCTTTTTACGCAAACCTGCTTTTAAGTATTTTCAACGCGTAGGCAAACTGCAGCTACGACTTTTAAAAAAATTGCTCAAAAATCGCGCGACAAAATTGTCGTATACTTATGCGTCTTTTTCTTCACAAATATGGCACAGATTAAATCTGTACAATATAACGATGATATAATATAGAAAAAAACGCTTTCAAAGTATACATTGTATGCAGATTATACTTTACATAAATACATAGCCGGAGCCAATACTGAACGTAGCCTTCCAGTCTAACCAGATGCAGCTGAAAACCAACGAATCAATCATAGAAATAGTTTCTAAAAAATATTTAAATGGCTGATCTACCATCTCATTAGTCCATACAACTTTTAAATCTATCATCTTTTTCTTTATTGGTTGAAATCCCATTAACACTAAGTTAAAAAAAAAAACAAGTATAAACGGCTGAATGGATTTAGGGCCCTACCTCACTAGGACACCAGTGGCGTTGCAACCATGGTCGCACGACCAAAAAATGTATGGTTGGTTGCGCGACCGATCGCACGCTTGGTGAGATACCCACCATAAAGCTTATATTATGCTGCCAGCGCAGCCATGGTGTCCTAATGAGATTTACGCCTTAAATAACATACTTTTTATCCGAGTACTTGAAAGTTTTCTCAGAATCCGAGTAAAACCGCAAACAAAAGTTAGTCTTATACAAAAAAAAAATGCTTGTCTACGTTCAGCATTGTTTTTGGTAAGATATACAGAATATATGAATAAGACTAATTTAGATAGAACTAAATGTAGATAAAACTATGCTCAGCCGATTTTGATTAGTTTACGAAAAACGTCCATCTTTCTTATTATGCTAATTTTTTGTGTTCTTTTTTTTGTAAGAATTGCAGCTAAAGTGCGAAATAAGAGCTAAGGCTAGTCATTGTTTAACGTGTGTTTTTAATAATTTAACATGAAAAAAATAGGTATTTAAATCTAGCAACATAAAATCGCATTTACAAATAATTATTGTGGTTATCAGCCTGTTCCCAACTATGTTGTGGTCGGCTTCCAGTCTTAACCGCATGCAGCTGAATACCAGTATTTTACATGGAGTGACTGCCTATCTGACCTCCACAACCCAGTTCCTGGGTGGAGCGAGACTAAAATATAAAGCGACTTTCAAAATCATCTTAAAGGCTCCACAACGCGACACCGGTAGAACAATTTCCGTGAAATTTTCATAGAAATTGTTCCACCAGAATCGCGTCGCGCCTGTCTGTGGAGCCTTTATTTCGTGTGATAATTTTGTTTAAACCATCTCTAAAATAGGAGTGATTCAATTTTATTAATCAAACCACATTACAAAAGACTTAACTATCTTTTATTTTATAATAACTTTGATTTCTAAAGTACATAGTATTATTTAAAGCAGCTATTTGTACGCATTTCTAATAATTCTCATAATAATTAGTTAATTGATTCAGGCGTGACTTTGCGGAAATCCATTATAAAATACAATAGACGTTGATATATTTAGTAACCTATTCCGCTTAACTATTCTTCAAGAGTCCGAAGAACCCTGTAAGAAATCGACACGTGTTACCACACCGAGCGCTGGACGCAAAGGACTTTGCGTCCAGCGCTCGGTGTGGTAACACGTCGCGTTCTGGTTTGCAATTGGTCAATCGTCATCCTGAGGATGCCTCGTTGAGAGGTGAAACACGTGTCGATTTCTTACAGGGTTTTTCGGACTCTTGAAGAATAGTTAAGCGGAATAGGTTACTAAATATATCAACGTCTATTGTATCTCATAATAATTGTAAGAAAGGCTCTTATTCCGTACTGAATGAGTGTACCAACTTTGTTTATAAACTTAATTTAAGATAATAGTTTTTTTTTTATAATTCCTTTGTAGTTGGGGCCATCACTAGCATGTTTGAAAGTATTGAAATTGTATTAAAAAAATAAAATGTTTCTGTAAAAAAAAAAATGTCAGAGGTCTATCTTCGATCATATAAGTATGTATTTTAAGATGGCGCCCTTATAATAATTTTTATTTCCAATATACTCAGTTTGCTTTCGATGCTAAAAATCAATAATGACCAACAGTAGTTATATAAATATACATTTGCTCATACGAAATAGTTGAGTTTTATTTAGTATGTGATAAAATTAACTTAAGTATTGTAAACCTATGTACACGGATTTTTCTTGCTTAAAAAAAAACGTGTAAATGTCTTAAAAATCGTAAAAGTCGCAAAAGCATCACAATTATTCAAACCAGCCACGATTATTTTGTCGCAAGTTCCGTCCGTGTGCAAAGGGCCTAAATGATGTAAATATAATCAAGTTCCTGTATGCTTTTAGTTGAACTCAAATTTTATAATTTGTGATAATATTCTGATTCAGAATGTCAATGCTTGCCTAAAATTTGTTTTTATAAAGAAATATTATGTAGCCCAGAACACTATTGTACATACTTTAGCTGGATAATTTATTAAATTATTGTTGCATGGTGGCGATATGGTCGCGCGACAGATTTTTTGTCGAGATTATAAATTAATAATCAACAGGTGTCCCTGGAAATGTTACCGGGCACCGGACCCGATAGTAGCATTATCAAAACCGGTGTTTGTCTCATAAAAAGTAACCAAAGTTACTATTACTACTTTGCAAAAAGGACTTTAAAAAAAACGTGCTACCAGTCGCCAGTGTGCAAACGACCTAAGTATAAACGCATTTTTTAAAAATTACAGGACGAAAGTATTAATTTATATAAATAACCGAAGATAATAAATAGGTAATAATTATATTGAAAATTATAAACGAAAAAAGTTTCATACGATCATTTTTATCAACAAAAAAAACAGTTTTTTTAAAGAATAATTTAATAAGAACGTGTTTAATGCACTAAAATGTTAAAAAAATAAATTCACTTAGATTTAAGAGCTTTGTTTTATTTTTAATTTATTGTATTTTTTTAATTAAGGCGAAAAAAATCTTCACTTTGTGAATAATCTGCACGTTCATGGTTTATGTAAAAAAAAAATGTAATACTCTATTGGATATGTACTTTCGCGTGTAAATATTTTTATTTGGCTGAAGGTTTTTGTGATATCAAAATGTTTTTTTTTTTCGTGTATAAAATAAGCGTTTATTGATGTTTTGTGGCGACTCCATGTTGATTTCGATTTGGCCACAGGATACGATTTGTAACTATTAACGTATAAGCCTATTATTATATTTTGATTACTGAAATATATTTGAAAAATAATTTGGTTTTTTATTTTTTGGTAACACTACATATTATACCTTTTTTAGGGTTCCGTAGTCAACAAGGAACACTTATAGTTTCGCCATGTCCGTCTGTCTGTCCGCGGCTTAGCTCAGAGACTCTTAGTACTAGAAAGTTGTAATTTGGTATGGATATGCTTACATATAAAATAATCACACCGACAAAGCGGTAAAATAAAATCTTTTTTTTTTTTTTTATGTTTCTTGTAACTTGGTGATGTTTTTTTTTTCCTAGTTTGTGAAAATCATTTTTAGATTTAGGGATCCGTTTGCGAAATAAGCTTTAAGGTGCTAATTTTTGTTAGAGTCAAGTCCCCCCCCCCCTCTACCAGCTAAATGGTTGGTTTTGGATATGTGGAAAATTTCACAGCACTAGTATATACTATAACGAAATTAAAAGGAAAACTATCACAGCTTTACAAGTAACCGAGTAATAATCAACCAACTTAGATTTGCAGTTGCAAAAACATGTTCTCACATTTTTCAACTAGACTCGCGACAATCTTAGAAGTCCGTTTTGACAGCTATAAAAATTATATGTGTAGCGAAGGAAAAAAAAATTTTTTCTTATAAACTGAGAGTTTGTAATCGACGGCTTATCTAGATTGCTAAAAATTGATTCTCAAGGCTTAAGGTGGATGCGCTAGGCTAGCCCGCGAAATTCAAATTTTCTTACGTTTTTTGCAATTTGCAGGTCAGTATCAGGTTGTTTGTTGATCTTAATATTATTAGCGGCCGTAACAAATATGGATTTACAGAATTATAAACATTAGAATCAGCAATACAACTCTCTAAGTTCATGTAAGTGTATTGAATGAAAATTTCGGAAATCGTCAGTCAATACAACCTGATACTGACCTGCAAATTGCAAAAAACGTAAGAAAATTTGAATTTCGCGAGCCACCCTAGCGCATCAACCTTAACGCTGCTTATTACATGTACGAGAACGAAAGTCGCGAGTGTACAATGTTAAGTTTGTTCTTTGTTATAAATTCTATTCATCCCAACTATGAAACCCTTCATCGTGTGTGGTTCGACACGCACGTGACCGCTTTTTTTTTTTAGAGAATCGTTGAACACCCTGTTCCTCATACCTCTAAACTTATGTGACTGAAGACGAGATGTCGGTCTCCGGCGGCGAGATTCTGGACTACCTACATTGTTGCCATCGTGGGCAAAACCTGGATGAGGCTGGCACAAGAGCGTGGGATTGGCAGAAAAAAAGAGAAGCTATGCCCAGCAGTGGGCATAAGTCAGGCTGTAGATGATGATGAACACCTATCTTCACGATTTCTTGCAGGGCTTTTTATAACTTTTGAAGAATAGTTAAGCGGAATAGGTTACTAAATATATCTGTGTGTGTGTGTGTGCATTCGACACCGCTGACATCTGCTAACTTTGCAAATAATTTCTTTGTTAACGTCGGAAAGAATCTGGCCGAAAGGAATCGGGTTCAATCACACAATCTAACAAGCACGCATTTTGCATGTAACCACACTTTAACATCCTTCGCCCTGCTAGACACTGACGAAACTGGGGTAGAAAGAATAATCATGACTTTGAAAGACGACTGTGCAGTTGGTTGGGATAATATATCGAATAAAATCATCAAACAATTCAAGAATATTTTAGTACCACCACTGACTTATATTTTCCGAATGTGCCTGTCTTTGGGTCTTTTTCCCGAGTGCCTCAAAAAAGCGGTTATTGTCCCTTTATACAAAACAGGCAGTAAACAGCAAGTAAATTATAGACCAATTTCTTTACTGCCTTCTATGTCAAAAATTTTGGAAAAAATCATAAATAAAAGATTGTTTAAATATCTGGAGGACAAATCAATTTCGTCGGAGCATCAATATGGATTTAGACCTAAAGTTTCAACTGCCGATGCCGTACATCATCTGACTGACTATCTAGCCCAGGAACTTGACAAGTTTTCCTGGACCTCGCCAAGGTTTTTGACACAGTCTCCATTCCTATTCTGTTGCGCAAGCTTGAGACAGTGGGCATAAGAGGTATTCAACTGAAACTTCTTAAAAGTTACTTAGAAGACCGAACCCAGTGCGTGAAGATTGGCAATGTTCTCAGCGCAGACGAAAAAAACACGTCCTTTGGTGTTCCCCAAGGAAGTATTTTAGGGCCTACTCTATTCTTGATATACATAAATGACCTTTGTAATCTAAACCTAGAGCACGGCACTATAATATCTTACGCTGACGACACGCTCCTTTTTTCTGTTGAATCGGAACATGAAGTCTACAAGATTGCGCAAAATTGTTTTAATATTGTAAATAAGTGGCTTCAACATAATTCACTAACACTAAATGCGGCTAAGACAAATTATATTAAGTTTTCCATGCGTAAACCAACATCTGTTTTGCCCAACGATCTATGCTCACTGTTGTATGTTCCCTGCAGATTGCTTGTTCACGTGCCCTAATATTAATATAACTAATAAAATAAAATATCTGGGAATTATAATAGATGAAACCCTATCTTTTAAACAGCATATAGAAGCTTTAAATAATATAATGCGTAAGCTTATATTCGTTTTCAAAACACTACGCTATATTGCAGACCCAAAATTAATTAGGCGAGTTGACTTTGCTCTCTGTCAGTCAATTTTGACTTACTGCGTTACCTCTTGGGGTGGAGCAGGTAAAAGTTTTCTACTACCTATCGAGAGAGATCAAAGAGCGATTCTCAAGGTGTCTATTTGCCGCCCTTTCCTTTTTCCCACGAGCAGAGAGCTCACGAGCTTTTTTCCAGAGAGCAGATTATGCTCTATGAATCCTGTGAAGTACTAACAGCTCGACAGTTATTCATAATAAGCATTGTATTAAAACAACACGCAGCCCTCCCCTACAGCACTGAATTAACTAAAAAGAGACGGAAAGACATAGTTTGCCCAACAAAAAGTATAAAACATGCTTTCGCAGCCAAATATTTTGTCTTCCTAGGACCATTACTTTATAACAGAGTAAATGCGAGAGCAAAATTTATTCACTTAATTATAATAATTGTAAAAGAACTCTCAAAGAAGCTCTTCAAAGTATGTCCTATGAAGATACAGAGGAATTATTAGTTGTACTCAAATATAAATTGTATTTGTACTAATTAAGTTTAGCTAAGTTAGGTTATGTAAGTACTAAGACTTTAGCAAGTAGGATTTATTGTATTTTTTTACATACCTATTAGATGTCTAGATTTTTATAATTAAGTATGTGATTATTTAGAAATACTATGCCTTGACTCACCTGAAACACAGGTGACCTAGTTCAGGCACATAAAATAATTGAATTTTTCGTAGATTTAAGCTTTGTATTTAGTGTTTTACCTTTTTACCTCAATAAACTTTTTATTATTTATATTTTATTATTATTATCTATGTCTATTGTATTTTGCACCAGACGTCCTTAAGGACAACCATTATGATTACCTAACCACAATGATTTGAGTTATTTATAACATTTCAAAAACAATAACATGATATATTTGATATTTTTACCTTTGACTCATTTTCACTGGAAACAAAGTTATGAAACCTAAGTATCCTGCTTTACCGAGACAGGTAACCTAACCAAGTCTTAACAATCCCAAGTCGGTGCTAATCCTAAGGAATGATAATTATATGTAGACAACTAAAAAAAGAACAATAAAAACTTAAAAAAAAAAACTACCTTCTTCCAAAAAAATACTAAAAAAACGGGAAAAATTACTTTAATTTCGGAAGTCGGTGGAAAAAAACGAAAAACAAAGACACCGACTTCCGAATTCTAGTTGTGGTACCTACCCCACACAAATTCGAATAAGTACCACTTCCTGCTATGTAAATAACAGTGACGGAGTCACATAGAACATCGTCTACAAAAACTAAGTGGGAAAAATACGTAATATTGAAGCTAACTCAAAAACTACCCAAGCATAATTAATAAAATTTATATGAGACCACCTCTGAAGCATGACCTACCAAACAAAAAAATAATCATCAAAATCGATTGATATTTGGCGGAGTACCCTCCTCCTTTTTGAAGAAGTCGGTTAAAAATAATTAGCGACCCGCTCGTGCTTCGCACTGTTTTTACGACTTGACAAAACATCGAGATTTCTTAGTTAAGTGTAACATAAATAGTAACGTATTAAACATAAACCTTCCGGAAAAAAATCTCTAAACGATGGTGAAAACCTCATCGAAATCTGTTGCGTTTAGAAGAACAATGCGGACATACAGACAAACACGAAAAGCGACCTTAATCCTACTAATATTATAAATGTGAAAGTTTTTGTGTTTGGATGTTTGTTACTCAATCACGCAAAAATGAAATTTGGCAAACAGATAGTTTATAACCTGGATTAACACATAGGATACTTTTTATCCCGATATTCCCACGGGATCGAGACTTACGCGGGTGAAACCGCGGGGCGCAGCTAGTTTATAATATGTTTTGATTATGTAAGTAACAGCGCCATTTTGTAAAAAATAAACTTTCTTTTAATTAAGGCGGTAATAGGCTTTCCACTACGTTTTAGCATCTTGTCTAATGAAATCTGATGAACTCATTTTATACAAATATCTGTTTGTTAATATCTGTCTGCACTCGACAATACTACTGAAAATCAAATTGCTTTCCCGCCTTTTTTATGTTTCTTTTTTGTGGCATTCTACCAGACAGTATTTTTCATCATAGATGATGGTAAATATTTAGCTCAATTCTATGTAAAAAAAATTGATGCCATACGAGCTTCTCCTTTATATTTTATGTTTGCCCTTTCTAAACTTGTATATATTGTTAGTGTGACATTGTATATTATATTTAAGATTTGTCAAAATAATAGTGAAAAAAAAAAGTATTATGTAAATTCCCCTTTGTGTTCCTCTGTTTCCTACGTCGTCGGTTTCAGACTAGGTATAAGAAAAAAGTACAAAGTCTGTCTTGGACATAAAGGATAACATCAACATTGGGATAAACAGGAAAAACCCCGTACAGTATTTAAATAGCTCTCTTACAATAATTATTACGTGTCCTGCTATTTTCAAGGATAATACAAAATATTTACTTAAATTAATTTCTAAATTATTAAAATATTAATTTGAAATGAACTACGGATTCTTCTTTCGTCTCAGCACAAACGAACTATACAGGGTGGCAAGGACATCGACGCACAGCCTGTTACCATGGACATGTTTCAGGACTTCCCAGCATTTAAATTTCGCCGGTTATGAAAACAAAAGCAGCTTTATTTTATTGAATGGTAATATTTTTATCACACGTATGGACGATATTCTATTGCAGGTTAACGGGAACGCTCTTCGTTAGATAAAGATAACATACTGTATACAGGGTGGCAGGGACATCGACGCGCAACCTGTTACCATGGACTCAGATTTTTTTTCATGATTTTTTTTACCACTTTTTCGGCGTATTTTATATATGTATACCCATATCAAATTACAGTTTCTAGTACCAACAGTCTCTGAGTTAAGCCGCGGACAGACGGACAGACAGACAGATAGACATGGTGAAACTATAAGGGTTCCATGTTGACTACGGAACCCTAAAAATTGTGATATATTGTTGTGTTCGTTTGTACGGGAAAATCCAGGCAGAAGGAATCATGGCCACAAACAACAACACAATTAGTTATTAGAATGACATAATCTGTTCTAAAAATATTAAAATTATGGTCATTGCATTTCAGAAGTAAATCACTCCTGTGTTGTGTAGTCCTTTGTTATTGCAATACCTACAAAACGTATTAATTAAAATTAATTGATTTTGTATGTCAATTAAAATACTTAATAATGTATACTCTAGTTATTTGTTTAGTTTTTATAATATTGAGAGCTGAAGCCAATATTCCTGAAAGTGGTAAGACTTCTGTCCTTATTCCACACGAAATCAAAAATCAAAATATTAGTTATTTCACATAAACCCACATGGGCACTTATGAAACGTCAGAAGCTAGGTGCACGGTTCCAATTTGTCGTTTCCTATGGAGAAGAGCCAGCAAGAAACTCCACGGTTACTCTTTTAAAAATATTTGTTTTGCAATTTTTTCAAATTACAGTGTTAGTAGGCATGGGAGGACAATGTAGGCCTTTCAACAAGTAAGTACCAGGTACTTAACAAAATAGAAGACGTGACTCTTATATTTACATCTACATATTATAAATTCGTGTTTGTCTGTATGTCTGCGTTGTTTTTCTAAACCACACAACAGATTTTGATGAGGTTTTCACCATCGTTTAGAGAATTTATTCCGGCAGGTTTATGACTAAAACACGTTTACTAAAGTTACATATAACTAAGAAAATCTCGATGTTTTCTCAATTCGTAAAAACCGTATGAAGCAGGAACAAAGAAAGAAAATAAATTTAGTGGTATTTTACATCTTCTGGGACATAAAAAACGTTCAATTTCCGTTTTTTGCCACCGACTTCCGAAATTAAAGTAATTTTTCACTTTTTTAGTGTTTTTTTTGGAAGTCGGTTGTTATTTTTTTGTAAAAAGTTTTTATTTTTCACTTTTTAGTTGTGGTACCTACCCCACACAAATCCGAATACCACTACCTGCTATGTAAATAACAGTGAAGGAGTCAAACAGGATATCGTCTAGATAAACTAAGTGGAAAAAATAGGTAATATTGAAGCTAACTCAAAAATTACGCAAGCAAAGTTAATAAAATTTATATGGGACCACCTCGGAAGCATGACCTACCAAACAAAAAAAGAATCATCAAAATCGATTCATATTTGGCGGAGTAATCGCGTAACAAACATACAAAAAAAAAAAAAAAAACATACAGACGTATTGAGAACCTCCTCCTTTTTGAAGAAGTCGGTTAAAAAGAGATAAATCATGACTGCAACACCCTTTAGCACTAGGATTTCTTTTTAATAAATAATAATAATAAATTTATTAAAAAATAAAAGTTGGTAAAATACAGTGTAGGTAAAGCTTAGAAATAATGTAGGTATTACAAAGTATGATGCCTGTACTAGGATAAACCTGTATCACAGGTGGCATTAGTTCTTACGATTACTATTAGGACAACTGATTTCTTAACAATATTTAATATAAGTTTTAAGAATAGTGAGATAACTAGTTAATTTAGTATGTTATAATTTACTTAAACACTAATAATTAAGGTAAATAGTGTTAGCACTTAGTTACACGATTACGATTGCGTCTGCAGTATTATTAATTGGGTTAAAACAAATATTGCATAAATCAATCAAGGCTACATTAGATTTTTGAAGCGATGGCCTAATGTGCTTAGACAGCTACAAATCGCTAGGTAAGTAGGACAGTGCAGTGGCCAGGGATTTATGTTGAGTCAGCAAACAAGAGTTACGGAAGTCAGGCCTTGAGTATGACGCACTAGGTGCCATCATAATCGATGGAGTTAATGTATCTGTATTCTGCTATTTTCCTTGCTGGGCATTCAGCGTCTCCCGTTTTGTGATCACTGGGCTTTTTAAAGCGATTTTTTAGAGCAAGTTGCACATTTCGGAATGTCGGCTTTCTTGGCGCATTCGGATAACGAATGGACTGCGACACCGCAGTGACCACACGTAGAAACGATCTCTCGGCAAGTTTTTGCTGCATGGCCATATTGTTGGCATTTATAACACCTTATTACCAATGTAAAGTCCCTGACAGGATAGGAAGTCCAATTTATAAAAAGCCTTGATTGAGGGATTAGGGCTTTCCGTATATCGGCTGAAACTTCAACAACGTAGTTACAGGTCGTAGCATCTTTCTTCCCCGAATTGTGGCTTAATTTTATGAAGGTCAAGAAGGATTCCAAGGACATCCCAGGTAACTTTTTGGCTACGTTTTGTTCGAAAATGCATCTGAACACCTCATTTTCAGCCAAGGAAGTCGGCACTCCTACAACCACGATCCTAGGTTTGCGCTTGTTGGGCTCGGCGGTGGTAAGTCCAGATAGAGAGAGGTGAACTGCATGCTTCAGTTTAGCAGCGTCATCTTTCGTTTCGGTACTGATAATTACGCCTCCATTTTTTGTATTCCGTACACCTCGAACATGGAGCTTAATTTGCTCGGGCCGTATGATTGTTTGCACGAGCTCTTTTGTTTCGACACCTGTTTTTAATTTGTCGTTGGGATAAATAGCAATAGAGCTTAGGTTATTGGGTCGAACGAAATCATTTGCTCCCTTCTTCACCATTTCGGCAAACGAACCTTTCCCCGCAGAACTAGAATCCTGAATCGTCTGCTTGAGTTCCGAAATCTGCTCCATCAGGTCGCGCTTTTCTTGAAGGGCATCAACCGTGTTGTACGCCTGAATGGCTTTTTGCTTGAGGGACTGGTATAGGACTGCCATTTGTGAGGTTGCGGATCCTACTTTACTGCATAGCGTAGAAGTTTTCATTTTCTGCTCCGAGTTGAGTTTGCCTTCCGCGGCAAGAGCGCAAACTTCATTTAAGTTCTGCTCGATGGCTGACATCCATTTTTGAATCTCAGGCGTTGAAACAACTTCAACGGTCTCCGACTCAAGGGCTGGGTTTTGCGTCATCGTCTTCGACGGTGAGGCGGAGGGGTGCATTGGCCCCCTTGTATTAAAGGGGCTGTTATCCATTTTGTATTTTCACGAGTTCACTATTTCGCGACCATTATTCGCTGAAACTACATACTTAGCAAAATTACAGTTGCATTTCGTTAGTAATGCAATAAAGGAGGTCACTATTTTAAAAGTAGGTAAAAATTAAATATTGCTAACGAGCACGTCTGTACACTCTGAATGCTTTGCGCAAAATCCAATTAAATTTTATTCATTATAATAATATTATTTATTCTCAACTAAGCAGATCAGAGGCCCTAGACAAAGTGACATTCTATCAGCGATAATGATGATGGAAAAGGCAAAAATGTATGGGACTGACTGACATCGAAAAGCTTATGTCAATTCTGTTGAACGTCTTTGTAGAAATACGAAACGCTTTCGAAGCGATTTTCACTTGTCTAGACCCTCAGCCTCAGAGTAGCAGTATTTGGCTAGCGTCCGCTATATATTTTATGACGTCACTAACCTAGTGTCACTCAACTCAAGAAATAGATTTTTAGGGGTATGAGGAACAGGGTGTTAAGTTCACTTATCCACCATAGAAAAGGGAGGATCCTCCGACCAGACGGGTGTTGTGTGTGGCGGGCAACTGCCCTTCGGTTGATGTTGGTTTCTTGTATATATATCCACTGCACGGTAAACTTTAATTGCGCGATGCAGGATTTATGTGACGTCAGGATGACGTCAGGTCTTTGATGCGTAGTTCGCATGTGGCGATGTAGATACCGCCACACTACGCAGCTGGACCTTCCTGATATTTATAAAAACATACGGACCGGGCTCATAGCTAAATCATAAACAGCCACACGGGTTAATCGAACGGCAGGCTACGCTTGCCGCGGTCGGTCCGTGGATGGGTGACCATTCCATTACATATCGAGACCCCTTCATGCCTCGGAAAGCACATTAAGCCGTTGGGCTTAACGGAGGGATCGAAAGACAGCCGGGGCCTATACGTCCCGGCTGTCATTTGTAGATCTATGACAGTCGTTACGAGTCAGAAGCCTAAAACTCTGACAGCCAGTCTTACCAGAAGATATCGTGTTCCCCAGTTAGGGTTGTGGAGGTCAAGTCGCTCCTTTTAAAATACTGTTATTCAGCTGTATCCGGTTAGACTGGAAGCCGACCCCAACAAAGTTGGGGAAAGGCTAGGCAGATTGATTTTTGTTGCCTTAGAAATAACTATTTTGTAATTTCAGAAAATCCTGATGTTCGTCTGTCTTACAACTATGATGGAAACGAGAATTATGTAGTTTTGAAAGACAAACCACTGAGAATAATTATCGAAAATGGTTTCGCACGATACGTATGGTAAGTTTGTTAAAAAAGGGCATAATTTTTCAGTTCTAGCCGAATTAAATTCAACGATAAATCGCTTTGTACTTTTTTAATTGTCTAATGGGGACTTATTTAGGAGATGGTCTATTTTGTTCGGCGATTAGGCCCACCAAACATTGTGGTGTGTATTAATGAAACGCATGTTGATTTGTTCCATATGATCTCTAGATTACAGTGGTAGTAATAACTATACTTCGTCTAACGGGGATACTGAGAAAACCAACCAAAACATAACCTAAAAAAATGTTTAGTGAGTAGGCCAAGCTACACCTCAGCGGTTTTGTAGTTTAGTAAAATAGTGTACTGTTCAGTAATATATAGTAGGAATATTGTGTGTTTTATACGATAATTGAAAGCAATAATCACATTATGTAACAAACCATTTTTATTACTGTAAGTATATCAATTTCAACGTCAGACGACTTAGAACTTGATAGTATTTCATCTAAAAAAGATGCAGGTTGCTCCACCTCTCATCTTGATACCGACGTGCCCTTGATACAAAAGCGTTCACAAGTTACCGCACTTCTGTAGCTTCGGACATTGCGTTGAAATCTTCTGGCAGCATTTCCACGTTGTTTACCCTCTAGCCAAGATAAAAGCCAGCCCTTCGGTCACAGGAAGTGTCAACCAACTGTTTAGAGAATAATACTTGAGAGAATAATACTTTGAGACTTGGATGCTGTACCTTCTTTCTGACTTATGTTTATAAAGATGCAGTGGAAAAGTTACAGGCCGATATTATAATATCTACTGTTTTCAGGTGTTCCAATAAATACGCAAAAATTGTAGGTGATTCGACAGAAGTTGAAACATTTATACCAGAAACTGAATTTTTAGCCGGTAATTACAGTATTTTAAATGTGAGTATTTTAGTACTATCATTATCATCGTTCTCCTGCTCATAACCCAATATTTGTGATCGGCGCAGCCATGTCTTTTGCATCCATTCTTCTCGATTAGTCTTTCACCTATAGTATTCTAAGTTAAAACCTCATGATTTTCTCGACTCGATTCAACCTCACTTAGTTAGTTTAATATTCATAGTTGCAATTTTACTCCTCATCTCAAACAGTTTCCTCAGTTGAGGTGAGTTTCAATTGAGGAGCCAACTGTCAAAAATGGTTATGTATTACAATACCTAAGTTTATTCTAACTATTTTCAAGATAACTGCGGTTTATTAACATATGTTCATAACGCATATTGGTCGAATCAACTACTGTTTAACTTACTGATGAAACTAAAATGAATCGCATTAACGAACGAGATAGTGGATGTTTCAACGATATAAGATACTAGCTGCGTCCCGCGGTTTCACCCGCGTAAGTCTCGATCCCGTGGGTATATTGGGATAAAAAGTATTCTATGTCCTATTCTAGGTCATGGTCTACCCCTGTGCCAAATTTCACCCAAATCCGTTCAGCCGTTTTAGCGTGAAAGCGTAACAAACAAACAAACTCACTTTCGCATTTATAATATTAGTTAGGATTAGTTAGGATAGTGGATGTTTCAACTATATATGAAATACTTAATAGTCGACTCGCCTCATGCCCTCACTCGCTACGCTCGCAATAAAAAAGAAGCTGCTGGTGAAAATATCCACAGATAAATAAACAGTAGTTGAATCATCCGTTAGTTTAATCAACCTCAGGTGAATTAATTGGAGTTGAATAAACCGTAGATGAATTCTCCATTATGGATTTCGTTCATTAGTTATTACAAAAATCGGTGAAACGATCTTTAGATATTTTAAACGATTCGATCTTTTGACCGTAGTTATCTTGAAAATAATAATTTATGTAAGAATAAACTTAGGTGTTATAATACGTAACCGTACGTCGGCTATACCTTGAGGAAGTTATAAAATAACTATTAAAAAATTATGCGTATTTTATCCAATTTTCGTAATGTCTTTTGAAGAGGTGATTGAATATTTGTCTATCCATACAATTACATACCACGACGATATTAACGAGATGTAGAAAATCCAATTTGGTCGACTCTTCATGTGACCAGCTGGCCTATTTTTAGTCCAAAGAATCAGCATTGCCATTCAACGTGGCAATGCTGCCAGCCTTTTGGGCACTTTTGCCACTGACAGCGATGCGGACGAATTCTTTGATGCCCAATGAGCCCCTCCCCTTTATTTGTTATTTTTTTCTTTAATTAGTTAAATAATAGTTAGTTGTAGGTATAATAATTATATTGTTTTTAAAGTGAATAAATCTAAATTTTAACTAAGAAAAAAAAAAGTATGATAATTATTTAAAATTAGATTTGTTATTTATGATTTATTTAATACTTTAAGCACACAAATGTACAGAGGCGGACCAAATGCCATAGACATAAATAATCATAGATTTCGGTTTACTAAATATTTATCTTATAAGTCACCCCCTTTTTAACCGACTTCTTCAAAAGGAGGAGGTTCTCAATTCGTCTGAATGTTTTTTTTTTTTTTTTTTTGTATGTTTGTTACGCCTTTACTCCGCCAATTATGAATCGATGTTGATGATTCTTTTTTGTTTGGTAGGTCATGCTTCCGAGGTGGTCCCATATAAATTTTATTAACTTTGCTTGCGTAATTTTTGAGTTAGCTTCAATATTACGTATTTTTCCCACATAGTTTATCTAGACGATATCCTGTTTGACTCCCTCACTGTTATTTACATAGCAGGTAGTGGTATTCGGATTTGTGTGGGGTAGGTACCACAACTAAAAAGTGAAAAACAAACACTAAAAAAAGTGAAAAATAACTTTAATTTCGGAAGTCGGTGTCTTTGCTTTTCAATTTCCGTTTTTTGCCACCGACTTCCGAAATTAAAGTTATTTTTCACTGTTTTAGTGTTTTTTTTGGAAGTCGGTTGTTTTTTTTTTGTAAAAAGTTTTTTAATTTATATTTTATCTGGTTTCAGATCAAAAACGTTACGGTTGAAATGAGTACTACGTGGGTGTGCAGAGTCTTGCAGGAGCACCATGGTTCGGAGATACCCTTTATACATAGGAATCGTAAATATACTCCAAAAAATTTATATTTTAATCTTCATGTCAAAGGAGCAAGTAAGTGTTTTTTTACCTCATTAGCACTTTGCAAGTGAATTCATCCGCCCTGTAGTCTATATCCCTTGGGTATTTATATGCTTGATTCGAATAGCGGAATTCGGATTTAGAAAATTATGCATTATCATTCTGAAGTCTCTAAAACCGTAGGTATAACCTACCATTTGGGAACAATCTCAAAAATGGCTCAATACTTTCTACATGTCTTATTTCTTACACACCAAATTAAATTCTATTTAGTGCAATCACTTTCAGTCTAGACTAGAGATGTTTGATGCATAACATGCATAATCAATTAATCAGCCTATAATGTTCCCACTGCTGGGACACAGGCCTCCTCTCTGTGAGAGGGAGCGAGCCGTAATCTACCACGCGGGCCCAGTGCGGGTTGGTAGATGTCACAGTCACATGTTTTCGAATGAATTTTTGGTTCTAGGACATACCGGTTTCCTCACAATGTTTTCCTTCACCGTTTTGAGAGCAGCGGTGATGAAATAATTTACAAAAACTAAAGCGCCTGTCAGGGTTCGAACCCACGACCTTCAACTCGTAAGTCGTGGCCGTTACCACTGGGCCACCACTGCTCTATGACATGTCATCAAACCTCTCTTTAGGGAATCACAACTCCTAACTATGAATCATTGGGAGGTCCCAGACCTAGGAAAAATGTTTGGATTACTAATTATAGGCTTAGAAACCTCAAAAATTATTTCCGGGTTTTTATATAGGGTGACTGGTAAAGTGGCCAATACTTAAA
This sequence comes from Lithophane ornitopus, assembly GCA_948473465.1. Lineage (NCBI taxonomy): Eukaryota > Metazoa > Arthropoda > Insecta > Lepidoptera > Noctuidae > Lithophane > Lithophane ornitopus. The sequence continues at coordinate 3,858,918 of OX419642.1, read as the reverse complement.
CACTCATCATTATGAACAACTTTTACTATGGGACCAATCCTGAAATAACGAAACAAAAATCGGCTGTTCCTTACATTTTATGTTCTGGGGGCCTACCACCACCGTCACTTCAGTGTAGGAAAGAGATGAAGCTCTACAGGACGTATAGCTCCATCTCTTTCCCCCACGAAGTAAGATTAAAATAATACTGCTGTAAGTGTTGGTGGTAGGCTCCCAGATAATGTCAAAAGTTATTGGTATGTTTTGCCCAATTCTGTCAACTGGTTGCCCAAAAAGATGCCCAGGTATTTGGTTTCAGTTGATAAGCTTAGGGTTGTTCCAAATAATCGTGGTATGTACTTGTCGTGTTGCCAATTTCCTCTTTTTTGTGAAGAGAATCAGTTCGGTTTTTGTAGGAGATATCACAGGCTTTTAATAATAACGTATGGGAAGTCAACAATAACATCATTTAAGCAATTTAAAGTCACGTATGAACCTCCCGTTAATAACTTCGATTACCCAGCGACATTCGCACGCTGAACGAAAGTGACTCAAGTCAAAATTTACGATTTTTGGGAATTGAATAAAATGTGTTCGACTGATTGAACATGTTCTATTCTTTCTAGAGTATTTTATTAATATGAAAACGAAACTTACTAATTTCTTTTGTATAACATTATATGGCTCTATCACTTTAAATATACGGAGTATATAAAAATGTTTTTTTTATTTTCTCTATAAAATTGCTTTTTGCATAATAGGTGACTTTAGTATTAGAATTATGACTCGTCTCGATTTGTTGGCTTGTTCAGTAGTCAAATATGTTTCATATACCCGCTTTTTCAGTCAGGTACGCCGAGTAAAAAAAAAAAAAAAACACAGACAGGCAGGTAGAACACTTTCGGTGAAGTTTTCATAGGAATTGTTCCACCGTCGCGTCGTGCCTGTCTGTAGGAGCTTTTATGCTTGCAATATCATGATAATCACGATTATTTGACTGACCGCCATAATAAAAAATGATAGACATAAAAAGAGCTTTTCAACGACATACGTCCAGTTGTTATTGGTTGTTATTGGGGACATCTTGTTGCGTCCTCCTTCATACCTATATACATAAATATATTGTTTTTTTTCACCAGGAGCTGTAATTTTAAATGCAAACATACAAAATTTAAAGTACGTAACGACTAACCTGACTGTAAACTACGATGGAGAGTTCAAATACACTTATGAAGACGGCGAGGACATTCCGTTTGAGTTTTGGTGCAGAACACCAGATGACTATCTGGACACTGTGCGTTTGGAATATTACAATGCAGAAGGTACTTGTCATGAATAATATATTAAGCAACACCATCTACTCGATTCGAAGTAAACAGGATGACGAAGGGGGTGATTCCATTCTATATCAAAATCAAAAGTTATTTATTCAAACTAGGCTGAGAATCGGCACTTTTCGAACGTCAAAATTACATAAGATATTCTCCCAAAACGCCCACCCTTCACCACTTCTTAGTACCTAGCTGGAAAGAAATGGCGCAACAAAATCCTCAGAATTCATCATTTTAGACGACTCTCCTTAAGAAACTAATGTCCGATTCTACTATTTTTGAAAAATTCCTGACTTGCATCAGTTATGACGTGATGAAAGAAATCGATCTACCGTCGATCGTGCCCTATTATTGCAGATTGATCATTAAAGAGTAAAAAAATCTGCTCTGCCCTACTCTGCGTGGGCCTGCGTCACCTGCGTCTCAGCATACGCTTAGCCCTTGCGCTGCGCACGTAGTAGACTGTCACAGGTCATGGCAGAATTGTCACAGGTCGTCAGTTTTTATGAGGGAACGGTGACGCCCATTGACACTCTTGGGTTGTATAGAAAGTGTTGACAGTGCCGTCTCTAGCAGCGGCCGACGAGTCGCCTTTGTGCTCTGTGCTGAAAAACTATATGGCCTCTGACTCCACAAACGCAGTAGTTATAAAATCGATATCAATCGCACTGATAAACTAATAAAGTGATTTTTCAGGGATTCTTCTATTTCAAAATAAGCCTCGAGTAAAACTAGCACACACATTCCGTTCTGTCTTGAAATCGTACAATGATAAGTATTATTTGGACTGTATACGCGCTTCCAGAAATCCCGAAAGAGAATATCGTTATAGAATTACGTTCATTAAAAGAGATTTACATGCTGGTAAGTAGTCGTGCTGTATATGTAACTTGTAACATTACAGAACAACTTATTACGAACTGCTCCCGCCACAATCCGTTTGACAGGAGAAGCTTCTAGAATAATCTAGAAGCTTCTTCAGCTGGTCTGACGTCTGTGTCAAGTGCCGCAGCTGAGGAAAAGAACTATTATCTTCGACCCAAACCCTATGTTTACATTAAACCTGCTGTGTATGTTAAAAACTTACGTTAAAGCGGGTGTAAAAATAATGATACAAGCAGTACACGCAGTTAACGAAAGGCTGGGCAACGGGTTTGACGTGCAATTTGTGCATGTATGTGTTTTTAAATGATAAGCCTCGCAATGTGAAAGGATGTTATTGAAATACTAAATGTGTTTTTACTGGTTTTTACAGATGCAGTGCAGCATGCAGTGATATTGTACGTCAATGGCCTAAAATTATCAAAACTTTTAAATGAGTCAAATTATCATTATATATTCTATTATCTTTATGGAGAGGTATTGAATGTTACTTGTCGAAAAAGTGACGTCAATTTGATAGGCTCTCTTACTTTTGAATATGATAAAGATAAACATAATATCAAGAGTAAGTAGATATCGATACAAGCCGACTCCAACGAAGTTGGGAAAACCTTTGCATAAGCGATTATGATTTAGGGGTATGAGGAACAGGGTGTAAAGTTCACTCATCCTCTATTGAAAACGGAGGACCCTCCGAACAGAAGATATGTCCATCGCGCGGTAAACTCTAATTGCGCGATGCAGGATTCATATGACGTCAGGATTTTAGTGTGACGTCAGGGCTTTGATGCGTAGTTCGCATGTGGCGATGTAGATACCGCCACATCACTCCCCTCCGGAGACCGGAGGTCGATAGTGGGCTGAGTCTTGTATCTTGCGATGCTTGCCAGTGCCAGTTGTGGTTCCAGTGAGTCGAAACCGGGTGCCGCATTGTTCGCAGTGGGTCGGAACTGTTTGCGGCGGTTGTGGTGATTGAGGTGATTGCGGTGATTCCCCAGTGGGTCGGGGTGATGAGGTGATTGAAGTGATTGCGGTCATTCCCCAGTAGGTCGGGGTGATGACGTGATTGAGGTGATTCGCTAGTGGGTCGGGGTGATGAGGCTGAGGGTGATGACCAGGAATGCGCGTTTGCTGCATGCTGGTGGTCAGTATACCCGTTGACGCCTCGGGTGTTGGCTTGGCTGTGTGACTCGCCTCACTGAAAGCTTGCGGGAGTGATGATGACGTCACGCTGGAGTAGTTGCATGAAGGCTGCGTTGACGTTCATATTCGGGGTCACCAATTTAGGGGTATGAGGAACAGGGTGTAAAGTTCACTCATACTCCATAGAAAAGGGAGGATCCTCCAACCAGACGGGTGTTGTGTCTGGCGGGCAACTGCCCAATGAATGATGTTGGTTTCTTGTATATATGTCCACTGCACGGTAAACTTTAATTGCGGGATGCAGGATTTATGCGACGTCAGGATTCTTGTGTGACGTCAGGTTTGATGCGTAGTTCGCATGTGGCGATGTAGATATCGCCACAATGATGACGGTTATCCGCTTAAAGAGCTTGCGGTTAGGTTTTGACAAAAGGGTTTTTACAAAACCCTTGCCTTTAAGGATTGGTTACCTCTTCAGGCACCACTGTCCACCGTCTCATAGCAGGCGATAAATGAGAAGCGAGTAGAGCAACTAAAAACAAAGTTGGCGAGCAACGAGCAGCGAGTGTGACGGCGACGAGCGATTGATCGCTGTATGCGTTTGTACCAAGCGTGAGTCTTTCGAGCGCGAGCGTCCCTGAGTGATTTCTTTCTTTGTTAGCTGTTATCGCCGCCACAAACGAGTACTCACCGGCGCACTGTGGATCTAAAAAAGGCTGTGGCGGTATCTACATCGCCACATGCGAACTACGCATCAAAGACAAAGAAAGAAAAATGAAATACGTTTATTGGCATTAAGCAGAAGAAAAATCTTAAAACTAAAAGTAACCAAAAACCATGTTTTTAATGCCAAAAGGGCCTCAGCTCAGCATAATGTGAAATGACAACACAAGGTCACCATCTGACGCTGATTTTCAGCTGCAGCCCACGAGTGTCATACGCTAGAATAATAAACACATAAAGAAATGCATGTGTCCGTTTAAATCAATCATCACAATAATAATATAAAATAGTTCATACAAAAACAAATAAAATTTTGTGACATACATGCGAGTGCGTGTGTAGTTGCGTGCGTGTAGTGTTGTTATTAATTGAAAAATAAATAAATAACCAATATCTGCGAATAATCCAAGTAATCTAATAATCTATCGAATAATCTAATAAATAAATAATAGGTAAAAGGTACAAGACAAAATCGTGTGACTACGCCGTTCTTCTAAACTACGAAAACGGATTTTGATAAGGTTTTTATCATAATTTAGAAAACAAAATAATAAAAGAACGTCAATAATAATCGAATAATAAACTTGAAACATGATAAAATCGATAAAGACCTGACGTCACACAAAAATCCTGACGTCACATACATCCTGCATGGCGCAATTAAAGTAATTAAATTTACCGTACAATGGACATATATACAAGAACCCGACATCAATCGTCGGGCACTTGAACGCCAGACAACACCCGTCTGGTCGGAGGATCCTCCTCCCTTTTCTATGGTGGATGAGTGAACTTTACACCCTGTTCCTCATACCCCTAAAAGGCTCTGGTAGACATAGGAGCTTAAATTTTAAAATGTCGGTCTATTGGTTGAAATGGCTTCGAATTTAAAAAAAGCATGCATTAATATATCACAGTATCTTGTAGGCAAAAGGAAACTTTAAAATTTAAGCCTATGTCTTCAAGAACCTTTTTTTCGATACACAGTGCAGCGCGGCAGCGGTGGGAACAGTCAGCGAACAAATTATAATAAATTATGTGTCTCTTTTAACCACACGGGACCTACAATCTTTTAACGTGTCCAGTACGCGTAGCATGACGCTTTCTATCTCTACGAAGAATAGACATAGCTTTTTCTATACAAAATGACATTTCGTTTCTTCATTTTTGACATTGCATCGTAGAAATCCTTCTACAATCTGTCATTTTGTCTTTCGTTTCTAACGATCTTTGTCTAGGTCTTTTTATACGTAGACTATTTCGGAAGAAAGTTTTCTACTCAAACTATCAAAATCACACTGACAACTGACATTTGTCTATAGTAGTGAAGACAATTTGATTTTTGAATCGCCAGTAGAAAACTTTCTACTCGACGGCCACAAAGTATAAACGGTTATCTACAAAATCATGATTTTACAAAGCGTTTTGAACGCAAAACTGTGATAATTAGTAGAAGAACATAGCTATCTTCTCCTATTTTACATCATTTAGTTAATACGGCATAAGTACCAAGGAAATAGTTAAGGAAAATATTACTGTAAAATTGTTTGATCCAAAATACGGTACTTCGACACTTTGAGAAAAATTGTTGTAGTTGACGTGACTTATAATCATTATAAATTGAGAATCAAACAGAAAAAAAGCCTAAGACAAAACAAAGAATTCTGAGTCGAATTATGTAAGAGTGAATTTCGTAAAAACTGCAGTTGACTCTTTCTACTTTGCTGCCGTCGTACTATCTACACGAAACGTCAGTTTTGTCTACTCTTCCGTCGACAAAACGATGCTCATGCTACGCCTGCTGAGCGAGAAAATCGTTGATAGCTAGTCGCTTCCGCGTCGGCGCTGGGTCAGGTCATCAGGTGCCTCAGCCCAATCATACGTTGTTCACAACCTAATCAAAAACCCCTTCCCTTGAAAGGATTAGGATGGTCATAATGACTGAGCCTGTAGCTGTACTCATTCAATCTGCCTAGCCTTTTCTCAACTATGTTGGGTTTGGCTTCCAGTCTAACCGGATACAGCTGAATACCAGTATTTTACTTGAGGCGACTGCCTATCTGACCTCCACAACCCAGTGGGTAACACGATACCCCTTGGTATGACTGGTTGTTAGACTTTCGGGCTTCTGAGGACCCGTAACGACTGTCAAAGATCTGAATAGTATCTGCTTAAAACCAATACGATGCGCGAGAATGAATAGAATATTGTATTTTCAGCACTCAGGAGGCCGTCGGATGCAGTTATTTCATTAAATATAATTACATCAGATATGCATCATGAGTATCTTATTTGTAGTATTACCACGGATGTAGAAAAGCCAAAGGCGAGGCTATCATTGTGGCCTGATGTTCCTGTAAATGGTATGTAAATAACACCATTCCCTTTTTTTTCTCCATAATAAATATTTAATTTACACGCCTCCCGGCAAAAAACGTGTCATAACATAAAAAAGGCTGTTTCGAGATTTATTTTTTTGTATTTTCCAATCGTTTAGCTTGTTTATTATATAAAAATTGACTACGTTATTTAAGTAAAAATTTGTCCATTTTGTAATTTAACTCTATATATTTCACAATAAATAAAATTTACCAGCATTTAGATTGTTTTTTCTAATTAATAATCACGAAAGAAAGAAAAAAAAAAATATTCAGCACAGACTAAAGGCACACAATATACATAATTTATTTATATATACTTTATTGTACAGTGTGTAAATTATTTCATCGCCACTGCTCTCAAAACGGTGAAGGAAAAAATCGTGAGGAAACCGGCATGTCCTAGAACCAAAAATTCGAAGACATGTGACATCTACCAACCCGCACTGGGCCCGCGTGGTAGATTACGGCCCGCTCCCTCTCACAGAGAGGAGGCCTGTGTCCCAGCAGTGGGAACATTATAGGCTGATTATGATATTGTACACCACAAAATTAAATAACAAAAGAAAATAACAAACACTACAAAATATACGATGGGCGGCCTTATCGCTATCCGCGATCTCTTCCAGGCAACCTTGGAATGGACAGTGATTTGCCTGGACATACAATGGGGCTGTCGTAGGTGCAAATAATAAGTACATACAATATACCAAAATAGATACACATATACATACATATCCTTAATAATATGCATCAGATAACAATATAAAATAAAGAAACAGATAAAAAAGGTAAAGTAGGACATTATCAGGGGAGTGTGCCACACGACTGCGCCAAAAAGGCCCAGTTCAGCATAAATGCCAGACAACTAGTGCGTGACGCAAGAAATTCTTAATTAGTTATATATTATGACACTTTCGGAGGAAATTATTGGTATTTTAAAATAATAAAGTCGTTACATGTCGTATGTCGTCTTAAAACATTTAAATTAAGATTTATTCCGTCCAAAATCAAACCGAAAAAGCGTCACTACACGAAGTTAATACTATGTTTCTGTATTTTTTTTTTTGCATTTTGCGTATTTATTCGCCATGAAAACTGCCACAATACAACGTGTGACAGTTTTCTAGATGTAAATCATTCATTTACTCTTTTATCTGACCAATGTAAAGTCACAACACACTTTAATACAAATTTTTCGTGCCGACAGATTGAGCAAGTTGCTTTCATGAAAAAGTGAACTTAGCGCCATCTCTTCGTAGCCAAACGCAACACAATAAAGACGACTTTACTGCCGAGTTCGTCTAAAAAAGGGCTATCAGCTAATATTAAGATGTCAAAATGTAATTAACACAATGTTACGACCCTTTGTTTGCCGGGGGGCGACATTTTGAATTTACCATTAACAAGACTAATAAGTTGCAATATCCATAAAAGTACGTAAGTAACGTACAGATCAAAACGATTTGTCACGCATTCGCCCAACGATGTTTCGCCCCAAACAAAAATTCTTTGTTCATCCGACATTTTATTCGTTTTTTGACCACCATCAATTTTCAGATGTTCGTATTGGCGGCCTGTCTAGAAATAACATCCTGTACCAGTATACAAATGATTTAGATCAATGGACTATTGAATATCAATACAATGAGAACGATACTCTTAATTTAACATGTGTATGGAATGGAAATTTACTTACTAGTGGTTTATCAAATGGGTCGAGTGTATATTATGGAACTCCGTTTAGGTGGGAATTCGAAGGTAGGTCTTGTTGTTGTTGCATTACTACCTATTCTGTGAGGGTGTTGTTGAGAATCATACTGAGATTCTATTTATGTGGTACTTGTTGGACGAAAGAAAAAAAAATTGCCGCATTTTTTTTCAATGGGGAATCTTACCGGTTTATTACATGGGGCGCGGGCGGCCGTCGTTTAGTTGGTGTCTACAAGTCATAACTGTGGCGGTATCTACATCGCCACATGCGAACTACGCATCAAAGACCTGACGTCAGACAGACTTTACATAAATCCTGCATCGCGCAATTAAAGTTTACCGTGCAGTGGACATATATACGAGAACCCAACATCAATCGTTGGGCAGTTGCCCGCCAGACACAACACCCGTCTGGTTGGAGGATCCTCCCTTTTCTATGGTAAATGAGTGAACTTTACACCCTGTTTCTCATGCCCCTAAATAACTTATGACCTCTGTAGAAAATTTGCTAATTTATAATGGAATTGGGGTAATTTTAATTTAAAAAAAAAGGTTTAAAAAAAAAAAAAAAAAATTAATAAAAATAATGTTATTGAAAATAAAAAAACTACTTACCTATTGCAATTGCAATAACTTAAATTTTTTCTTTCTTGTATGTTATTGCAGTACCTATGTGACCCTTTCAACTCGGACAGGGTTTCATTTTACATATTGTTTGAATATATCTACACTCATTTTTTTCCACTTTACACTAATTTATCGCTGATACATTATTCTAAGTATAGAATATATTTATGTCTATTTTTTGACACCTTGACTTTGGAATCAAAATTCATCGATCGAGAAATAAATGTGATAACAAAAACAGGAACAAAAAGAGTCAAAAATTGCAACAATTTGAAAATGAGTGTTTTTGATTATAATGATTTAGCCATTCCTTAAAAGACGGATATACCTCTACTGTCAGTAGTTACAGACACAATAGAATTTTTATTGTTATCGTCCTTTAAAAGGCCAATCAACGGTTGAGCGTTTCGGCTTTAAAGTTTTTATACAACGTGCCGCTACAATGGCGACATTAATTTAACACACGGGCAGGGCTAGTGGCCAGTAATAATAAAAATTATATTAAAATAAAATAATTGGTCAATTGAAAAATTTAAATTTTCAAACAAACTAAATAATAAAAACATAACCAAAATTCACCAAAATTCCACTCTGTGTACAAGATTCATTCATGAAGCTACCTACCAGCTGGCTTACGTCTATCGGTCCGCTTCTTTGTCGGCATAATTTCTAAGAAATTGCGCGGCTTTCCTTCTATTTGCCTACATATGATCCGTGACCCCGGCAAATGACCTCTTCGCTACAGTTCTTTAAGTACATGTTGCTCCAAGATGGTAATTTGGAAAAATTGTAAATAAATCAATAAATATTAACGTTTAGTGTACTTTGTTGTGTTAACATGTCATAAAATATACCTATTCAAAAAAATGTTGGATCCATGTAAGGTTTTAAGATCAAAATGTAGTACAAGGATAAAAAAAAAAAAAATGTTGTTAATCCCCGAATTCCGATCTAATTTTTTAGGTCGATCCTTTGATTCTGCAGCAATTGAGGTATCAAGTACGCCACTTCCGTTTTCTGAAATACCATTTACGAAGATATTGAATGCAACCCACAACGGAAATAAAATAAAATGTATTTGTTATCCAAACGAGTTGCATTCTTACTTAAATAAAGCAGTTGAGATCATCCTTCGATTAAAACCGAAATTGGTATCAGAAGAAAATGAAATTGTTTCAAGTGAGTGGAATAAAATGAAATGATTTGTTTAGAACTAGATCTTCGCCCGCACGCATATTCCACTCCCTGCCTACCCTCTGCAGTCAGTGCAAAGTCGCTTACTTGCTCATTTAATTTTTTAATATGTTAATAACATAATAGAGCGCATTTTGCTATAACCGCGCGGTAACCGCGGCGTGACCACTTTATTTTGGCGCGAAGAAATTCGTGGTCAAATAAAACGCGCCTTAAAACTAAATTAAATCAATCCATGTTATGTTTTTCAGGTCTGGTTTACTATTTGACAGCAGCAGGCGTCACTGTCAGTATTATACTGATATTAATATACTGGAGTGTCAAGAATTCTAGCTGCGGTGTAAGGTCAAGTCCGCGGGAATTGCCGCCGGTACCAGAGCCGACATCCCACGTAAGTTTTTCACTTTGAGTACACACTTTTAAAATCATGTTAAGGCTCGAACAGAAAATCAAAATCAAAAGTCATTTATTCAAAGTAGGCTGAGAATCAGCACTTTTCGAACGTCAAAATTACATAAGACAGTCCCCCAAAACGCCCACCCTTCACCACTTCCTAGTGCTTTAGCTGGGAAGAAGAAGTGGCGCAACAAACTCCCCAGCAGCACAGCTGTCTGTTCAGTTAGAAAAAATTGATTCTGTACAAAAGTATGCAAAATCATTTACATTATCTACGCAACATAAAACATAAATCCAATTATTAGCCATATGTCAGCTAGCACACAACAATATGCCAACTAAAAAAAAAAAAAACATAATTCAAACAAAATAGACAAAAAAAAAAAAATTACTAAAATAAAAATTATCATAGACTCTCATCGACTCTCTAGGTCTCGCTGCCTGCCGCGCCCGCGATATCACGCCACGATTACTGTATATCTTAAGGAAACAGTTGATTAAAAAATGTCCGTATTTACTTTCAGCCAGTCACAAATTATTATGAAAACCTGTTGGCCGTGTTCCAACCAATAAACGAAAGAGAAGCCATGGAGATGGAAAACCATTATGAGGTGGTGCAGTAGTCAAGTGATGGTCGTCGCACACCATAACGACTCAACACCAACTCAACTCACAGCAAAGCATTGACATGAGAGCTTTATATCGCGTCACGTACAACAACATCTCTGGTGAACGACGACGCGTCGACAACTACTGTCACATTATTTTGGAAATGTTACTGTACGCGACTTGATATTAGGTCCACATTTCATTGTTTTACTTTGAGTCGAGTTGGTGATAAGTCGTTTCAGTGCAACGGCCATTCTTCAAACATATGACGTATTATGGTCGTCTATGTTTGTTTGACTATCTGAATCAATACATGGTTAGAAGAGCAACTCCTCGGCTTCTACTTCTACAATTGATAGGAGAGGAACAGGCGCGGGCGGCGAGGAAGATTCCCTGCAGTCTGGGTCTGGTCACTCTAGTCGCAAGTGAGAGAAGTTTTGGTTAGTTTAATCGATTTGTTTTAAGTGTGTAAAATATGTAAAGTCAATTATAATATACAACATAATTTTTATGTTTTTTCTTTTTTACATTTTTAGTTTTTTCATTTTAACATAATAATTTAAAATAATGTTGTATAAAAATTGTGTAATATATGATTGAATCACTAGAGTTATTGATGTTATCTTATTTAAGTAATCTTGGTTTGTTTTCAATGTATTATTTTAATTAATAAACATTAAGTTTAGCTATTTATTGTACTTGTTTAAATAATTCAAAACGATCAAAATGCGAGAGGACTCTAAAGTTCCGAATGACTGACAATTAAATATTCTATTGGTTATCTTGGTCATATTCTAAAAGTATATTAAGTTTAAATTACAAGACAATGGTGCCGATTCTGTTGTTCACAAACTAAACTAAATTTAAGTTCATTGCATCTTTTTCTTTCTATTTCATTAAGAAAAGGACAGAAGATAAATATTAGTTTAGTCCTGTCAAACTGTCACTACTCTTTACGAGTTTAGACGCGATTAAAAACTTGCCTACTAAAATTACGTCAATTTACGTCATGCGCTGATTAATTTGACAGGACTAAACTAAAATTTATCTTCTGTCCTTTTCTTAATGAAATAGAAAGAAAAAGATGCACTGAACTTAAATTTAGTTTAGTTTGTGAACAACAGAATCGGCACCAATGACGTCAATGTTATGAGCATAAAACCATGTCTCGGGAATTCAATGTTGAGCCTTTTTTCGAGATGCAATCTCGTGTAGCACACTTGAGAAGCCTTTTTAATATAATAATTAATTAAATTATAATGTTCGTTCGTGTGTTTTCTGATTTATTTGTTATTATAATATAATATCGTGTGTAGTTTCCAGTTTAAGATTTTTTTAATGAAAAACGCATTATTTTAAAAAGTAGGCGATAGCTCGATTTTAGAAAAAAATTATATCTAGATCTCCAAATCAAGATCCCGCTCGTATACCCGGCGAAATCTCGGATGGCCGATCTCATAAGCACATCTCGACTCGAGATTACATTCTCTAACCGGGTCCTAATACAAGCGATCGTTCATGTATTCGTTCAATCATGTATTCGTCGCTTTCATTTTGTCACTCATCTGTTTAGAAAATCGGAAGGTGCCGTACGGGTTCGCTGAACAAAATGAACGCGACGATCGTTAATATTAGGACACAGCATGATACACTTCCAAGTAGAATTAAAATACGAAATATACCTAATGCAGCGACGGCGACCTCAGTTGCTGGCTGTACCTCGTGGCCGCACTAATCTGGTAAATGAGGCGCCACTGACGCGGGCGCTTCGCACCCTTAACCTTGTAGCCTGAGTCACTGAGTGAATTTACAAAGATAACATTGTATGTAATAAGTTTTAGAAAATAAGGTGTTATTATTAAGATTGTTTTACTATTGCATTGGGTTGTACTTGTAATAATAGTTGTAAGTGATTATGTAAAATAAATAAATTGTGCAGTTTGTGAAACTTTTTTTCATTCTTTTATTAAAATATTATTCGTCTACAAGTTCCACACAGAGTACAATAATTATTATCTGTCAAGTTTTTATTGTATAACATCTTTCCTCTAGCTTTCTTGTAATCTGTGGGAGTGATTTTGTAAAAAGGGACGGAAGTGTGTAACAGGAAGCCGGGGAAGCGCGCGCTATTTGATTTGACCAATGACCGCGCGCAGTGTTAGAGTTGGCCGTCAGATGGTACACATTTTCAGTGAGGTTGGTACTGTCAGCCAAGATTTCAGATGTTACACATCATATGTGACTACTATAAGTCTCGCTAGTTTTTTATTTACCAATAAACATCCCTTTTAAAGAATCCCAATTCCTGTTATGACTGGAGTATACAGTTAGAAGGGCAGTTAGTGGTGCTGAGTGCCTAGACAAGTGACAATGATCGTTTAGGAGTAAGAGGAACAGGGTGTAAAGTTCACTCATACTCCATAGAAAAGGGAGGATCTTCCGACCGGACGGGTGTTGTGTCTGGCGGGCAACTGCCCAACGATTGATGTTGGGTTCTCTTATATATGTCCACTGCACGGTAAACTTTAATTGCGCGATGCAGGATTTATGTGACGTCTGTCTGACGTCAGGTCTTTGATGCGTAGTTCGCATGGGGCGATGTAGATACCGCCACATCACTCCTCTCCGGAGACCGGATAGAATGTCATCAATCATCGTCATCGCTGATAGAATGTCACTTTGTCTATGGCCTCTGGTCAGGTCTCCGCTATTTTTTTAAGTATTCAATAAAAAGCCAAGGATTGGAGCACCCTTCCGGAGTTTGTTTCTATATATATATAGATAAGCTGTGACTGCGTCAGTTATTTCTATGATAATTTATTAATAGTCTATATTTTTAATGCTCAAAGTATCACAAATTGTACAGGAAAGAACGAGAAAGACATATACATATATGCATACAACATCCGACAATAATTCGTGTCGGAGTGCAGAGGCTACGTATGAAATCGCAAAATGTTGTCGAAAATGGGCATTTAAAGCTTATAGATAATTAGTTGCCTAGCTTCTGTAAATGTTGCGCACATTTTTAAATTTGTTGCACTTATAGTTTTTTTTTAATTTCACAAAAACAGTTCCTTCTGGAGTAACGTTTCAAACGTTACCCCAGCCAGACATTTTTCAAAAAAATAGGAATATTGAAATAAATGTTAGCTATATAATTAGTTGTACACTTCGAAATCCTGCTGGAGTAACGTTTGTGGTTTTGCTGGATCTCTGAAACGGTTAAGCGGATTCTTATCATCAAGTGTACATGACTTTTTAGGAATCAGTTTTAATTTGTTGGGCAATAAAAAAAACAAAATAATGCACCATTAACGAGATAAAAAAATAAAAGTGATTAGGAAGTCCAAGACCGTGGTAACCCGATCAAGTATTTAAAAAAGGTTACAAAAAATTAGATATTTTGTAAGTATTAGGTACATTATCTTAAAAACTAATGTTAGTCATGACAAAATAATGATTGAATATTATTAAAATTAGAATAAAATTGAAATAAATAATTCAGTCAAGACTTTTTTTCTAGACGACTATCTGGCTGTTGTTGAGGTCCTGGGTTCAATTCCCAGGTCGGGCAAAGTGTTGTTGGGTTTTCCAACAGGAATTTCTCAGTAGCAGCCCGGAGTCCGGATTTGTACACCGTTGATGGCAATAGGGTCACCCCCTATTATATAACTAACTGGCGGGATGATCTCAGACGTGTTGAAAGAAAACCGGCCAAGTGCGAGTCGGACTCGCACACGAAGGATTCCTTACCATTATCTATAAAACGAGCAAAAAAAACCACGTTTGTTGTATGGGAGCCCCCATAAATATTGATTTTATTCTGTTTTTATTATTTGTTGTTATAGCGACAACAGAAATACATCATCTGTGAAAATTTCAACTGTCTAACTATCACGGTTCATGAGATACAGCCTGGTGACAGCCGGACAGACAGACAGATAGACAGACAGATAGACAGACAGACAGACAGACAGCGGAGCCTTAGTAATAGGATCCCGTTTTACCCTTTGGGTACGGAACTCTACGAAAAAATATAGATGTTGTTTAGAGCATGACACGAGTCATCACGACGCATTTTGCGGAGCGTCGGTTTGGCGCATATGGGTCAGCGCAGACCGATGGAGTGGCGGCAAAGAGCAGATTATTAGTGGCAACTGTGGCAAGGTCCAAGGCATACCGAGCGACTTGTGGATCAACCTGCTACGCATTATGGTTTTTTTTTTGAGGGTGGGAAATCATCATGACTTCTCCCGCTCTGGGCGGAGCGGGAGGGCGTGTCAGACTTTTACTGACTAAAACTCACCCGTGTTCCTTCAGTTGTCTGTTGCCAAGGGTCCCGACATCCCTTTCGGACTTTCCCGCAACCCCTGGCAGGACCCGCCACGCTTGAAGTACAATTTCCAGCGGTCGAGCCCCGCCGGATTGCAATTTCATGCATGCGACTTCAGTTCAGTGGCGGCGCGGACTCTACAGGCTAACGTGTGCGTTACCCTAGCAAAATGTTGTTGAAAATAGACATTTAAATCTTATAGATAATTAGTTGCCTACCTTCTGATTGTTGCGCACATTTTTAATAATAGTTTTTTTTTTTTTTTTTTGACATCCTCAACATTCATTATTTCATTGAAACTATACAATCTAAGTCTAGCAATATGTACAAAGAGAAAAAATTATATATAAAGGAAGGGCTCATAGGGCGTCAAAAAATTCTCCGCATCGCTGTCAGTGGGAAAAGTGCCCAAAAGGCTGGCAGCATTGCCACGTTGGATGGCAATGCTGATTCTTTGACCTAGAAATTGGCCAGGGCTCTGGTCACGTGAGAGTCGACCAACCGCTGAGCGATGTCCCGAAATACTCGATGAGCACTGGGACCCCACGGCCCAAGTGTTTCAACCCCAAACGGCTCAAAAATATAGCTACCAATAAGGTTGTTATATTTGTGCCGTTTGAGGTTTTCTGCACCTGCAGCAGCCGCCCCAGCACAGCCCGCCGTGCTAGGAAGATGGGATGGCGCGAGGATGTCGACACAGGTTGCATCATACATCAAAGGCCTACCCATCTTCCAAGGCATTATGGTCATTCCCTCTGGTCTCTTCCCATCGTTGCGTGCCAAACCATTGGGTTCTAAAACAGCTGGCACCCCTGCGGTGACAAGAGCCATACGGATGATGTCATTAATTAATGCTTGCGTGCCGTGCCAGCCGACCAGCGCTCTTGCTGCAGGAAAGGCCATGGTGTCCGAGGCGGTCGACTGCTTCACCGCACTGACAGCGATGTGGTGCCCCACAAGGAGCGCCCAAACGCAGACTTGTAGCGACCCGGAAAGTGGTGTCACCCAGCATAGTGCCTATGTTGGGCGACGGTAGCGCCTGAAGTCAGAGGCCCGACTCCCATTCTCCCACAGCCAGTAGGTGGGCACGCTCAGCAGTATTGGTGGACGTATTAATGAGATTATTCCGTACCAACCTGCAGAGCGGCTCATCCCACTGTCTCTGGGAGAACGGGTTCTCGGGCTGCTCCGTATCCGGACAAGCCATTTTCCAGGCGTTCATCGCATCAGTCAAACACGGCACTTCAAAGTCAACCTGAGAAGCGGTTAAAATTCTTGTGGTTAACTTTTCGGTGCTGTGGACCGAGGACAGGAACGCCGGTAAGCTTACACTGGAAATTTTGCGGACGCCGAGCCCACCGAAACGAATGGGTAGTGTGGCCTGCAGCCAGGCAGCCACGCACGGTCGTCCAATGCCAAATGTATGATTGATGTAAGAGTGCTCCGAATGATTTGATCAATTTTGTCTAAAAGGTGTGGCTTCTTCCATAAAGGTGAAGAGCGGAGAAAATACATAAAATTTGGACCGATTTATTATTTCACAAAATTATTTCCTGCTGGGGTAACGTTACCACAGCCAGAAATTTTTTTAATGGGAATATTGAAATATATAATTATAAGCTATATAATTAGTTGCCTAGACGGGGTAAATGTTGCACCTTATTTTATATTTTACAAGCAGTCTTTGTCTTGTACGCACAAGATGGCGTTATATAAAATCGTAATAAACGGGGAAAAAAATATTTCAATAATATTCATCAGTATTTCTATGTATTGTTACCTATTTGCTCTGGAACTTAAGGATAATAACAATTTTTTCCTTCAAAATGAGTAATACAGCAATATCGCTAGTGTGACCATGAAACCGGAATGTTCTAGGACAATTTAAATGAATGAAGATGGTGTTAATTTTCGAAACAATTCCTAAACACTATCAATTTCTTTTACAAGCCTCCTAATTCAATTCTGTTTGGAGACAAAAATAAGAAGAAACTTTACATCGAAATGGTCATGGTCAAGCCAGGTATTTACTTATGGGGAGTGCCATGTGATCTCGTGGACGAGGAGCTCGTGGCTAAGTAATAACAGCCGCACGGGTCGATCGATCAGGTTAAGCTACACTTGTCGGGGTTGGTACCTGGATGGTTGACCATATTTACATACCGAGACTCCTCCGTGCCTAGGAAAGCACGTTAAGTTGTTGGGCCCGGCCGTCATTCGTGGATCTTTGACAGTCGTTATGGGTCGTCAGAAGCCCGAAAGTCTGAGAACCAGTCTTACCAAGGGGTATCGTATTACCCAGTTACTCGGCAGTCACTACATGTAAAATACTGGTATTCAGCTGCATCCGGCTAGACTGGAAGCCGACCTCAACATAGTTTGGGAAAAGGCTAGACAGATTGATTGGAGTGCCAGATGATAGCTGGATTATATTATTAGCCAGTAAGTAAATTGGCAGTCTATATGTAGTCAGTAATTGTTCCATACATACCATTCATCAATACGAAATAGTCTCGGACTGATTGTAACGTTTTCACGGGTTAACAGCTAAGAAGATTTATTTTTCTGCTATGTATTTTCTGGTGCACATTATAATATATATTAATAAATAAATCAAATAAGATTTTGACGAAAATTGGTATAGGATTACCTAATAACAAAATTCTGTCAAAACATCTGTCAACTCAATAATTATGTATAACTAGTTTATGAATTTAATTTTTGAAGATAAATAAACATAAGTAAAAAAAACAACCTCAAAAAATTAGAAATTAGGTGTCGTAGTTTATAAATATGGGAAACGCAATCATCACGCGAACGGAGTCACGTGAAAAGGAAATAATAAAGTTAAATTATCCTTAAACAAAATAAATGATGGTCACAGTATTTCAGTATTAAATCACTCCTGTGAAGTATTTTGTTATTGCATATAAACGTATTAATAATAAGTATCGACTGTTAATTATAATACTTAGAAATGTTTCGTTTAGTAATAAGTTTAGTTTTTTTTATAATATTGAGAGCTGAAGCAAATGTTCCTGAAATTGGTGAGACTTTTTTTGACTGACCATATTCTAAATAACTGATGAAATAAAATGAAATCTACCGCTAGAGGTATCTAACATATTTTTTTTCTCCAAAATCATGCCCACAGTCGGGTTTGTTCTCATTCAATATTATACATAGTCTTTAATTATGCAGGTTTGGCTAGCGTCCGCCATATTTTTTTATGACGTCACTAATCTAGTGTCTGTGCACATTCACGATTTTTTAAATGTAAATCCATTTTTGATTCATTTCAATTTAACACTTTAACATTGTAATTACGTATAAATTAAAATGATTGCGGAGTTGTTTAAATCTTACGGAATATTTCAAATTCGAAGATTTACGTAAACAAAAAAATGTCGTGATTGTGCTCTTTAAAGAAATCTCACACGTTACAACATACGCCAATGAAATTTAACTTTTTTCGGTGCAGTCGGGTAAATAATATCTTTAATATTCATACGAAAAGCATAATTATCTAATAAAAAAATGACAGATCCACAGTTTGCTTTCTTGATTAATTTATTTAAGTATAGAAATATACGAACATATTTTTTTATGCGACTGAAGGGCGCTATTTGAGCGGATGGACTTTACTTCCAAGAGTGGCACTATTTGAGCGGATGGACTTTATTTCCAAGAGTGGCACTATTTGAGCGGATGGACTTTATTTCCAAGAGTGGCACAATTTGAGCGGATGGACTTTATTTCCAAGAGTGGCACTATTTGAGCGGATGGACTTTACTTTCAAGAGTGGCACTATTTGTGCGGATGAACTTTACTTCCAAGAGTGGCACTATTTGAGCGGATGGACTTTATTTCCAAGAGTGGCACTATTTGAGCGGATGGACTTTACTTTCAAGAGTGGCACTATTTGAGCGGATGGACTTTACTTTCAAGAGAGGCACTATTTGAGCGGATGAACTTTATATACTTCCAAGAGTAGAACTCTTGGAAGTTTTTTTCTACTACCAGTGATTGTTACATAGTAATAAAATTGTGATAATATAATTATGATAATGTTCAGTAACTGCGTATTTGAAAATATTTATGCATCATATACAGCTACATATTACATTGTTTTGGTATCCTGTTATATGTATTTATAGAACAGCGTTTTAAATTCCGTCTGCAATGATGCAATTATAAAATAACTAAATAATTTACATTGCCTTTAATTAAATGTAGAAGTACGGAAGTCTTTAAAAGAAGATGGATGTATGTGGCTGACTTTATTCTTTAACTAGCTGTGCCCCGCGGTTTCACCCGCGTAGATGTCCATCCCGTGGGAATATAGGGATAAAACGTATCCTATGTCCTATTCCAGGTCATGACTACCCGTGTGCTCATCCTCTCCTCTCTAAAGTAGGGAACGTCGCGGAGGCGCGGCGCCGGCGTCGAACGGTTCGCGTATTGCATTTTTATATCGTTATATCTTCGTGGTATTTTACTGCTACATAAATACTCTTGATGTTAAAACTATTTATTTGAATAAGAATTAATATTATGTCGATAAAACTCCTTCGCAAATAATGCATTAACTTCGAAAAAAAATGATTACCATAAAAAAGGTTATAGTGAGTCAATCTTAAAAGATAGACATATGCTCTCGCGGACTTTTTTTTAGAACTTTTAAAGAGAAACAATTCCATCATACATGATATTTGCGTAACTTAAACCGTTTACGCAACGGAAGCTCTCAAAAAGGAATCATTTTTCCCGTTTTTGTAACATTTTTCATTTCGTAGCGTGATGTTATATAGCCTATAGCCTTCCTCGATAAATGGACTATCCAACACAAAAAGATTTTTTCTATTCCAACCAGTAGTTCCTGAGATTAGCGCGTTCAAACAAACAAACAAACTCTTCAGCTTTATAATATTAGTATAGATAGATAAGATGTTGCATGAAGGAGGGATCCCACAAGAATGGTGGTCGCTAGTGCCCGTCTTCAAGAATAATAGTGATGTAGGTACAAGACTGCAACAACTAACGAGGGATAAAGCTCATGTCACATAGAATGAAAGGCAAGAGGGATGTGTGTGTGGAAGTCTGAAACTGGCACCGGTGACTGAAAACTTGTGCGGAAATCGGTTGTCATGGTATGGGCACGTGATGCCAACGAATGAAGAAAATGTCGTGAAGAAAGTTTTGGCTATAAGAGTAGGGAAAGGCCAAAGAAACGATGGATGAACTGTGTGAAAGATGATATGGCTAGAAAGGGGGTGACTACCGAGATGACGACTAATAGAGAAGTATGGAAGAAAGGGACTTGTTGTGCCGACCACGAATAAACTGGGATAACGACAGGAGCATGAATGCCTTTATTTCAATGAACACACACAACAATAGGTACTATTTTTATGTGGGTACTTAGTACTTACTTCCTACCAGAAAATGATCGTAAATCGTAACATGTGGCGTTATTCAGTGTGTACCAAAAATGTGTGGTCACATTTAGCATAATCAACCTATAATGTTCCCACTGCTGGGACACAGGTCTCTTCTCTGTGAGTGGGCCGTAATCCACCACGCGGGCCCAGTGCGGGTTGGTAGATGTCACATGTCTTCGAATTTTTTGGTTCTAGGACATGCCGGTTTCCTCACGATGATTTCCTTCATCGTTTTGAGAGCAGTGGTGATGAAATAATTTACACAAAGTAAAGCGTCCCGGCCGTTACCACTGGGCCACCACTGCTCTCCAAATTTAAGGGACCATTAATCTGATAAATTTTCACAAATATCAGCTGTCACATACAAAACTCCAGTAGGTACCTACTGGACCCAAATATTTATGACGGCTGAAATTATTTCTAAGCATCAGCGCAGTATTTGAGAAGCTGCAGAATATCTTCTCGTCTCACTCACAGTGTCCTAAGACGACAGTCTTTGACCAGTGCGTGTTGCCAGCACCTAAAGACATAATAATTTATTTATTTATTTAATTTTCGGAAAACTTACAGCTAGGTTAAGTATTCGTTTAAACAAAATACGGCCAATTACAAGTTTCCACAAGTAGTATTAAAAATCACACGAAGCAGAGAATTTGAATTTGACTTTTGTTAAGACCAACACAAAAACAGAAAAATTACTAATTACGCTCAAAGAAGTGATTGGATAGAATTTTCTTAATTCTAGTAATAATATGTCATTGATTCAATACGTGGTCGCTCACAATGGGCCTCATTGGAAAGCCTTTTCAAGTGAAAGACGGAGAATTGATTTCCAAAATTAATAATTACTGAACCATTAAGTCAATTTTAAAAATAAAATGTTTTGTAATTTTAGGAAATCCTGAAATTCGTCTGTCCTATAGCTTTCATACAGAGGAGAATTATACAGTTTGGAAAGACAAACCGTTGAAGATAGTAATAGAAAATGGTTACGCAAGTCTCGTATGGTAAGTTTGTGTAAAAAGGGCATCATTTTTCAGTTCCAAACGAATTAAAATTCGGTGGTAATTTGCTTAGATCGTAATTTTAGAACAAGTTTCTAATGGTGGCCATGCACGACCAAGTTGACCGTGCCATTAGCACGAGATTTGAGAAAAAAATTAATTTGACCGTGTGTGGATGTCACGTGAGTGCTAGAGTGCGTTTCATCAAATAGTTCCTATGCCGTAATGTTGCCTCTACTGTTGTAAGACCAATAAGATATCGCTACGCGGCTCAGGCGCTACTAGAAATGGGTAGCACACCTTTTTAAAATGAGGATCGTGTGAGGCACTCTTTTTACAAAGTGTGCTAGCACACTGTGCTACCACGAATGAGGCGAGGCTGCGGTGGCTTGTGAGCACGAACGTGATGGAGTGTGTCAGTGAGTCACGTGCTCGCCGACTTACCGTGCGAGTCGCGTGTGTGCTTTGTGGTGTGTAGTGAGTAGTGAGGACAACGCGACACGACACGGCACACATACGAACTTGAGTAGGCAGACGCGCGGTGAGTTTTGTCTGTGGTGTATGTTTGTGCTAGCAACAGTGAACAAAGACATCAATGATCAAAATACACAAAAAGAGTGAGTGACTCGATCTACTGACTCATTTCGTTCAGTACAAAATGTTCTGTGTGCTAATCTGTGCCACTGTGGTGTGTGCTAGCACATCAAAATAAAATGAGTGAGTGACTCTTTTCATCCAAGTGAGTAGCTACAACTGTGCTAGCACGTGTGGTGAGTTACCCAACACTAGGCGCTACATAATAGGGCCATATTTAAAATGTAACAGTGGAGCCAACATTACGGCAAAGGAGCTATTTGATGAAACGCACTCTACAACGATCTTTTGGTGCCTGAATGATATTGACAAAAATTTACGTAAATAGACCTAATAGAATATCCTAATAACACTAAACCTAACAACAAAACAATGGCTTCAATAAATTCCTCCGCATCAATGTAAACTGGCAATGTGCCCAGAGACTGGCGGCATTGCCACGTTGGCAATGACCGAGTTAAAACCCAGCCCTTGGGTCACGGGAAATGTCAAACAACCGTTTAGAGAATGATTGGAATGATGAAAATGTTTAGAAGCGACGAGGCGCGGGATATACACAGGCGGTGGGGCGAGGTGCGTCTGGTCACTCCTATACATTTATATAAAGGAGAGGCGCAACGCCCGTGCCCGTGTATGTCCCGCATCGTAAGCCTGCCTTTTATCTGTATATGAAGGTGCAGGGGAAAAGTTACAGACTGATATTATATTACTGGTTTCAGGTGTGTCAACACGTACTCAAAATATGTAGGTTCTTCGTTAATACATGAATATTTTGTACCAACTACCAAATTTTCAAACGATAATGTCAATATTTTAAATGTGAGTATTAGTTATTTAAATCTGTTATTTAATCTCGTAGACTAATTTGACATTTCAAGTGATTGTTGTTTGTTTTAATTTGGAGTTTGACATTTGCACGTGGCAAATTAGTCTACGAGATTAAAAACAGACTTTAATACTGTCATTATCATCGTTTTCTTGGTCATAACCCAATTGATTTGTGGTCGCCACAACTACGTGTCTTCTTCCATACTTCTCTAAAATACTTTCTATTACTTTATTTATTTTTATTTATTTATTTATTTGAAAGGTACACCAACGACGTGTTCACTGGAAGCATTAACAAAAAGGAAAAATAACATATGTATTGAGTTATGGTGAGCTAGTCACTTACAGGCGTACACAGCACTAAATTAATTTATACTTCTCTTCTCTTAATAGATAAAGATAAGATGAAGATAAAATGGCTAGGAAGGGTCCTAGCCATATTATCTTCCACATAGCTCATCCATCGTATATTTGGGTGTAGGACGTAGGTACCCGAATTTCCACACAACTTTTCAGTCACGGGTGCCATTTTACACTCATTTCGTCTATCCAGCTGCATGCGATTTCATCCCTTTTGTAGCTCAACATTCTGATGCATACAAGACAGAAAGACGGATATCTATGATAGAACCATTGTTTTATAAATCTACCCCATAAGTATATGGGAAATATGGGAGACGCAGATTGTTACCGTGACCTGCCGTCATTTCATTGATCGCTATCTATACCCCATTTGAAATAAGATTAGACATTAAAACAAACCCTTTCACAGTCCGTTCAATCGATTTTGACTTCTATACCGTAGGTATAAGGATAGCATTAAAAGCAAAAAAAGTTACACAATACCAACTATCTACTGCGGCTGCCATTTGTCATGCCACTAACGCAATAGAATTCAAAATCGGTTGAACGGAATGTAAAAAAGGCTTATCTACATATATGTCTAATCTTATTTCAAATGGAGTATACTTATACATAAAACAAAATTACATCGAAGTGTCTAAGATTTTTTTTCTTTAAGCCTAAAATCTGAAATAGGTACACTAGTTTACACAGTGTCTTCTTTTACATGGTACTTATACAAACTGGTGCAATGTGGGTATACATAGCTACAATACATCAGTGAGCTATTGGGCTCTCCTTCGGGAAATACAGAATACAGGCGTGTTATGATCCTGCCAGGGTTGCGGAATAGTCCGAAAGGGATACCGGGACCCTGGCAACAGGCAACTGAAGGAACACGGGTGGGTTTTAGTCAGTAAGAGTCTGACACGCCCTTCCGATCCGCCCAGAGCAGGAGAAGTCATATGATGATTTCCCACCCAAAAAAAAAAAAAAAAAAAGGGCTCTCCTTCGGGAAATACAGAATACAGGGTGTTATGATATTTTATCTGATTTCAGATCAAAAACGTTACGGCTGCTATGAGTACCAGGTGGGCGTGCACAGTCTTACAAGAGTATAAACGTCCGGATAAGCCATATCAATATCTAAATCGTCAATATACTGCAAAAACTTTACGATTTAATCTTTATGTCAGAGGTGCAAGTAAGTGTTTTTTTACCTTATAGCACTTTGACATCGACGTCATCCGACCTATATTCTCTATCCCGTGGGAATATTGAAATAACTGGCCCTACTCCTCCTCTACGTCATACAAGGAACCTCCAAGGAAGGGAATCAAATCAAATCAAATCAAATAATTTATTTGCATAATACATGTTAAATAAGGTGTTACAGGTGTATAAGGTACCCGCCCGGTTTTATTTTATTTTCAATAAAATAATAAATAATATGTCAGCCCTATGAAAGTAGGTAAGAATTCTGTGCCTATAGGGCCTCTGCCTCAAATCTTGCGGGCAGCGGGGCGGCGCGCGGCGGCGGTGGAGGCGCGGGAGCGGCAGGATCTAATGATCGAATGCGTAAAATCAAATGGACCGGCGGCGCGGTAGCGACGATGTTGTCGCCGTTGCTCAGACATTTCGTTCGTGAATAAAAACAACTATTTCGACGACACAACCACGAACACAACAGTACGCCAATACAGTGCCGCGCGATCTGCCCGCTGGTTTCGAGAATGGGTCGCCGTTGCCCGTCCCGCTCCCGCGCCGCTGCCGCCGCCACCCTGTTGCCCGCAAGATTCGAGGCAGAAGCCTAACAGACGTGAATTATCTGCGAATTCACTATAATCAAAAGTCTCCAAAAAGCTGGAGTGTAAGTTCGAACAAGAATATCACTAATGAATGTAGATTTCTGAATTTCTGAACTTTGTTTGATGTTAATTGTAAGCCTAAATGATTTTCAATTTTATAAAACGTTTCATTATAATAATCGAAAATAAGTTACTGAAATTAGGCTGAGAAACGTCAAATAACGGTCCCTGTCCATCACTTCCATTCCAACAAATTGATGCAAAAACACAGATGTTTTGCCGTGAGACTGATTTGTTCGGCGAACCTGAACGCGTAATCGCGCCGACATCCTAGCTTAAGCTATACCTAGTTTAGCTTAAGTAAATTATCGGATGTTTAATTTTAAAGTCTAGATTAAGTAAATTAAGTTTAAAATTTGCATGCCTAATAGACAGAATGTACAAGGCACTGTAAATAATATTCTAACACCAAATTGTAAATACCTGCATTCAAAGCAAATCAATTTATTTCATTTCATTTCATTTCATCCGTCTATCGCCTTCCGGTTTTTCGAAAAATATGAATACGACAGATCGCTTTGGTTAGGACGCGGAATTATGGATTATCGCTAGGCTCTGCTGTAAGTTTTTTTTCACAATCATTGCTGTGATTGACGGATAACCTATCGTATAATTTTTTAATGGTACGCGCGTAACTGCTAGTAACCGCCTGAAGTATGTGAGCGGTGAGACGGGGGAGGGCGCCTTTGATAAAATTTGTATACAGAGTTAGCTTAGCATTGCTGAATGAACAAACGTTTGCCTTATTTCAAACCTTCAATCATCCTTTGTTTACACGATTGTCGATGGACCATATTGAGAAAACTAAACAGCCCTGAAAATATTTAAACTTTATAATTTTAACACCATGTTTTTAGTACATAAATTATGTTTGTTTTTTCACCAGGAGCAGTAATTTTAGCTGCAAACAACCAAAGTTTGACTTATGTAACGACTAACATGTCAGTTAACGATGGAGAGGCCAACTACACATATTATGAAGACGGCGACGACTTTCTGATGGATTTTTCTTGCACAAAACCAGATGATAATCCTAAAGAGGACACTCTGCGTTTGGAATATTACAATGCAGAAGGTACTTCGTATGAAAAATAATATATTAAGTAAAACTATCCATCTATCTATCGATTCGAAGTAAACAGGATGGCGATGTGGTCACCTGCATCCCGTCAAGGTATATATTTTATGGACCAAGTGATTATTAGGGCATTATAAAAAATACCCAGGCAGTTTGAAAAATGCCCAATATGAGAGGGCAGTATGATTACATCTATTGAAATAATCAAATCGACCGGGCATTATTAATTATGCTAGTCACATATGGGGCAGCACAATTAAAACCAGGTTTTATTACTATTATTTTGATTTCAAATGTAGAATCAATATTTATAATCAAATAAAATCTTTCCATTCGTAGACACTCTGCTGATCTATGATGACTGTACCATAATTAAATACCTGTGTATTATCAGATAGCCCAAAGACCACACGGCAATATTTATAATAACGAGGCAATGTGATAAATAAGGAAGTTCAAATTATAATTAATTATTTCGCCCTAATGCTACGGCTACACTATCGCGATAACGTGAAGATTCGCGTTGTCGCGACATGTCTAGCCAAGCAATTCGTCACATCGCGAACCATTCACGCGAAAATTTCTATGGCTACACTATCCCGATAACGCGAAGATTCGCGTTGTCGCAACACGTCTGGCCAAGCAATTCGTTACTTCGCGAATTATTCACGCGAACTCGTTGCCTTCGCGCGGCTGTCGGTAAACTACTGGACATCAAAGGGTTTTATCGCGACAAAGTTCGTGCTGTTGGCAACACTTCGCGCACCCTCTGTTTACAGCGAGACGCCGAACGGTCTGCACGTATTTGTCTTGCTGCACTTCACGTCAAAGCGCTTATATTTTATACAGGGTTCCGTAGTAAACAAGGAACCCTTATAGGTTCTCCATGTCCGTCTGTCCATCTGTCCGTCTGTGCGCGGCTTAGCGCAGATACCATTGGTACTAGAAAGCTGTTATTTGGGATGGATATAATTATAAACAACGCCGAATAAGTGGTAAAAAAAATCGTATTTTTTTTATTTTTTTATGGTACCTCCCCTACACGTAAAGTGGGGATGGTATTTTTTTTTCTCGTCAATCCCATGGTGTGGGGTATCGTTGAAAAGACCGTTTAAAAATAATGGGAGTTTGTGAAAAACCATTTTTAGATTCAGGGATCCGTTTCCTGAATATTAAGTGCTAAGCTTTAAAGTGCAAAATTTTTGTTAGAGCCAAGTGTCCCCCCCCCTGCCAGCTAAATGGTTGGGTTTGGATATGTGAAAAAAATCACGGCAGTAGTATATATAACTAAATTAAAAGGAAAACTATCACCGCTACGTAGGCTCCACAAGTTACCGAGTAATAATCGACCAACTTAAATTTGCAGCTGAAAACATGTTCTTCCATACATTCTATATGGGACAACAAGTTTCAATTACAATGTTAAATTTGTTTTATAAATTCATCCCAACTACGGAACCCTTAATTGTGCATGGTACGACATGCACCTGGCCGGTTTTTTTTGTAAGTTTGTTAGTAATTTCATTAAGAAATTAATTATGGACTGGAGCAACGAAAAAATATTTATTACAATAATAAATTTTACAACAAATAATTATTTGCCGACGTATAAAAAAGGGCAACCGCGTCTTCCATTTTTTTCCCGCGTCTAGTCCGCCTGAATTAACTACGAAACTCTGGCATTCGAGTTCGCCAGAATGATTCGCGATGTGAGAATTGTTCGGCCAGACCTGTCGCGACAACGCGAATCTTCGCTTTATCGCGACAATTTAATGTGGCCAGATATAGTTCGTCGTAGAGCGAACACGAATTTAATAGCTTTTGTCGCGACAACCCGACACGAATCTTCGCGCGACATAATTATGTAGCCGTAGCATAAGTAGCTTGTCATTATTCATAATGCGCGGGCATTATCAAAAATGCCCCTATTTATTACTTGGTCCATAACATATTATAAGGTGTATCTTTTCATACACGAAATCTCTTAAGGGGTCATTGTACTCATCATTATGAACAACTTTCACTATGGGACCAATCCCGAAATGACGAAAAAAAAAAATCTGCTGTTCCCTACATTTATTTTATGTTCGTATGGCTCGTCAAAATGTAGGGAACAGATGATTTTTTTTTTCGTGATTTCGAGATTAAAAGTTCGATTCACCTCCTAAAGTTTGTAAAGTGTATTTTTTAACACCTTATGTTATGTTCTGTGCCTGCGTCTATCCAGGGTCCAAACAATTTTCCGTATGAAATCAATGTTATCTATTTGACTCGAACAATTTTTGCACTCTTTCAAAAATTCGTACCTTGCAACGCTTACACGAAACCGATTTATTTAAAATCGTGCTCTATTATTACAAATTGATCTTTAAAAAGTAAAATAATTAGCCTTGGTTGTCGATCGATAGACTAGAATCTTTATATTCGATCGATGTTTCTTAAGACGCAGTGGTTATAACGTCAATTTCGATCGCACTGACAAACTAGTAAATAAGTGGCATTTCAGGGATTCTTCAATTTCAAACTAAGCATCGAGAAACACCACACATATTCCGTTCTGTCTTGAAATCAAACAATGATAAGTATTATTTGGACTGTATACGCGCTTCCAGAAATCCCGATAGAGAATATCGTTATAGAACTACGTTCATTAAAAGAGATTTACATGCTGGTAAGTAGTGGTGCTGTATTAGATACTAAATGATGTTGTATGAGTAACTTACAATACAGGGTTATTGGTAGCTCAAAGAGATGTCAGCACACCTGACGGGGTCCGTTAGGACCGATGCCTGCCAGGGTTGCGGAATAGTCCGAAAGGGATACCGGGACCCTGGCAACAGGCAACCGAAGGAACACGGGTGGGTTTTAGTCAGTAAGAGTCTGACACGCCCTTCCGCTCCGCCCAGAGCGGGAGAAGTCATATGATGATTTCCCACCCAAAAAAAAAAAAAAAAAAGGATTATTGGTAGAACACCAACAACCTCTTAAGGAGTCATTGTACTCATCATTATGAACAACTTTTCCTATGGGAACAAATATGAAATCGCGAAAATAAAACAGCTGTTCAGTACATTTATGTTCGCATAACTCGTCAAAATGTACGGAACAGTTGATTTATTTTCGCGATTTCATATTTGTTCCCATAGTAAAACTTGTTCATAACGATGAGTACAATGACTCCTTAAGAGGTTTTTAGGGGTATGAGGAACAGGGTGTAAAGTTCACTCATACTCCATAGAAAAGGGAGGATCCTCCAACCAGACGGGTGTTGTGTCTGGCGGGCAACTGCCCAACGATTGATGTTGGGTTCTCGTATATATGTCTTCTGCACGGTAAACTTTAATTGCGCGATGCAGGATTTATGTGACGTCTGTCTGACGTCAGGTCTTTGATGCGTAGTTCGCATGTGGCGATGTAGATACCGCCACAGGTTGTTGGTGTTTTACCAATAACCCTGTATAGAGGGTGTGAAAAAAGGTTGATACACAATGCCATTTTAACACTTTCCCGAAAGGCTGGACAACGGATGTGACGTGCAGTTTGTGCCTGTTTGTGTTTTTAAAGGATATTCCTTGCAAGGTGAAAGGATGTTATTGACTTGATATTTTATTTACAGATGCAGAAGAACATGCTGTGCTAATATTCGTCAATGGCCAAAAATTATCATCAGTTGTAAATAACGACAAGTCCTATGAATATTATATATTGAAGTATATTTATGGAGAGGTATTGAATGTTACATGTCGAAAAATGGACGTGAATATGAGAGGCTCTCTAACTTTCAGTTCTGATGCAAACATTACGAGCCAGAGTAAGTATATACCGATATAAGCCGACTCCAACAAAGTTAGGAAACCTTGGCATAATCAGATGATGATAGACTTGAATGGATTTGCGATATCTGGGGTTAATTTCGGTTAGCCGCTTAAAGTGTTTCATAAGGGTTTAAGATTTATGAAATATTGTGTAAAAATATGTCCTTGAAAGGGCGTTGCAGGTCTGAGAATCGTTCGTAATCTATTTTTTGAAATCGAAAATACAATACAATCTCAAAAATACATTCATTATTAATATTATTTTGATGTGTTTACATATCTCGGGACCATGAGGTCCAAGGTCCTTCGAAAGGCCTACGAGGGGTCGAAGTCAACTCTCAGAGTCACGACCTTAGATAATTTTAAATGGATAATCGTCGGTAGGTGCCTCATGCACCTACCGACGATTATCCTTGTATGCACTATGCAGTGCACTCAAAGATAAACGTTGGTTGGTGCAGGACTATTGCAGAAAATGTTAGAAGAGCTATGTCTGCGTAATCAATGTCATGGTATACATGGATAAAATGGCAGGGTCTTACTTGCACACTCATTAATGGGTCCCCGGAAACTGTCGCTAGCACATAGTGACGTAGCAACATATCCTGAGGTGCTTGAGGAGTCGAGAGGTATTCCATGACTATCAGGACAATCCCAGAGCCCGGGAATGGTCAATTCCCTATAAGCTTACTGGAATACTTCCTTCCTCCGAGCACGTTTGCTCTTGCGAATCTCTACTCAAGCCGGCTGATAAAGGCAAGAATTAGGTGGGAGCTCTGTTCCTCGTCAGTGTTCACTCTAGCCGGCCAATAAAGACAAGTCAGAGATGAGGAACAAGACTTCTTCCGGGAGGGTTCGGAGGCTCGCCACTGCCCAACAGTTAGCCACATGCTGCGCTGTGGGTTTCTGTATCTCTCTTGGTCTGGCTCCTCATCGGAGGCTTGTTAAGGCAAAGTAAATGATTATTATTAAAGCCAATACGATGCGCGAATGCACGCGATGTGCGATGTGCGATGTGTGGAGCTCGTGGCTAAGTAATAACAGCCGCACGGGTCGATTCATCAGGTTAAGTTACGCTTGCCGGGGTTGGTCCGTGGATGGGTGACCATCTTTACATACCGAGACTTCTCCGTGCCTCGAAAGGACGTTAAGCTGTTGGTCCCGGCTGACATTCGAGGATCTTTGAAATTCGTTACGGGTCGTCAGAAGCCCGAAAGACGTATTACCCAGTTACTGGGTTGTGGCGGTCAGATAGGCAGTCGCTCCATGTAAAATACTGGTATTCAGGTGAATCCGGTTAGATTGGAAGCCGACTCCAACATAGTTGGGAAAAGGCAGATTGATTGATGCGCGAAAAGTAATAGAGTATTGTATTTTCAGCACTCGGGTCAGAGGCAGTTATTTCAACAAATATATCTACATCAGATATTCAAAATAAGTCTCTTATTTGTAGTATCAATAACACGGAAGTGGAAAAGCCAAACGCGAGGCTATTATTTTTGTCTGACGTTTGTGATCACGGTATGTAAATAACATCGTGTATTTTATTCTCCTAAATAAATATTATGATTTTCTTCATTTACTTCTGATTTTTTTTTTTAATTTACGAAGTTGTAATATTGATAAAAATATTACAAATGTACAAATGTACCGCATTCGCACCAAAGAGTTTCGCCCCACAAAAAAGTCCTTGTCTTTCCTTGTTATTCTCTTTTGGCCCCGAAATTATTTTTGTTTTATTTATTCGATAAAATATGTTAGTTTCGTTTCGCCCCACTTCTTGGAATCGAACCCTGACAGGCGTTACTTTGAGTAAATTATTTCATCACCACTGACTTAAATTCGAAGACATGTGACATCTACCAACCCGCACTGGAACCACTCCATCTCACCGAGAGGAGGCCTGTGGCCGCCAGCAGTGGGGACAATATAGGCTTATGTAAACATGATAATGTTATGAAAATATCATAATTTTCAGATGTTCGTATACGCGGCCTGCCTAGAAATAACATCCTGTACCAGTATACAAATGATAAATATCAATGGTGTATTGAATATCAATACTATGTGAACGATACTCTTAACTTAACTTGTGTAGCGAATGGAGGATTTGTTTCCAAACCGCCGAACAGTAACTGGAGTCCATATGTAAATCCGTTTCAATGGAAATTCGAAGGTATGCCTGTTGTGTGCGGACTCGTGGTCACGGGTGCGGACTCGTGGTCACACCATGTTGTAACACCAGTGTGACTAACAGGAATTATTTTTATGGGGTGCGGATTCGTGGTCACACCGCTAATATTTCTACACCATGTACCACTGAATTATTTATAGTGTGGTGAAAAAATATAGATATAAAAATGATTTAAAAAAAAATATAGATGGGCATTATTTTTCGATAGTTTATCCATGGGAAAGCGACAAAATGTGAACTAGTATCAAACGTGCTTGTGACGTAACGCACCTTGCGCTAATATTACATAGCCTCCCCAGCTGCGAGCAACTTTGAAGTAGCGCTCGTTGGCTCGCGCGCGGTTGCTCATAGCTCTAACCTAATCTAACCCATTTCACCCAGAAGACAATTTTTCGAAAATTATTTATAATCTAACGGAAATAATACCGATAGATTATAAGCTAACGGTTATCACAATCTTACGGTGACACTTAAAAGAGATGTATCGAGTTCAAAATGAAGACTTATTGAAACAAAAATTTATCTCACCGCACTAGTTGAAAATGATAAGTGGTACATGGTGTAGAAATATTAGCGGTGTGACCACGAGTCCGCACCCCAGGCAAATCGTTCCTGTTAGTCACACTTGTGTTACATCCTGGTGTGACCACGAGTCCGCACCCATGCCTGTTATATTACAAAACTTCTATACAGGGTGAAATTGAATTAATGGGCATCCTCTTAAGGGGTCATTGTACTCATCATTATGAACAACTTTCAATACTTCCTTTTTTTTTTAAGGTAAAACATTGTTTGATACTGCAGCAATTGAGACATCACCACTTTCACCAATTAAGTTTACTGATATACCATTTATTAAGATTTTGGATGCAAACCACAACGGAACTAAAATAAAATGTAGTTATTTTCCAAACGGAAACGTCGACAAATTTTCAAGAACAGTTGAGATCATCCTCCGATTGAAACCGGAATTGGTATCAGAAGCTGACGAAGATACTTCAGGTGATTGATGGCAATTTATTTTAATGATGTTTCTAAAAAGGAATGGCCAGCAAGTCTCGGGCACCATGGCCTGTCCTGCTGCAGGAGTGCAGGCCGCATAGCACGGCAAGCCAGCATCAACGATATTATTCTTCAAGCCCTTATCACCGCC
Source organism: Lithophane ornitopus (assembly GCA_948473465.1). NCBI lineage: Eukaryota > Metazoa > Arthropoda > Insecta > Lepidoptera > Noctuidae > Lithophane > Lithophane ornitopus. The sequence continues at coordinate 3,825,290 of OX419642.1, read as the reverse complement.
GGCGTACCAACGGTATTAGAACCAAACGGTTTGGGAAGAGACCAGATGGCATGACGTTGACGCCTTGGCAGGTGGGTAGGCCTCTGGTGTGGGACGCAACCTGTGTCGAAACCCTAGCGTCATCCCATGTTCCCAGCACGGCGGGCTGTGCTGGCGTCACTGCTGCGGCTGCTGAGACCCTCAAGTGGCTCAAATTCTATAACCTTATGGGCAACTGCAGTTTTGAGCCGTTTGGGGTCGAAAGTCTCGGGTCATAGGGCCCGAGTGCGCGTTTCTTTTTTAAGGAAATTTCTCACCGACTGGTCGACACGTCACGTGACCAGAGGACTGGCTCGTTCTTTGGCCAAATAATAGGGAATATGCATGTGATTCAAATAAGGGTTAAGTATTATATATAAACTATATTACTTCAGTATTATTCTTCAAGCCCACACATACACAACACACAACTCACCAATACACCCCCACTCACACACACACATACACGCACACACACTCACACACACACGCACACTCCAACATTATTTAGTATTATTTGTTTTGTTCAATTTATTTTTTTCTCTTGATAGTTCGCTAATTATTACGAATTCTGTCCATTTTCAAACATCCTATTAAGATTTATAATAGCTAACGCAAACCATGTCTCAATTTAAAATTTAAGATAACGCAACTCAGGCCCCCAAGATACAGGCGCTGCCTAGTTTGGGGACCACTGTTTTAATTACATGTTAAATATTCTAGTTACAGTAAGCATGCAATGTTATTATTTTTGAAATTAACTTTGTAACAATGGACCAATAAATTATTCTTATTCTTATTCTTATTATGCCTCCATCAATATTTTAGAATAATATTTCTTTTAGACCGAGAATTTTTTTTTTTTTAATTGCCAAAAAACTGTGGGAAATTCAAATACTTGAAAAGCGACGCTATTGGTCAGACCGGATGTGACGTGACAGTCTATGACAACAATCAAAATTTCAATGTGTTTTGTAGGAGTGTTTGACATTGACTTGACACTTGTTTGTTTCTTGTCATAGACTGTTACGTCACCACACCAAATGCACCAAATGGAGGGCGTTTAAATAGCTCGGTCGGTTGGAAATTTTTTAACATTTTTAAGTACTTTAAATTGCATTTTTGCCGTCTACTTTTTTTAAACTATTATTTATAGATGTAAACTATCGAATAAATCATACATGCATATTCCCTATTAGCATTGCCATTCAACGTGGCAACGCTGCCAGTCTTCTGGGCACGTTTCCGGATGTCAGCGATGTGGACGAACACTTCAACGTCAACAAGTGTTCTTTTGTTTTTATATTTTTATTGGTATATAATTATTACAGTTGTGAATGATGTTACAAGTGAACTTTACAGAACAGAATTAAGTTGTAGTAAGCCTATTTATACTGTTCATTCCAGATAACAATTCGGAGCCTCCGATAGTTCTTATAGCTGTTAGTGTTGGAGCTGCTATTTTTATCATAACGATGGTCTGTTTAGTTTTGTGGCGCAGAAGGACGAAACGGCTCAATCTTATTGAGGTACTTACTTTTTTTTTACCACAACGGAACATCTCTTGGCCTGCATCTCATCTGATCGTAAGTGGTGATCAGGCCAAAGGTGGAAGCGAGCTTCACCCAGAATCCTCAACCATAGGAACTGGCTATCAGTAACCTTTCAGTTATTATAAGAAACTTCTAGGGTGTGATTCTGTAAGACCTCATTCTAAACTTCGAATCTGAATCCGCTGTAAGTTTCTTGATTGACATTCTAAAATCTCGGTTGATACACTAGCGCTACCCTTGCGAGCATGTCAGCGAGTTGAACTAAATTGACCGTGAGATTTTGACAGATAAAGTATGAGATGACATATGAAGTGGCATTCAGTAAGGTAATTCCCCCGTCACTTCAATGCTCACTTCGCACTCGAACCCGAACACATTTTGAACCTTATGCAAAGTGAGAGTGAATAGCGGCGTGAGATGCGAGTTGTTGTTTGTATTTTACAGAATCGACGTAGGTTTCAAAGGATGTACTATTAATATTACACACACTTGTCACCAGGTATGTCAAGTCCCAATGTATCAGGAGATTTACCTATTTCCATAGTCACAAATTCAGACTACAGCCTGGATATAGAGAATTTTCAACTCGAAAAAACTTCGGATTGAAATGGGCAATGGGATTGGTCGCACCCATCACCACAGTCATGTTCGGCAGTCATATTTGTGACCACAAGACCAGCTAGTCTAAAGTAATAAATGTCTATTTTCATTTCAGAACGCATACGATAATCTATCAAATCAAAACGACAGTCCAATACCAGCGTTTCCAAGCCAATGGGAAGCGAACTACGACGATTCAAATTATGCAAAAATTGATGAGGGAGTTATGCAAGAGAATTACAACTATGCAACAAACAATGACAAATTATATAGTATGCCTTATAAAAGACAGAGTAACATCAGTGAGAATCATTATACTGAAATAGACGATTATTTGAAGCCTACACCTGATGGACTAGCAGCTAATTCGAACACTGCTCAACCTGTCAATTACAACAAACAAACAGATACACAAAAATCGACAGCACCCCACAGTTCGAACAATCCAATTTATAGCAACTTTTGTAATTCAAATCAAGGCACTTACGAGAACTTAAGACCTATCAATAAAGGTAATGAAAATTACAGTAATGTAAAAAAACCGAGTAAAAGTAAAAGTGTCACTTTTAGACAAATAAGTAATGACTTAAGACCAGGACGTAATTGCAGTGAGGGAAACTCCAGGCAAGATGGTGAGAATAGTGAACGTAAAGTAAAACAAAACAATGATAGTTATTACGCTAATACAGGCCAGAATAACAATATGCAACCTGGTGATATGCATAAGAAACCTAATTATGAAAATCATTTTCTTCAAAATGAGAAATCTGACAAGCCATTAGATTCAGACTACGCTGAGCCGTATGATGAGCGTGGCATAGGTTGCAAGAACGACTTTTATAGATAAACTGATAAACAAATTAATAAAATACTCAGAAAAAAACACAGCCTCATGACATTACAGCAACTTAAAATAAGAAACAAAAAAATATAAGTAAAAACTGACTGAAAAGATAATAATAAAAGGAGAAAAGAAAATGAAAGAAAATATGTAATGTTGTAAAATGTAATGTAAATAAATATGTAATGTTGTAAAATGTAATGTAAATAAATATGTAGTAATATGTGATGTAATATGTAATGTAATGCATTCAGTACGATGCTTAGTTAGTTATGAGGATCTTCTACGAGCTCCGCATAACCAAATGAGAATCTCAGGATTCGCCGATTCCTCACGATGTTTCTCTTTATTTATTGAAGCAAGTGATAATTATACAAAACGCACATGAATCCGTAATGACAAAGGTGCGTGCTTTGGATTTCTGAACTATAGTTATAGTTTTTTGATAAAATGACTACAGATGTATTTCTATTATAAAATTGTAATCAATCTTTTTTCCTTATTTTTTCCGCCTTCGCCTGTTAAAAGATGATATCCATTACATTCCTACTCAACACACGTACTCATAAACAAGTATTCATAGTAAAACAGGATCTCAGTAAGTTGTAGTAATACAGCTGATTACGGGGTCAACGGCCGCGGGCTTCGCGCCTTTGTAGTTTCACCTTGCCACAGTTATAATAAAATAACAGTATTATATCTCGGCAGTGATCTTGAAATAATTACCTACGGCCGCTCGGTAGATAAACCTTCCGCGTCCGTGCGTAACTGATGCGTACTGATATTACTGAGATTACGAAGCGCGTCGTTTCGTCCGTTTTCTATGATGATAATAATACTGTTAATTATTTATACTGTAACCTTGTATACTCTAGCTAGCGATACTAATGTTTAAAATAAAACCAAAGTTATTTTACTTAAAAGTTTTATATTTTTACAATTATTATTTATTGATTCATTTATAAATATAATAACAAAATAGTTAATACATTTTTTATAATAATTATTATGGTTTTATTAAAAATATAATAAGTATAAGAAATAATATTATGTAGTAAGTAAGTTAGAATTTAAAAAATCACATTTACTACATTTTTATTAAATGTCATACGAAATATAGTAAAAGTTTTACTATTTTTTCACTTTCCCATTTATAATAATAAATTTTCAAATTTATTGAGTTTCACAAATTTTAAATAAAATATAAAAAAATTAGGTCTTATAGAAAATGGACTTTGGCTAGTTTAACACCTTTTTATATTTATTAATATTTTAAAACGTTCTTAATTATCACATAAAGCTATGAAGGACGGTTTTATAAAATATTATTTAAAACATCATTTTGTACTTCTTAAAACTTTATCTAGTTGAACCTACTATTCATTTTATAAAAACCAACTACCTCGTCAAGCGACTGCTGAGGTCTTGGTTTCGATTCCCAAGTCAAGGCGATTTGATTCACTTTGCGTCCAGCGCTCGGTGTGGTAACACGTCGCGTTCTGGTTTGCAATTGGTCAATCGTCATCCTGAGGATGCCTCGTTGAGAGGTGAAACACGTGTCGATTTCTTACAGGGTTTTTTAGGACTCTTGAAGAATAGTCAAGCGGAATAGGTTACTAAATATATCTACGTCTATTGTATTTTATAATGGATTTCCGCAAGTCACGCCTGAATCAATTAACTATCAGATTACATTGGTTTACTTGTGTAAGTAGATATAAATTCACAGATAATAAAAAATACCTTTTCCAGATAACTCCAATTTATTGACGCTTATTATTTCCATTGATATACCATCGCAAACACACTAAAATAAACTTATTAAAGGATTTTATTTAAATTCTAATTTTCCGATGAAATTGTTGATTTTTGTCTGTCAAAGTCACGACAGATACAAAAAGGGTGGTTTTCACAACTTTTTTCTTAAAATTCTGTTTTATAGTCGACTATTTCGATTACAATCTGTGCCGAAGGCATAATCTTACCTCTATTTCGTTTCACAACTAATCACTTGCTAACTAGCGTTTATAAATAAAGAAAAGTTAAAAATTGAACTAACCATTTGCTTAGCTAAACAGTCGCTAATCACTGATTAGCGAGATTTTTATAAATAGACGGACGCAGAGGACTCTGCGTCCGTCCGTTGAGTGCAAGATCGTTCGCTCGCGGCCGGTCAGGTCACGTCCCGCACCCCCCGGTGTGGGACGTGACCTGACTGGCTGCGAGCGCGACCCCTCCCTCAGTTGGTCAACTGTTTAGTTAGCAAACACGGTGTCGGATAGAAACATTTTAAAATCTTTTAGTGAAAATAACGTTTTTTTTGTTGTTTTCGGTCATTTATTTTTATATTTAAGTCAACTACCCATGGTTTGAGTGACAAAGGTGGTTACCCTTACACCCCAAGATCTAATGCCAGGTAAAAACACAATGGCACACCAGTAGGTACCCAGTCGCCACTACTAAATGCCCGATCATAACAGGGAAGCCAATTTTAAAGAACTGCATGAAGCTGATCTTGTAGCCATGTTGTTCAGCCAACCCGACGCAGACAACGTTGGAGCTGGCGCCTATTAGAGTACCGTTCCCTGGAAATTAAACAAAAAAAAAATTGTCTAACAAAAAAAAAAACATATTGTCTAACAAAAAAAAAAAAGTTATAGTTTCGGAAGTCTTTGGTTTAGAATTTTCGTTTTTTGCCACCGATTCCCGAAATTAAAGTTATTTTTCACTTTTTAGCTGTGGTACCTATCCTTTGACAGCCGTCAGAAGCCCGAAAGTCTGACAACCAGTCTTACCAAGGGTATCGTGTAAACCAGTTACTGGGTTGTGGAGATCAGATAGTAGTCGCTCCGTGTAAAATATTGGTATTCAGCTGCATCCGGTTAGACTGGAAGCCGACCCCAACATAGTTGGGAAAAGCCTAATAAAATTGATTGAGTTGTGGTACCTATGTAACACAAATTCGAATATCACTACCTTATATAAATGTAAATAGCAGTGACGGAGTCACTTTAAAGATATAGTGTGGGAAAAATACGTAATATTGAAGCTAACTCAAAAAATACACAAGCAAAGTGAATAAAATTTATATGGGACTACCACGCAAGCTGACTCTACCAAATGAAAAATATTTTTTTAAATCCATCCACAACTGACGAAAATATGGAGGCATAAATGCTATTTAAAAAAAAAACAGGCGTACAGCGCGGCCGACATCATTTAGCTTATTTTTTTAATATAACATGTAAAAATGATTCCGATAACCTATTTACGGAATAAACAATTTCATTTCTTTCAAAATCTTTCTGATTGCGACAAAAATTGTGTGGGGTTAAACAAAAAAATTCACTCTTACCTCCCAAACATACTCCGAAAGACAAGGCCCATATCAACGGCGCCATTGGCAGGTTGAGCGTTGGATGGGTGCCCAGTGACGTCACGACTCGAACCATCATGGTCGTTAAGGGTACGTTGTCTACGAACGCTGATGTTATTCCCGACACCTGCAAGTAGACTTGTTGTATTAAGGCGAAAGCGTCAGGGTAGCCCACGAAATTAAAATTTCGGTACCTATCATAATAATTATGTTGATCTAAATATGATTCGCGGTCGTATCAAATATTTATTTATAGAATCATGAACATAATTTTCTAAGTTCATTACCATATTGAATGACTATTTCATGAATCAAAATATTTTATTTCACATAAGCCTACATGGGCACTTATGAAACGTCAGAAGGTACGGTTCCAATTGGTCGTTTCCTATGGAGAAGAGCCGGCCAGAAATTCCACGGTTACTCTTTTAAAAGAAAGTAATAATTGGCTTTTACAATATTTTCGATTTACAGTGTTAATAGTTATGGGAGGACAGTGTAGGCTTTTCAAAAAGTTTCAGGTAGGTTAGGCTAAGCCTACAATGTTCTCACATTCACAAGGTAGAAAATAATCTATATAAAAGATAAATAAGATAATAAAGATAAAAAACCTATTTAAACCAAATGACATGATTGCCATTACAACTGTAACAAATCTGATTAATTATCATGTCTACAAAAGCCACTAATAAAGAGTTGAAATTAAATTGTAGATATATAATGTCAAATAATATTATGATTATGTCTGTTAGGGATGAATGTAAAAAATAAACATGGTAATTTGGGAGCAGATAATAGACTCTTACGTAATTATGCCGTTAATGAGGTACCAGGGAAGCCACATGTGCAGAAGGAATTATTGCCAAACTTCCTTGTCATCAACGTAGTCTTTAATGTTATAATATGCTTTTTTAATAAGGACACGTTTGATGAGGGTTGAAATCATGACATTTGCGGCAAATTCTGACATAAGGAGGTAGAGTGCGTTTCATAATCAAATAGTTTCTATGCTGAAATGATGGCTCTACTGTAGCAGGACCAATACGAATACGCTACGCCGCTGAGGAGCTGCCTTATAGGTCCGTTTTTAAAATTTTGCTGTGGAGCCAACATTACAGCTTATCAACTATTTAAGATAGATAGATATATAGATAAAACGTTTATTTGGTGCACACAAAAGACAGCACAACATACAAAAAACGGTTAAATAATAACTGATTACAGTACTAAACAACTACAAGGAGGCAACAGACAAAAGAAAACTGAACACAGTGATGACAATATTGTCTATGACACACTATAAAAGATAACGAAGCATACAAAGCGCGGTGTGCGTCTCAACGTTGCACCAAATGGGGGTCCAACTCAGCATGTGTCAGACATACCTGACGCTGATATTCTGCTGGATCCCTGCAGTGACATACGGACGTCGAGCAGATATATTAAATATGTGAATATTTGGTTATGTGAAAAGTGGATCAAAATTACGTAACGCACGTATTTGATGAAACGCACTCTATATTGTTGATTCTAATGATTATAATTTTGTAAAGCCATGTTGTGAAAAAACGAACCTGAGGCCCCAGATAAAGTGACATTCTATCAGCGATAACTATGATGGAAAAGGCAAAAAGCTATCGAAAAGCTTATTATGTCAATCGTGTTGAAAGTCGTTGTAGAAATACGAAATGCTTTCAAAGCGATCGTCACTTGACATTGATATTATACTATCGATTATAACTATACCGAAAATGAATGCTATAACAGTTTAAAATTGTTCGACAGTTTATAGTCTAACAGTGGTAATAGAAATAAATTATAAACTATCGGTTTTGACAATGTTACGGTGACATACCAAACTCAAATTCAAACTCAAAACATTTCAAACTCAAAACATTTATTTCAAATAAACCAATTACAGGTAATTTTGAATTGTCAAGGGGTCGGTCAGTCAGAAAGATGAAGCTAGTTGCCCATTCCAAAGCGTAGTAGGTTCCTATGGAGAAGAACGGGCAAGAAACTCCACAGACACTCTTTTAAATCAGAATATTGTTACAATATATTGGTTACATAATTTATGTTCAAATTATACATGTGAGTAGGTACAGTGTAGAGAAACGTGCACGTTAAAAGAGTCCGTAATTAAACGATAAAAAAGAAACAAAACAATTCAAAAATGAAAATTAATTAAAATAAGTCGTGGCAGCTAAGAGATGACCAGTCCCTACTGACGGCGCCCGTTCACGAACATGACGCATGGATCAGCACCATTCAGCTCAACCATTTTGAAGGGAACTTAATGATCCAACAAACGCCACCATCAGCGAGACATATATATACAAGCAGAACTTACCCACACCATAAGTACTAGAGCCACAGCTAAGCGATCGCTCTCATCCACCCTCAGAATGAGAGCCTCCGTCCATCCACCGATGTAGCCAATCAAACCTAGTTTAGATAGAGCCTGTAATAAGAATAAGAATCAATTTATGTAAGGACATGGCTAAAAGGTCATATACAAAAAACCCAGAATCGCCAGCAACGAAATGTATAAAAATGGGTTCACTATAGTAAAACGACCCCAAAGAATTCTTAGATCACGGTTACAATAGATTTTTTTATTGTTCATTGATCATAAAATATCTTTTATACCACGTCATTTTTGCAGTAAATTATGATGTGTTTTTGATGAACATATTATGTTTATAAAAACGGCGCATATGAAATTACTGGCGATTATGGGTTTTTTTTTAGCCATCTCTTTTGTATGATTGATTTTTTAACAACACAAACACAGAAATATCTTTTTGTTTTTTTTTTTTGAATTCATAAGCCATTAATGAAAATTAAAAAAACAAAATTATTGATTAAATGAAACTCATAGATCACTAGAATATTAAAAAATTCTAGTAAGATATTAACTGGTAAAAGAGATAGTCTGTAATTTACGAATAATTATTATATCAGAAAAAAATGGGTCCAAAAAATCGAGAACTCAAAATCAATTTTTTTTTTTCACATATGCCTACTTGGGCATTTATGAAACGTCAACTCCACGGTTACTCTTTTAAAAGAAAATAATAATTAGCTTTTACAATATCTTCGATTGTATCGAACTGAACCGATCATCTGAAGACAATTCTCGTACCTACTTAAAAAAAGTTTAAATTCAAGTCGCAATCTTGTCAAAAATGTTGGTAAATTGATTGCATTTTTGACAGATTGCGAATGAGATGTAAACGCGAAAGTTCTCAAAAATAGCGGGAATTGTCACTTTGATATTTGAAAAAAAAAAAAAAAAAGACAATAAAATATCTCTATATTTTAAAGGCTAGGGACGAATAAAGATAAGAATGGAAATAAGTGATGGATCACCTCCATAAGCACAAAGAGCGCCGCGAAGAAGAGCAGCGTGGACCACTCGATCCTGTGCAGCACCGGCTCCAGGTCCTCGCGGTCTGCCAGCGTCAGCAGCAGCAGCGCGCCCAGCAGGGCCGTCCAGCCCAGGGACACGCGGTCTGGGAGAAGGAAGGTATGATAAAGAAAGAAATAAATATACAATATGTTAAAAAACCTTGTCTGATCCGAAAGGGGCACATATGGCTGCAATAAAATTACCAGAAAAAAAAAAACCCCAATTTCATTATAAATTATCAAATTTTCTACAGAGGTCATAAGTTATAAGTTATAACTTTTAGATACCCACTAAACGACGGCCGCCCGCGTCCCAAGTAATAAACCGGTAAATGAGGATATTTACCGGTTTATTACATGAAAATTACACAATTAATTACATTGAAAAAAATGAAGTGAATTTATTTTTTATTTTTTCAGTATGATTTTTAACTAAATCCTCACGGATCGGATAGGGTTTTGTTACAAGCTGTATAAAGACAAGGTATTTAATAGGACTTTCACAGTGAACCTACGTAGGTTCGAACCCAGATGGGCCAAAGTAAAGAGACTTTGTGTAAATTATTTCATCACCACAGCTTTCAAAACGGTGAAGGATTTCAAACGGCCGTGAAGGAAAACATCGTGAGGAAACCGGCATGTCCTAGAACCAAAAATTTGAAGACTTGTGACATCTACCAACCCGCACTGGGCCCGCGTGGTGGATTACGGCCCAAAACCTCCTACCGAGAGGAGGCTTGTGTCCCAGCACTGGGAACATTATATGCTGATTATGCACAGGAAGAATACAGACTTAATAGAATGACACAATCATAGAAACGGAAAAATGTATAAAAATACAAAAAACAACGGAAAAAAACAGCTTGTACGATGCCAATAGGCTCCCCGGTCGTGTCCTCAGCAAGATCAAAATCAATCTGCCTAGCGTTTTCCCAACTATGTTGGGTTCGGCTTCCAGTCTAACCGGATGCAGCTGAATACCAGTACTTTACATGGAGTGACTGCCTATCTGACCTCCACAACCCACACTGGGCAATACGACACCCCTTGGTAAGACTGGTTGTCAGACTTTCGGGCTTCTGACGACCCGTAACGACTGTCAAAGATCCACGAATGATAGTCGTGACCAACGTGCTTTCCGAGGCACGGAGTAGTCACACAGACCAAACCCGGCAAGCGTACCTTAACCTGATGGATCGACCCGTGCGGCTGTTATTACTTAGCCATGAGCTCCTCCTGTGTCATCAGCAAGATGATGAGACATAAAAAAATCATTAAAAACTTTTTACAAAAAAACAAACCGACTTCCAAAAAAACACTCAAAACTGAAAAATAACTTTAATTTCGGAAGTCGGTGTCTTTGCTTTTCTATTTTCGTTTTTTGCCACCGACTTCCGAAAATAAAGTTATTTTTCAGTTTTGAGTGTTTTTTTGGAAATCGATTTGTTTTTTTGGAAAATGTTTTAATTTTTAACTTTTTAGCTGTGGTACCTACCCCACTTAAATTCGAATACCACTAGCTGATGTAAACAACAGTGAAGGAGTAAATGAAAACATCGTCTAGTGGGAAAAATACGTAATATTGAAGCTAACTCAAAAACTACGCAAGCAAAGTTAATAAAATTTATATGGGACCACTTCGGAGGCATGAACAACCATACAAAAAAAAGATTCATCAAAACCGATTCATAATTGGCGGAGTAATCGGGTAACATACATACAAAAAAAACATACAGACGAATTGAGAACCTCCTCCTTTTTGAAGAAGTTGGTAAAAAAGTACTTTTAAAATCACTTACTGAACTCAGGAATGGAGTGAAGAAAGAACACGATGACCACAAACAAAATGGCGACGGTGCACTTTATCAGTAACACCTTGTCTCTTATCTTGTACTGAAAACCACAAAATACATGTATATACAGGGTAATTAATCTATCTAATATAGGGTCCCTTTGTGGCGGTATCTACATCGCCACATGCGAACTACGCATCAAAGACCTGACGTCAGACAGACGTCACATAAATCCTGCATCGCGCAATTAAAGATTACCGTGCAGTGGACATATATACGAGAGCCCAACATCAATCGTTGGGCAGTTGCCCGCCAGACACAACACCCGTCTGGTTGGAGGACCCTCCCTTTTCTATGGAGTATGAGTGAACTTTACACCCTGTTCCTCATACCCCTTTTTTTTTTTTTTTTTTGGTGGGACATCATCATCTGACTTCTCCCGCTCTGGGCGGAGCGGAAGGGCGTGTCAGACTCTTACTGACTAAAACCCACCCGTGTTCCTTCGGATGCCTGTTGCCAGGGTCCCGGTATCCCTTTCGGACTATTCCGCAACCCTGGCAGGCATCGGTCCTAACGGACCCCGTCAGGTGTGCTGACATCTCTTTGAGGCGCGCGTGGAACATGACGCGCCATCGACCCGGGCCTGGTCCTTATCGGACGGCGAGCTACCCATTGCTCGCCGTCCGCAAGCCCGCGTTCCTCATACCCCTAAACCTTTAACTAAACACACACAAATCCACATCACGCTTTGCCTCCCCGAAATGTTGGACAGCGGTGTATACAGCGTGTAACAAAAACTGTCCCATCCGTGAGGGTCGTGTAAGGGTAATGGTGTTAAGAATCATAATCGTGTTATCGGGAAACATAGGACCTAGCATCAATCCTCAACTTTATCATGTATATTACTATTAGGTCCCCTCTATGAAACCGGCGTTTTGTATGGGGAATTTTAAAGAAGGTGCATTTTTCGGTGTAGGCCCCGCTCGTCCCTTGGATCTTGCCCCTAATTACTTAAGTGTACCCACTCGCCCCTTTAAATGTTAGATGGCCCCACTCGCCCCCGATTGTTAGTAGGTTAAAAGTACAGTCAGCACCCTAAGTATAAATAAATATTGTTTTCTTAAAACTTCAATCAAAACCTAACAAAAAGTACTAGGCTTGCATGAATTCAAGACAGTATTACAACCATTAGTATTATCGCAATATTCAGATTTGGATGAAAGGGACATAAATAATTTATAACTAACAAAATTGCTTGCATGCAAACTAGGCTTGCATGAATTCAAGATAGTATTACAATTTCGTTTATTTATTTTCTTTCTTATCTATTTACATTTTTAAATATTTTTATAAAAACATTTAAAAACATAAAGAATAGAGGTCCGCCGGTGTCGGGAGCAGGGTCAAAGCTACCGGTGGTTAGGGTTGCTGAAACAGGAACCTCCTCACAATGCAAGCCGTATCAAGGAGCCTTCTGAATCAGGCCCTTGATCCAACCGCCTAACGAGAGCCTCGAGAGATGGTGGTCGAGGCTTTCGGCCATAAGCCGTTACGACAATCGGCACAATGATAGCCGAGCTCATGTTCCACGTGTCGACAACCTCGTGTGCTAAGTCGAGATATGTTATTTGTTTCTCTTTCTCAGCTTTCACGAGATTTTCGTCATGCGACACGGCGGACAGTATTACAATCATCATTAGTATTATCCCACTAATAAGATTTGGATGAAAGGCACACAAATAGTTTATAGCTAACAAAAAAGTACTAGGCTTGCATAAATTCACGTTTAGTTACACTTGGAGATAAGTAATAAACTAATTAGCAAATATCACAAAATTAAAACAAAACCTTCCACATTATAATACGAACATAGAAAGAGACGGCATTCATATTTTCTCAACGGGTAACATATTTTACCAAACGTTTTGTTTAATGGACCTATAAAAAGGTTCCTTTTGGTATTAATTATAGGTAAGTCAGGTAGCAAAAACTATCATAAGTGTCATGAGATGGTGAGATTGCAGACAGAGTTATTAAAGTAATCAAACATAGCGTTATTCATAATGTGTGCATTTTTCTGTCTGACTGTACCTTTTTTGGTTAAATTTCAAAGGAAATGCCGCAAGGGGCGAATCGGTACATCAAAATAATTATTTAAATGTCAACTTTCCACTCGCCCCTTCGTAAGGGGCGAGTCAGTACACCAAAATTATTAAAAATCGGGGCGAGTGGGTCATTTTAATGAAAGGGGCAAGATCCAAGGGGCGATCGGGGCCTACACCCATTTTTCATATTAACATTTTTTTAATTTATTTAACAACCATGAACACTAATGTTTTAAAACTTTTATGGACTAATGTTTAAAAACTAAGATAACGTATGCCACTGAGATTAAGCGACAAAAATAAGTTATGGCTAAGTTAAAAAAAAAATAGTGATCATTTCTGCTAACAAAATGAGGAGTCATTTTTAAGGTATTTTTTATGTTTAGAAAACTATAAGTAATAAGGTTTTTTTACTATTGGTAGTTGTCTATGATGGTCATTATTCGATATAATACCAAGCAATTGATGAATATTTTAAATCATAGAAGTGACGAGGTTCTCTATGTGTGAGAAAAAAACGCCAATTTCAACACCAAAAAACACTAAGTTAACCAGATGGCTGCGATCAATGATTAGCTGCGATAGATAATTATACCTTCTCTCTCATATCAGCCAGTGTCGCTTCGAAGCTTTCCTTAGAGCAAGTCTTGACCCTCGTCTCCTTCACCAACACGTCGAGCTTGACCGACAGCTTGCTAATCTTCCTCTCCAACCGTTGTTTGACGACCAGCTGGTCGCCGCTCAGGTGCGGGAGGGAGTCGGCAGCGCGCCGCCATATTGAAATCTGACGTCGGAGATCTGAAAATATTGAAGATTATTTTAGTGAAAGAGCGGTCGAAATTATGTTTTAATATGTAAGTTAATTGTTTAATACAAAGGATTAGATGGTCAAAGATAATGTTAAAACATAACCAATAAGAAAGTGGCTAAGGAAACACAAATGAGCTAAGAAACAATGAAAAAATAATTAATGATAAGATAATAATTATGGTTTTAATATATAAGGTGTATGTCTTCATACACGAAATCTCTTAAGAGGTTTTTGTACTCATCGTAGGCGTAAAATCAATATTTTTCGCTTTGATAACACGGGTAACACTGGTTTTCTAAGAGGAGGTGACCTCAACATAGTTGGAAAACGCTAGGTATATGATGATGAATAGTTGGAAAAGACTAGACAGACAGACCCCATATTACATGGGACTTTTTAACTGGCGAAATGTGGGTACCTACTATGGGTACACCTCTGCTTAGAACCCTTCGGGGAAACAAGGCGTGGTTATATAACGATGTTGACATAATTCTCCAAGAAATTGGTTTTCCAAATCTTACCTTGAACATCCTTGGACTCGTGTAACTTTAGCTTGTTAATATCCCTGAAGATGAACCTCAGTTGGAAGTAAGTCTGGATACCCACCAGCAGGATTCCGAAGGTCATGTGTAGTGTGAAGTTTGGGAAGTTGATACCCTGATGAAGAGAGGTTTTTAGTGACAATCTGGCAAGCGGTTCATGTACCAGTAAGTAGAACACTTATCCCACTCTATAGTATAATCAGCCTATAACTTTCTCACTGCTGGGACACAAGCCTTCTCTCTGTGAGAGGGAGTGGGCCGTAATCCACCACGCGGGCCCAGTGCGGGTTGGTAGATGTCATATGTCTCCGAATTTTTGGTTCTAGGACATGCCGGTTTCCTCACGATGTTTTCCTTCACCGTTTTGAGAGCAGCAGTGATGAAATAATTTACACAAAGTAAAGCGCCAAAGATCGTCACTCACTGGACGCCTGAAGGAGGACATCGCCGTCGAGGTAGACCGCGGCGAAGGTGATGCGCCGATCTAATCATGTTTGCGGGGCCAACATGGCCAGAAATCGCACAAAACAGAGATATTTGGAAGGAAAAAGGTGAGGCCTTTGCCCAGCAGTGGGACAAACTATAGGCTAATAAAATAAAAGAAGCGCCTGTCTGGGTTCGAACCTACGACCTACGACTTGTAAGTCACGGCTGTTAACACTAGGCCACCACTGCTCTCAGCCACGCTCAGCCTATGGACGCCTATAATACCAGAAGCATTGGAGGAGCGTTGCATCAGAGATAATGCTGAAGGGCTCCAAGCTAGTATTTTCCCCCTGCCACCAGTCTTACCAAAGAGTATTATGTTACCCTGTGCATAGGTTATGGAGGTCAGATAGGCAGTCGCTTCAGGTAAAGGTCTGGTTTTCAACTTAATTCGGTTAGACTGGAAACCAACCCAAAAATAGTCGGGAAAAAGATTGGGCACATGAAGCCCACTTGAGGGAAAATACTACATTTTATAAGTAAGTAAGTAAGGTAAGGAATTGTAGGTAAGGAATGTGCATAGATCACCAAGTTTGCTCATTCCATTTGATTGTAATTCATAAAGGTGTGTCCAAACCTAAATCGTCATTCGTGCTCGGCTGCCGCGCACGGCCTGCCGCGCTTTGATTGTACAACAACTGCGCGCGAACGCTTCTGACGACTGCCGCGCACAAACATTTCTAGGCGGCAGAAATGTGTCCTGCAACAGCCGCGTGTTACTGCCGCACTCTTGACGCTCAATGTTTGGACACACGTATATGAATATTTTAGTGTAACACAGGGCGATATTGCATGATTTCCTTTGATTTCTAATTCGGTGTTATTGGCTATGTAATCACAACAGCGAAGATTTTGACAACTACTTACGACGTTGCCAACTTTCAGAATGTACAGCTTTAAGGCGGAGACTGACTTTGCAACGTTTGCTTGTAATGTATCGAGTTTTTGTAACGCGTTACAGTAGTCAGTGCAGCGAGCCGAGCCTTTTGATGCGAGCATTGCGAGCGCATGTCAACCTTCACGTCCGCGATTCTGATAAAAATGGAGCTTGAGTTGAGTTTTAGTGTATCACCGTTTAGTGTATCACCGTTTTGTAACAAGAAATGGAGCGCGCTTGAGCCATGTGTTCGGAGTGAGTGTTCGCCGCATCTCGTGTATCGCGGGTTTGTAACACGTAAAGCCGTGTACTGACCGGTGTTACGGTGTTACGAGAATTCGTGCAGTCAGTACGTGGAAACGAGCACGAACATGCGAGCAACGAGCGGATGTTAAGCCATGTACTGTACGGTGTTACGGGGTGTAATGTAACATGTTACAAAGCGAGCATTCTTGCAGTCAGTACGTGGAAACGAGCACGAAGACGCGAGCAACGAGCGCATTTTACACGGAGTTTAGAACACGGCGTAACGTAACATGCTCGCTGCGAATGGTACATTACGCCCCGTAACGCCGGTCAGTACAAAGCTTTAAAAATAAACGTTGCAAGTAAGTCTCCACCTTTAGATATTAACCCCTTACTGCTTGCTCGACTTGCTTGTTGGAAGCTATGATGACATTCGGGGGGTCACCGACAGGGGTTGCAGTGCCTCCGAGGTTGCAGAACAACACCATCGACAGGAGAACTGGTACTGGGTCCAGTTCCATCACTTCACATAGTCTGAGAATAAAATGAAGAGCTTGGATTTAATCTGATCTCAAATACTTCCCAATTTTTGCTGTCATATCTGTCTCAATCAAGCTGAAGTGGCAATGCACCGATCATATTAACCGTAGAACCGATGACCGTTGGGGTAGACGTGTTCTTGAGTGGAGACCGCGAATCGGCAAATGTAAGGTAGGACGCCCTCAGGCTAGGAGGAGCGATCTTCGCAGGGTGGCTTGTAGCAGCTGGATGAGAGTTGCCGAGAATCAAGCTGAATGGCGTGCAATTGGACAGGCCTATGTCCAGTAGAGGACTGCTATATACTGATGATGATGATAGAAAATAAAACAGGATTGAATGTCGCAACAAAAAACATACGGGGCAGCCTTCGTACTGCGGATAGAAGTGAAAACTAAGCAACAATGCGTAACCTCAACGTAATTCAAACGGTAGACGGTAGATGGCGCTTAAACATGTCTTCAAGCGTGACGGTGACGATGACGCGAGTTCCATGATTTTTTTCACCCAAAAAGTGCTTTTCACTTCAAAAATTACATCGTTTGTATGGACAGTCGACTTACCGTATGGTAACTGGAGTCATGAGCAGCACAGTTGTGACGTTGTCGAGCAGTAACGACACTACAGCGGTGATCACGCACAGCAGAGTTATCAATGGCCATATCTTGCCTTTTGCCAGCTGGAAGACAAAAGATGCCAAGTTTGAAGGATGCCAAGACAAAAGATGCCAAGCTTCCTTTGGGCATTATTTACGGAGACGCGGGGCGTCGTGCAGCGTGGCGTCTCGTGACATTTTCTCTCGTTACGGTGTGGCGGCGACGCGTGAAGCGGCACTTATCATCGCACGCGTAAACATAAACATATAATATATGATGTTGTTCATAGAGATGCGAGGCGGGAAGAGTGGCGGTGCCCACCGCTGCGCCCGCGGCGAATCCTCAAGCGTGTAGTGATTCACGCGGCGGCGTTGTGCGATTTCCAAATAAGACTGGCAGACAGAAGGTTCTGCTTCATCGAGAATTTGCGCTTCGTGCGCCGCCGCTAAAATCGCTCCATTTCAAGCAAACGCGTGTAAAATCGCTTCTCCGCAAACGCACTCATACAATGTTTGAATTCAGTGCGGGCCACGCCACGCCGCACACTGGGGCCTGTTCATATAAAGTAATGCTCAAAAGTCCAAACTTAATTATAATGCTGTAGAATGTTTATTTTAATGGAAATATCAGTCAGAAATGAAAAAAATATAAAATACAACATTATATTTCGACTCCCGAAGCATCAGAATCATTAGAAAAGGTTAGTAATGTTTCTAAAAGCATATCTGTAACTTCGGGATCAAACGGTCTTCTTTTAACTACTTGCAAAGGGTTTAAATTTGTTATGACATGGTCAGAAGAAATAAGTAGACGATGAAAATATATCTTCTAAGTTACTGTCTTGAGGTTTTTCGAGAGAAGCACTCTCTATATATTTTAAAATCCTTGAAATCAAAATCAAAATCAAAATATTTTATTTCACATAAACCTACATGGGCACTTATGAAACGTCAGAAGCTAGGTGCACGGTTTCAATTGGTCGTTTCCTATGGAGAAGAGCCGGCAAGAAACTCCACGGTTACTCTTTTAAAAAATAATTGGCTTTTACAATATTTTCAAATTACAGTGTTAGTAGGCATGGAAGGACAATGTAGGCCTTTCAACAAGTAAGTACCAGGTACTTAACAAAATAGATGTTCAGTAAATCTACAGTCCAATAAGCCTACAAAGTTCTCACATTCACAAAATAGAAAATAATCTATATAAAAGACAAACAATAAAATAAAAAAACCTATTTCAGCCAAATGACGTGATTGCTATTACAACTGTAACAAATTGAATAATTATCATGTCCACAAAAGCCACTAGGAGTTGAAATTAAATTGGAGGTATCTATAATAATAGGAATAATGTCAAATACAATGATTATGTCAAGGATGAATGTAAAGAAAATAAACATGGTAATTTGGGAGCAGTTAATAGACTTACATAATTATGCCGTTTATAAGGTACCAGGGAAGCCACATGTGCAGAAGGAATTATTGCCAAACTTCCTTGTCATCAACGTAGTCTTTAATCTTATAATATGCTTTTTTGATAAGGACACGTTTGATATGGGTTTCAAATTTTCCATCGCTAAATTCTGTAACCGACTTTGGCAACTTGTTATAAAAGCGGATACTGTTTATAAGAAATGACTTGCTTGTTTTAGTTAATCTAAATTTGGGTATGACAATTTCGTGTCTACTACGTGTATTTATATTATGGAAATCGCTTCTTATTTTGAAAAGTCCTTGTTTCGTGATTTCGTGTTGAAGGAAATAATATCCTTGGGGTAATTTCTTATTATATTACATTGCCTCCTACTTAACTGTGCCTCCATCGTTAAAGATAGTGCTTGTTCGTTAGTTAACTTGTAACATTCAGGTACAATTCTTTCGAAAGATGTATTTGGACTAACAAGTTCTTGCATTTTTTTGGCTTCCCTGCGTTTTCCTCTAGCTCGCAAGCTCATTTGTGCTGCGTATGTTAACTCTTCATTAGAATGGCTATGACGAAATTCTGCAGTTTTCCTGCGTTTTAACTGGTCACTACATTCAACAAAAGATTTTATCGGCCATCCTCCTGCAGGCTTCTGATATAGTTTGAACTGGGAAACATTCTCCAAACAAGATTTTTCAGCTTCAAAAATCCTGTTTTTGGGTCTACCACATCTATCCTACTTATTATGTAAAGGACTTCTTAAAATTTCACATTGCTAATTTTAGTTCACTTTTCTTAGAATCAGGACAGTTGGTATGATGTCTGAGATAGGTTTCTAGGTCCATGAACTTCTTTCCCACGGATTTAAAGCTACTTTGGAATATAATCTCACATAAGTTTGCATTTTTCAAGGTGAAGTATGATTATGAACTTTCAAAAAGGTAAAGTTGTCTACAACAAAATATTATCAAAATTAGGTGCGACATACATGATTTATAACTGTTTTCTTCAAAATATATCTTATTTATTCAAATTAAATGCTAGGGACTAAATACTTTGATTTTATAGTAATATCATAACGGCTAACAAAAATTAGTGCGCAATAAAACTTTTTTTTTCTTGAAAATGCGCAAAGTTCTATTGCTAATCTCTTCAGTTCATTACTAATCAACACCTCGTAGATATTGTAAAAAATATTTCAAAAATAGAACTTTGCGCAAAAAGGAAAAAATATAAAATGTTTGATTGAGTACATAAAAAACCATACTATCACATAAAAACAATATTAGAATAACCATACCTTGCCTAGTTCCAGCCATGAATGCACTTCAATTAAACATGACGATAACTTGTAGAAATAATATTTTTAATATTCACTACAAACTCATGAACGTTATCGGATAATTCCTGATGTTGGTATAAAGTAAACTTTGAGCTGATGCACTGGACAGCAGGTAGCAGTTACTGATTCAGTATTTGTAGAAATGATGTGATACATTCTTAAGTCTACCCTTACACAGTTTATTTATTGAAATACCCTCATTTTGAAAATCGAGTTTTGAGCATTACGTTGGATGAACGGGTCCCAGTGTGCACTGCCCATCGCAACGGCCAACGGCCCGCGCCTCCGTAAATGAGACCTAACGTCTTCTAACTACGTTACAATCGCTTAATTGACCCGAAAAGTCGGGCCCCCGTATACTTGTTCTAGCTTCATACCTTAAATCCGAAGTGAACTCTCTGTAATCATCTGTGCCACTAGGCCAACGAGTCGTGAATAAACAATGATTTTCACATACATACATCATAACACATCTAAACAACATATCTCCACTGTAAACACATACATCATAACCTTGATTTGTCCGTCCGTCTGTAAGTCATTATTATATATCAGCGAAAAGATTAGCTATGGACTTTATCTTATCTGAATGTTCTAATGTGACGTGTGTCCTAGATGTGAGAACTGCACGTCCAATGTCGATGGTAAAATTTCCGTCTGGTTGTCATTCTGTGAGTAATAATCGTTGTAATCTTGCCATCATAATTACATAATCATCGTTAGTGCATACTGCGGAAGCAATGTTGATAACTATCCGTAGACTAAATGCGTTCACTAAACACACTCCTAATGATAATCATTGGTGCCGATTCTGTTGTTCACAAACTAAAGTATGCATCTTTTTCTTTATATTTCATTAAGAAAAGGACAGAAGATAAATTTTAGTTTAGTCCTGTCAAACTGTCACTACTCCATACAAGTTCAGACGCGATTAAAAACTTTGCTACTAAAATTACGTCAATTTACGTCAGGCGCTGATTAATTTGACTAAACTATAATTTATCTTCTGTCTTTTTCATAATGAAATAGAAAGAAAAAGATGCACTGAACTTAAATTTAGTTTAGTTTGTGAACAAGGGAATCGGCACCATTGTCATTGTCACACACTACACTAAACTAACTGAAAAATAATCTGCCTGACCGTACAAATCACTGTAATCAGGAGTGAAATATCGGGTATATAACTATTTATTCGGATTGAGTTGACTCGGGCCGAGCAGTGCAAATGCTTCCAATTATTATATAGGTGAAGTTTTAGTCGTTTAAATCCTTTTATCTACACCCATGCTATAAATCCTCTATAAAAGTTTCTGAAACAGTTAGCTTATTGCCAACATGAAAACACTGGTTGTTTTAATGTTGTCATAGTAACCATAATATCATCCAAACGGGTGTTATAATGTTGTACTAAATTTCATAATACAACTCATTTAAAAAAAAGAACATTGTCATGCAGGCGCGTTTCACTAACAAAGCAGCGTAATTTAAAACAAAAAATCATCTATGTTATTCGAATTCGAAAAATTCGAATTCGAAATTATCCCTCCATTTTTGTTCGATATTAGTATTGCAAAGTACCTTTTATAGAGGATTCATATCATGGGTGTAGATAAAGTCTTGTATGCAACTGTAAATAATTAGGTATTAAAACACTCATGTGATACTATAATCACATGAGGCGACATTCGTGGTTTTAATATCCCTTATTTTATAACAGTTGCATAAATAACTATTAAGGGGTCGTTGTACTCATCATTATGAACAACTTTCAATAATGGGACCCATAGATATCTGTGATGGGACCAAAAACGAAATCGCGAAAAAAAAATCTGCTGTTCCCTTAACTCGTCGTTACTTTATGTTCGCATAACTCGTCAAAATGTGGAAAACAGCTGATTTTTTTTCACGAAATTACTTAGCCACGAGCTCCTCCTGACCGAAAAAAAAATCACTCAATCAATCGCGCTAATTTCACTTGAACCTGATACCTGAAAAGTTAACACAGCGAAGTAATCGAAGACGCCAGTCTCCGCCAGGATAGCAACGAGCAGCATCATGCTGAACAGCAGCAGCAGAGTCTCCACATCCAGCCAGGAGACCAGCTCCGGGAGTGAGGGTCTCTCGCCAGCTATGGCTAAAGCTGCCAGAGATGTAGTGGAAAGGAGAACTGCTGCCATTGTTCTGTTTATGACCTGGAGAAGAAAAAAAATGAAACGAAATGAGAATAAATAAATGAAAATGAGTCTTTGATTTTCAATTTACGTTTTTTGCCACCGACTTCCGAAATTAAAGTTATTTTTCACTTTTTTTGTGTTTTTTTTTGAAGTCGGATGTATTTTTTTTTTGTAAAAAGTTTTTATTTTTCACTTTTTAGTTGCGGTAGGTACCTACTCCACCCAAAAAGCAGCAAACGCAAGCAAAAATAATAAAATTTATATGGGACCACCTCTGAAGCATGACTTACCAAACAAAAAAAGAATCATCAAAATCGATTCATAATTGGCGGAGTAATGGCGTAACAAATACACAAAAAAAACATACAGACGAATTGAGAACCTCCTCCTTTTTGAAGAAGTCGGTTAAAAATATCGATAAAGTCTATTTAGTCGATATCAGATGCTTCACTTTTTGTTCATAATATTTCACTCGAAGTGCAACGACGGAACACAAAACGAACCAAAAGAGAAAAATTCATCCATTATTGAAACGATCCAACGATGTTGGATTTCGGCACTCGACATCTTTCACTCGCCTACCGAATGATCAAAAAATTAAATGAAAGGAGCAGGTGAACAATTTTTTTCGGGGCATGTGAACGTATCTGAAACAAAAGTTCATTTCTGTCTTCCTTTTTGAGTGAACCATTCACTCGAGTGAATCATCTGGTTTCTGTTATCGGTTTTCATTTGCTTCAGACTGACTCGTTGCCCAAGAGGTCGTAAGAGCAACTGCTGAGCATCAGGTCCTGAGTTCGACCCCAGAGTGAGCAAAATGTTATTAGGGTTTTTCATATAGGAATTTCTCAGTAACCAGCCCGGAGTCTAGACCAGGGCCGTAGCCAGGAATTCATTTCGGGGGGGGGGGGGGGGGGTTTGCAAACGTTTTTTTTAAGGAATTAAGTACCTATTTTCTATTTCAGAGAGGGTAGAAAAATAGTAAATACAGATTAAAAAAAAAAAGAGAATTTTCCTCTTTCTCGGAAATCTTATAGAAATGATTGCGAGCTTTATCGAAATTTTTAGCATCCAGCTTCGAATAAGTTAGGTTTTCTTTCTGTTTGACCGATCATACAGAAACTTTATCGACTCAATATGCAGAACATTTTGAGAAGGATAATACAGAAAAGGATGCAAGAGCGAGCGAAGCGAGCTCGAAAATTTTAGCACCCCGCCTAAGAGATGCGAAATAGATTACAATTATCTGTATAAGGAGGTACCCTAGGGCCTAGGGGGTCGATCTCTGGATTTAGATTCTGGTTTCTCGCATTTCGGGGGGTTTGAACCCCCCATGCCTACGGCCCTAGACTAGACCATGTGCCAGGAACGATACAGTGCGAAAAAGTTCAAATCTATGGATGAGTAATATTTTACGAACTTACTAATAATGTTCAGATTTAGACACTACAAATGAAATACTTTTTTATTCAAAGAAGGCTGAAATTCAAAACATTTTGGGTTACAAAAGACAGTCAGGCACTTTTCAGCACTTCCTAGTAGGTAATAAATTGTACTGGGAATAATTCCTTAATTTAAAACCAACAAGAAATAACAATATTTTGGATATCTTACCTCAAAAACGATCAATGCGTATAACGCACAAAGGAGTATACAAGCATAAATGATCCCTGTGGTATCATCCAAAGGGTCCAAAGTATAACTGAAGGTAAAAGGAGTGGTCACACCAGCCGTAGTGGTCATTCGAACAGATAGCACACTGTGGTTGGTGGTTGTCGAAGGTGGTAGATGGAGCACGGAAGAACGGGTCTCGCTTTCATGAAAATCTTCGGCTTGATTTTCTAGGAATATTGTCCAGTGATCTGAGGTCTGTTGGAAAAAATAACATTTATGTACAACTAGCTGCGCCCCGCGGTATCACCTGCGTAAGGCACGATCCCGTGGGAATATCGGGACAAAAAGTATCCTATGTGTTAATTCAGGTTATAAACTATCTGTGTGCCAAATTTCATTTAAATCCGTTCAGTAGTTTTTGCGTGAAAGAGTAACAAACATCCAGCCATACTTACAAACTTTCGCGTTTATAATATTAGTTAGATTTCTGTATACAACGTGTAACGTTAAATGCGCAAAACCTCACACACCCCAACTGATTTTTAATTCAATTGACCTATTTCAGAGAGAAAAAAAATCATTAAACAATTTGTAAAGGTTTTATGTGCTGTTTTAGTTTTAATGGCAATTCTGATCGTTTCTTGCGTCTGCGACGACGCTCTATCGAGGGAGGGGTCGTCAACGGGCCGCTGCGCCGCGCTGGCTTGACCTATTAATAAATAGACACGGCAAGGTTTGTAATGAAGATTTTTTTTTATGCGACCTGTATAAAAAAAAGTTTCAATTGATTCTACTCGTTTTAAATTCGACCCAGACTAAACCTCAACAGCAACACACACACGCAAGGAGGGTGCATGTCGGGCGCGGGTCGAAAATTCTTCGATTCCTATACCGTTATTTATAAAGGTTTTCGGTCCTGCCACTCCCTGCTTCCTTACCTGTACAGCGTCATATTCTCCAATCTCATCAATATCATTGTCATCTCTCTTTAAGACCCACTTCTCCAGCCAGATCTCCATTTTGGTCATGTTCATCTTTTCACTCGAGTTCAATTTCTTCTCGTACTGTTCTGACAAGAATGGTCCAGTCAGCTTCAATAGTACTGACAGCTTATTGTCATCATTCCGGATTAAGTAATCTTGAAAAGAGGAATCATAAAATATTTTTTATATTCACCCATGCCTAATCCTCCATAAAAGTTTCTGAAACAGTTAGCTTATTGCGAACTTTAAAACACTGGTTGTTTTAATGTTGTCATAGTAACCATAATATCATCCCTGTTTGGATGATTTCATAATGAAATAGAAAGAAAAAGATGCACTGAACTTAAATTTAGTTTAGTTTGTGAACAAGGGAATCGGCACCATTGTCATTGTCACACACTACACTAATCTAACTGAAAAATAATCTGCCTGACCGTACAAATCACTGTAATCAGGAGTGAAATATCGGGTATATAACTATTTATTCGGATTGAGTTGACTCGGGCCGAGCAGTGCAAGTGCTTCCAATTATTATACAGGTGAAGTTTTAGTCGTTTAAATCCTTTTATCTACACCCATGCCAATCCTCTATAAAAGTTTCTGAAACAGTTAGCTTATGGCCAACATTAAAACACTGGTTGTTTTAATATTGTCATAGTAACCATAATATCATCCAAACGGGTGTTATAATGTTGTACTAAATTTCATAATACAACTCCTTTCAAAAAAAGAACATTGTCATGCAGGCGCGTTTCACTAACATAAACCGCGTAATTTAAAACAAAAAAACCTCTATGTTATTCGAATTCGAAAAATTCGAATTCGAAATTATCCCTCCATTTTTGTTCGATATTAGTATTGCAAAGTACCTTTTATAGAGGATTCATATCATGGGTGTAGATAAAGTCTTGTATGCAACTGTAAATAATTAGGTATTAAAACACTCATGTGATACTATTATCACATTCGGCTTCGCCTCCACATGAAAACCACATTCGTGTTTTAAAACTCCTTAATCCGCTTATTATATAACAGTTGCATAAATAACTAGTATAGCTAGAACTGCTGAAGAAATATACAGTACCTATGTTAACTAAAAAAGGGGGTTCCCGTTAACCCGCAATAGTATACCGTCCATACATGCAAAAAAAAAATATTATCACAAAAAAAAAAACTGATATAAATAATGAAATATTTCACAAAACTATTAAATTGATACGCAAAAGAAACACTCTGTACACGAACACTTGTATTTCAACGTAGAAAGACAAGTGTGACAAGTGTGCGTGTACAACATACTACTCGAGGTCTGAGTGAGAGGCCGCCAGCAACCCACTCCGTCTCGCTCTCACTGAGAGCGAGACGGAGTGGGTTGCTGGCGGCTCTCAAGACTCGAATAGTTTAGATAATTGCTATTTACTGTGAAAATAATGGTAATTAAGAAAAAAATAAAAAACCTAAGACCTATTTAGTTTATAGTTCGGTTTAGAGGTAACTTTGGATTTTTTTTCTATAGAGAAAATTTTATGTAAGTAATTGTGTTTTCGCCAAACATAGGACCTAGCATCAATCCTCAACTTTAACATATATTTATTTCAAAATTAATGCTAAGCAATTTGAGGTAGGGTACGCCCTTAACGGGAAATGTGAACACAATTATTCATGCTCTATGAGTTTGGTGTAATTGAATCACTTACCCTTGACTTGTCCGGGGACTA
Source organism: Lithophane ornitopus (assembly GCA_948473465.1). Classification (NCBI taxonomy): domain Eukaryota; kingdom Metazoa; phylum Arthropoda; class Insecta; order Lepidoptera; family Noctuidae; genus Lithophane; species Lithophane ornitopus. Next base: position 3,798,242 of record OX419642.1, on the reverse strand, counting down.
CTGAAGAGTGTCTGGTCACTTCTTGTTTCTCATTGTGCATTAAAAAGGCAATTGTGAAGAATATCCACATTCCCACTAAGAGAGTTATTTTGAATGTTTGTCGAGCTTGCGCCATCTATTGGTGGAAATGGTAAGTTTTAAATTATCTTTAAAAAAAAAACATAGGACCTAGCATCAATCCTCAACTTAAACATATATTTAATTCAAAATGCTGCAGTATTTTCGGCATAACGGAGGATCATGCTAAGTAATTTGAGGTAGGGTAGCCCCTAAACGAAGTTATTAAGCCTACCTATTTAAAATTCCACGGAAATAATAGGCGTGTTTTTGTATGACAAGTTCATTGAAGATTTTTTTCTTTACCTTAGATTTTTTCCTTGATACTGGCTTATCATCAGGTCTGCAAATAAAATACTATTATTCCCAATTATACCTTCTTGTAAAATATTCTACGGTACCATTACAATTTGTGGGTTTTCTAAAAGGTCGGTGTTTAGGACAGTAAGAATTTCTCTTACGCTGATGTCGGCCGCGTACGGTCGCGTCGGTCACGTACGCGAACAAGCGCCGCGCACATCAGCGTCACAGTACCTCTAATTAATATTATCTAACTAATATTATAAACGCGAAAGTTTGTAAGTATGGATGGATGGATGTTTGTTACTGTTTCACGTAAAAACAACTGAATGGATTTGGATGAAATTTGGCAAACAGATACCTAGTTTATAACCTGGATATATACATAGGATACTTTTTATCCCGATATTCCCACGGGATCGAGACTTACGCGGGTGAATAGCAATATCCTTATGACATAGCAAATCATTTCAATAATTACCTAATACAACTATCGAACAGTGATAATAATAACATACAAAATACAAATAAAAACCGTACAAACAATACCATATTTCTTACACCGATAGAAGACATTGAAATTGTAAATATTATTATGTCCTTAAACAATACAAGTTCTGTCGGTTATGATGGTATTACAACCGATATTTAAAAAAAATGTGTCGTCAGTATTGTCCCCGTGCTCGGATACCTGATAAATTTATCCTTCCAGGAAGGAAATTTCCCTAGCCGGTTAAAGAAGTCAGTAGTCAAGCCATTGCATAAAAAAGGAGAGAAAACAGAAATGGGTAACTACAGACCCATAACTTTAATCCCTATCATGTCTAAAATATTTGAAAAGGCTATGCATAAAAGATTATCTTCGTATTTGAATAAGTACAAATTAATTAAGAATGAACAGTATGGCTTCCAAAAGGGAAAATCAACTACACTTGCTGCATTCGATTTAGTACACAATATCCTAGTAAACATTGACAAGAAAAAGCAGACAATAGTAATATTTTTTGACATGTCAAAAGCATTTGACTTCGTTTCTCATGATCTGCTTCTACAAAAGCTGGAGAACTATGGTATCAGAGGCCCAGCGTTACAATGGTTAGAACAATACTTGAGTAATCGCGAACAATGTGTAGAAATACCTTGTGAACATAATACAGCGGTAAAACAAGAGAGGTCTGAGTATCTTGTTAATAGTTACGGCGTTCCGCAGGGAAGTATCCTCGGACCCCTCCTTTTTCTTATATATATTAATGATTTACCTGACATTCTTACTAAAAAATGTATATTATTTGCAGATGACATCTCAATAATATTAGCATATGACAGTATAATTAATAATAACTTTGACATTGATATAAACAATACAATTGATTTAATTATAGAGTGGTTAGTAAGGAACAATTTACAAGTAAATATCAATAAGACGACTTTTGTACAATTCCAAACCCGTGGATCAAAAATTGTTCCAAGGCATATTTCATATGACGGTATAAAAATAAATGAATCTACCAGTGTAAGATTTCTAGGGTTCACCATGGACAAATACCTAGACTGGAAAGGACACGTTGACGGAGTCTGCAAGAGAGTTAACACTTTCGTATATGTCCTAAACAGACTAAGAACTACGTCTAACCAAAGTACGGTATTGTTGGCATACCATGGCCATGTAGCTTCCGTGCTACGATACGGGTTAATACTATGGGGAAACTCAACAGACTCCCAGCGGGCGTTTCTCTCCCAAAAACGATGCATAAGAGCAATTGTTGGTACTCCTCCTTATGAGTCATGTAAACCTCACTTTAATAAACTCAAGATATTGCCCCTGCCGAGTATGTACATTTTTGAAGTTTGTGTGTTCGTAAAGTCCAATCCTAATCTATTTGTAAGAGCTCGTGATATTTATACACGGGATAATGTCTACCCTCGTAACTCCAGACATGGTCAGCGACTAGTGTTAGATTTTGCACCAAAGACTGCGGTGTTCAAAAAAAATTGCTCAGCTATTTGCGTTAAAATTTATAATAGATTACAAACAGACATTCAAAATCTCCCCCTACCAAAATTTAAGAAAAAGCTTAAAGAGCTACTGCTTAAAAAAATGATTTACTCGGTAAATGAATGGCTACAGGAATAAGGAAAAAATTCTATATATAAATATTTTAAATAATGTGTGTTGTGTATTATTAATTCAACGTAGAAATGACTGAGTTTTATTGGCATTTGACAATGTATTTTACCAGGCACATAATTATTTTATTGACATTATATAAGACTATGAATTTCGGAGACACGTATTGGCTAAGACCACGGGCTAAGACTAACCATTATTTATATTTCTTTATTCCTTTTTACTTTTAAGAAAACGATTCACATGCCATACCACAGGCTAAATAGAATTATAAGACCAAATAATGTAACATGGAAACCACCGATTGTATTTACTCTATTTATACGTGAATAAATGAATTTGAATTTGAATTTGAAACCGCGGGGCGCAGCTAGTGGTGCTATATAGAACACAATGTATATACGCACGCGCGACCGACGTACGCCGCCACCGACATCAGTGTCAGAAGAATTCAGGCCTAAAAGAGAAACAGTAACATTTTTACGCATGCGCATTGAACAGCTCTCTTAAACGAACGCGCGACGTAAATGTAACTAGGTATGGGCGTTATTTCACGTCACTAGTTACAATAACTGGCTAAGGGGCATGTAACCGAATAACTAGTTTCGCGTCACACATAAACACGTGATTTTTGTAACTAGTTACATTACAATGCAGTGATCGAATGAAAAGCGAGAAACGAAACAAAAGTATGATGTAACTACTTGTAGCTACAAAAACTTATTCGTTCAAGAAACTTAAAGCTAACGTAACGTAATGTAACGTATTACTTAAGTAACCATTTATATTTTCGTTTCGCAAATAACTGTAATACTTCGATATAATCACCATGCTGAAACACGGAATAGAATTTGAAAAATAACTAGTTACTAAAATCACTAGTTTTCAAAACAGCTGACGTGTTCCAAGTTACTAGTTACGTTACGATTCGCGAAAATCACGTAACGACCTATACCTAAATGTAACCCATTTCCCTAAAAGGTTTTAACATATTTACAACTTGTATACTACTTACACTTTCTCCTGTCTCGCTTCACTGACAGGACTTTTCTCAGCGCCATTGAAGAAGGTGACGTCTTCTCCCTGACGTCTACGGCTGTCATACAAATGAGGGGCTGAACTGACAGACGGCAGACGTTTGGTGGCCCCGTTCTTTGATGTCAGGTGTGTATTTTCTATTTTTCCTGTCAATTTAAAGCTCTTTTAAAACACTTTGGAAGGATAACATCAAAAATCAATCTGCCTAGCCTTTTCCCAAGTATGTTGGGGTCGACTTCCAGTTTAACCGGATGCAGCCGAATATCAGAATTTTACATGGAGCGACCGCCTATCTGACCTTCACAACCCAGTAACTGTGTAATAATACGTAAGACTTGGTAAGACTGGTTGTCAGACTTTCGGGCTTCTGACGACCCGTAACGACTGTCAAAGATCCACAAATGACAGCCGGGACCAACGGCTTAACGAACTTTACGATGCACAGAGGAGTTTTGGTATGTAAAGATGATCACCCACCCACGGACCAACCACAGCAACCTTAGCTTACCCTGATGGATCGACCCGTGCGGCTTTTACTAGATAGCCACGAGCTCTGTATGGCGCCAGTGACAAATGTTGAAAAGTAATCGTTTGGCCTGGTATGGGCATGTGATGAGGAGGTAAGAAACGCATGTGACTAAAAGAGTGATGAATATAAATGTTGATGGATGGAGCGGGAGAGGAAGGCCAAAGAAAAGATGGATGGATTGTGTGAGGAATGATATGAAAGAGAAGGAAGTGAAATGAAATGAAATGAAATTGTTTATTCTGTAAATAGGATATCGGAATCACTTTTACACGTCATATTAAAAAATATTAAAAATAAGCTAGATAAGGTCGGCGTTTCCTATCTGACTACTCTGAGAAGAAAGGCCGAAACAAACTCAGAGGTCACAGTCTCTTTTAAAGTCCAGACATAATCTTGGTCAAGCCATATGAGGACCATGTAAATTCGAGTCTGAAATGGTCTTTTGAGGAAAGAACCACTCAGATTTGAGTGGACCTGTCCAGTCAGTGCAAGCATTTGTCAGTAATGGCGGAGCTCAACTCAGAACTTAAGGAGCTCAACGACTCGACGAACAATACCAAAGAAAGGACATTTGGCCGCATAAAATTCTCAAATTGCCAGACCATCGATAAAATTAACTGAGAACGAAAAAAAATAAAAATTCACATGGTCCTCACATTCACAATAATAAAATACTTTACAAAGTAATCATGTCATTTTGTATAGAATATTCCATAATGTCAATTTGTAAATAAAACTGGTTGATATACTTTGATGATTTTACATATTATTCAAAATGGTACAATGCTTAGCAGAGCGAGCAGCTCAATCCCATGCTTTTTTATCTTCTAAATAATCTGAAATTTTATAGTACCCTTTTCTACAAAGTTTGGTTTTAATGCAGCTCTTAAATCGTTTAATGGTTAAGTTTCGAATGTCAATGGGAAGTTTGTTATAAAAGCGTATACATTGACCCATGAACGAGTTGCCTACTCTGTGGAGACGAGTGCGATGTACAGCAAGATTGTGTTTATTCCTGGTATTTAAACTATGAATATCGGACATTTTCTTAAAATTTGATATATTTTTGTGTACATACAATAGGTTTTCAAATATATATTGTGAGGCTACAGTCAGAATATCTATTTCTCTGAATTTTTCTCGAAGGGAATCTCTCGGACCTAGGTTGTAAATGGCTCGAATAGCCCTTTTCTGTAAAACAAAGATAGCATTAATGTCCGCACAGGCTCCCCAGAGAAGAATCCCATAAGACATAAGACTATGAAAATAATTAAAATAAACAATTCTGGCCGTATCTACGTCAGTTATCTGTCTAATTTTTTTAACGGCGTAGGCGGCCGAACTAAGCCTTCCTGACAATTTTTCTATGTGTGGGCCCCATTGTAATTTACCATCAATGGTTATTCCAAGAAAAACTGTCGACTCAACGGGGTCCAACTCTATTCCATTAACTTTAACATTGGTAGATAGCTGCCTGACATTTGGCGTTGAAAATTTAATGAGTTTAGTCTTTTTCTCATTCAGGAGAAGATTATTTACATTAAACCAATGCACCACTTTAGAGAGTGCATCGTTAACTTGTTCAAAGTTGACTAACTGACGTTTTATTTTAAAAATGAGGGTAGTATCATCTGCGAATAACACGATCTTGTGGTTATCCCTTATGTGGTAAGGCAAGTCATTAATATAAATGAGAAATAAGAAAGGACCTAGAATTGAACCCTGCGGAACGCCCATGGTGACCGAAGATCCTGCAGATCTCTTGCCATTAACATCGACCTTCTCAATTCTGTTGTTCAGATAAGAAGTCAGAAGGTCGAGAGCCTTGTCCCTCATACCATAGTGAATGATAGCGTGACGGTTGACAGGGGAGAGTGGAAGAAGAAAACGTGTTGCGCCGACCACGAGTGACATGGGACAAGGACAGGAAGATGAGATAGACTACTATAGTTAAAAAGGTACTTAAAATCTCAATGTCACACAAATTACGTAATCTAGACTCTATAAAGGATTATTTACATCAATTTTAACGTTTGCTCGGCAAAACGGAACTCACATAAATGGTGTGGCAAAAATCTTATTGGTTTCAACAAATATCTCTTTATGTTATTAAGAAGGTTAGTTAATTGTGCTAAAAAATGTTACGTCAAAAGGTGCGGTTTTCACCCTCACATACACTGCTATGTGTACTTTGTTACCTTCATAAATATATACAGCGTATAACAAAAACTCTGTTCGATCCGTGAGGCTGTTGTTAAGAATCATAGTGACAGTCTATTTATGAGGTTCTTTATTTGGGAAAAAAAAAAAATCGCCTCATTTTTTTTCAATGGGCAAAGGTTTTACCGGTTTATTACATGGACCGCGGCCATCGTTTAGCGGGTGTCTGCAAGTCACTTATGACCTCTGCAGAAAATTTGTTAATTTATAAAGAAATTGGGGTAATTTTGGTACCAAAATTGTGAATTTCAAATTGCAATACTTTTTTATTTTCTGGTAATTTTGTCGTAGTACCTATGTATTTATATATTATGTTATTATGTGTCCCTTTCGGATCGGAGAGCGTTTTTTTACATATTGTGTAAGTTGTATCTTTTCATACACGAAATCTCTTGAGGGGTCATTGTAATATTTAAATGATACACAAAATATGAAAAAATAATAATAATTATATATTAATGATACGGAATTTTTTAATATATAAATATATAACCAAAATAATAATTAAATAAATTAGCAATTATAATAAATTAAACAATATAGCAATAATTATTATTCGAAGATAAACAATTTATATAAATTAATAAACAGAATTATAATAGATATGCATACATATCGAAATAATCTAAAATATTTAAGTACACTTTTACAGATAAAACAATACATAAACAATAGATAAACGAAATGATAGATCCTATTTGCGATCTCCTGACTTTGAATAAATGTAAGTTAAAACTTGCATGATCTCCTTAAACAGGGCTTCCTCTCTCCTACCCTTTTGCTGTGCCCTACAGGGTCCATAATGATCTAAATATATAGTTACCACCTAAGTACACATTATGGTAAAGCAATAAAGATATTGAGTATTGAGTATACTCATCATTATGAACAACTTTCACAATGGGAACAACCCTGAAATCGCGAAAAAAGAATCAGTTGTTCCCTACATTTATGTTCGCATAGCTCGTCAAATTATAGGGAACAGTTGATTTTTTTGGTGTTAAATCAAAAGCGTAACGTTTTTCTGCGCAACGTACATTGCGCACCTTTCACTTTGAAATCATTTATAAGCAGATACATATTGTTTGTACTTGCATACAGGTTATTATAGGTGGGTGCGGGCGGCGGGTTTTTTTTTTTAATGGTTTTTACTCCTTAAGTATCAATATTCCGGCTTGAGAAATTGTCCTCCGCCCCCCAGAGAAAAATATTCCCCCCCTTTCTTTTAGGAAAATCTAGATCTGCGCGTGAAACGTTTCAACAAAATTCACCCCAAAAATCAATCTGCCTAGCCTTTTACCAACTATGTTGGGGTCGGCTTCGAGTCTAATCGGAGGCCACTGAATACCAGTATTTTACATGGAGCGACTGCCTATCTGACCTCCACAACCCAGTAACTGGGTAATACGATACCCCTTGGTAAGATTGGTTGTCAGACTTTCGGGCTTCTGACGACCCGTAACCTGTCAAAGATCCACGAAAGACAGCCGGGACCAACGGCTTAACATGCTTTCCGAGGCACGGAGGAGTCTCGGTATGTAAAGATGGTCACCCATCCACAGACCAACCCAAGCACGCTTAGCTTAACCTGATGGATCGACCCGTGCGGCTTTTATTACTTAGCCACGAGCTCCTCCAATTCCAATTTCAACTTTAAACAACTGCTCACGCTCTGAGATAGATCTTAATATAGACTTCAAGGTTTAATACAAACTAGACAATCTAGATTCCGTTACAGTTTGTCACAAGTCCAATTAACACAAAGCTATTTTTAGTTCATCGTAGTTTCACACGATATTTTAGGGACATTTTAGCGCCTTGAATAATATGAATACTGGTTCTAACTAGTATCAGTACACACACATACATATAATTATATAATTGATGTATACAAAATATTGTAAAACATTTTAAAAGCTTTTTAGTGGAGGTCCTTTCCCATTCTTCTCCATACGAAAACTACCTTTTGGAAGGGGAAACTAGAATCAGTAATTATTTCTTTGTTTATAACCGACTTCTTCAAAAAGGAGGAGGTTCTCAATTCGTCTGAATGTTTTTTTTGTATGTTTTTATTACTCCGCCAAATATGGATTGATTTTGATGATTCTTTTTTTGTTTGGTAGGTCATGCTTCAGAGGTGGTCCCATATAAATTGTATTAACTTTGCTTGCGTAGTTTTTGAGTTAGCTTCAATAATACGTATTTTTCCCATTTAGTATATATTATATAGACGATGTTTTAGTGTCTCCGTCACTGTTATTTTACGTAGCAGATGGTAAGTGGTAGGTATTTGAATTTGTGCGGGAAACTTCCAAAAAATACACTAAAAAGTGAAAAATAACCTTAATTTCGGAAGTGCGCGTCCGTGGCAAAAAACGAAAATTGAAAACCAAAGACACCGACTTCCGAAATTAAAGTTATTTTTCACTTTTTAGTGTTTTTTTTGGAAGACGTATTTTTTTTTTGTAAATTTTTTTTTATTGCTTTGTCTTAGAAACTGAGTTATTTTTTCATTTCCAAAGGACAATTAAATTCAAAGTATTTGATATCAATTTCAACCTGATACCTCCACACGTCCCCTAGGAAATGGGTCTTGCTAAATAGACGGATAACGAAGTGAAACTATTAGGTACATCGCCACATGCGACCTACGCACCAAAGACCTGACGTCACACAAAAATCCTGACGTCATATAAATCCTGCATCGCGCAATTAGAGTTTACCGCGCGATGGACATATACATGGGCGTACCCAGCTTCTGGCCTAGGGAGGGGCAAGTCAGATTTTTAAGGTCGGATCGTCCGCGGCTGTTTTGTCATACACACTGCACAAACACACCTACATGAAACATTAGGTATATATAGTGTAGTGTGTAGGGCAAACAGCCGCAAATGATCCTGCTTTATAGGTAGTTAAATAAATAAAAGTAATTTTTATTAACCGACTTCTTCAAAAAGGAGGAGGTTTTCAATTCGTCTGAATGTTTTTTTTTTTTAACCGACTTCTTCAAAATGGAGGAGGTTCTCAATTTGTCTGTATGTTTTTTTTGTGTGTGTTACGCGATTACTCCATCCATTATGAATTGATTTTGATGATTCTGTTTTTGTTTGGTAGTTCATGCTTCAGAGATGGTCCCATACAAATTTTATTAACTTTGCTTGCGTCGTTTTTGAGTTAGCTTCAATATTACGTATTTTTCCCACTCAATGTACCTCGACGACATTCTTAGTGACTCCCGTCACTGTTATTTACATACCAGGTAGTGGTATTCGAAATTGTGTGGGGTATGTAGGTACCATAACTAAAAATTGAAAAATAAAAACTTTTAACAACAAAAAAAAAGGTGGCTTTGCTTTTCAATTTTCGTTTTTTGCCACCGACTTCCGAAATTAAAGTTATTTTTCACTTTTTTAGTGATTTTTTTGGAAGTCGGTTGTTTTCTTTTTTTGTTTTGAGTGTTTTTTACCCGATTACTCCGCAAATTTGCAACCCCCCTGGGTACGCCGATGCATATATACACACCCTTTTGTTCGGAGGATCCTCCCTTTTCAATAGAGGATGAGTGAACTTTACACCCTGTTCCTCATACCCATAATTTGCTTCCATTTTTCCTTTTGAGGTACAGAACCCTAAAAATATCAATCCATGCTTACCATGCTCTTTTTCGTAGTGCTGTCTAAACTTCTCCCAAGCGGCATCGTACTTGACTTCATCAGGTAAACCCATCCACAGTCGAACGGCATCTTCAGTCAGATCGGTGGAGACCAGGGAGTACTCGCTCCGAGACAGTTCCTCATTTGGTGGAGAACGCTTGAACGTTTTTAGTAATTTCTCCATGGTTTAGTTGATCATGACGAGGCGGTTGAAGGATTGACGGTTCTGTAGGAAGAGAATTTTGTCATGTTTAACCCCGGGTGGTCCCTGCAAGTACATCCATTGTATGTCCCCGGTTAAACCTAACTATATTTTTAAATATATTATTATAAATATTAAATATCCAAACTCCATACCAATATTATAAATTCGCTATCAAACCCTCGCTACCAACTACGTTGCAATTTTTTTTGATATCATATTCTGACTAGCCTTTTCCCGTATCTTGGGGTTCAATTCATTCATTTTCATTCATTCAAATGGACATCAGTTCTAACCGCAAGCAGTAGAATACCAGGGGTCTTAAAACTGACACTTTGGCAGATTCATAATAGGAAAATAATATTAATAATCATCGTAAAATGTCAAAATGACAAATTCATGAATTTTACATTTAGCATTTTTTTTATTGCACGCAGATCATTACGAAATAATTCATCTGTTTGACAGTATTCTATGGAGATTCGTAAAATTATACACAAATTATGAATTGCTTTTGTGTCAAATTAGAGGAATAATTGCTTATGATAGCCGGAATTCAGGAAATGAAATGCTTTTAGAGGAATTGCTAATGCATGTTTTATGCCCCCTGTGTTTTACATGGAGTGGCAGCCTATCTGACACCTTTACGTGTGAAAAAAGATCCAAGGAACTTAGTTCCTTTGAGTATTTCATCTGCAGTAGATGGAATAATATCGGCCATTTAAAGATAGCACACGTAGCAATCAACGTTTTAAGATCAAAGGCCATACCTATGTACTTGTAACATAATAATTATAGGTCTTAATAACTGAAGCATAAAATTATTATTATTATAATAGCTATCAGTGTGTGCGTGCTCTATATGTATAAATAGTCAATAGGCATTATTGAATGGGGAACTGGAAAATGAATCAGAATGCATCGCAATGTCATGGTCGTAATCCTATTACCCTTGGCCACGACATGAGCGCTCGCAACCTGCGTCTTGTACCTGCGACTGCGCTTGCGGCGAGAACAAATGCGACTTGCGGAGAGGAGACCGGTGCGGGACCATTCGAGGGTCGTCCCGCGCCGCAAGACAAACCGCAGTCGTGGCCCTGGCCTCGTTCACAGCCTCGTGGGATGCGAATTGCGACGCGACTTGCATCAAGCGACACGTGCACTCGTCATTTGTTTCCGTCCATTTTTCCGCAAATCGTTTCGCGGTGACTCGTGGCATGTTCTCAACTTCTTTCATTCGTTTTCTCAACATTCAGGCTAAGCGCATGCTGAGACGCAGGTGACGCAGGTCCACGCCGAGCAGGTCAGAGCAGATTTTGTAATGGACCAAGTAATAAATAGGTGCATTTTTCATAATGCCCGCTATTTAGGGCGAAATAATTAATTACAATTTGAACTTCCTTATTTATCACATTGCCTCGTCATTATAAATATTGCCGTGTGGTCTTTGGGCAATCTGATAATACACAGGTATTTAATTATGGTAAAGTCATCATAGGTCAGCAGAGTGTCTATGAATGGAAAGATTTTATTTGATTTTAAATATTGATTCTACGTTTGAAATAAAAATAATAGTAATAAAACCTGGTTTCAATTGTGCTGCCCCATAGGTGACTAGCATAATAACAAAATCCCGGTCGTTTGATTATTTCAATAGTTGTTATCATACTGCCCTCTCATATTGGGCATTTTTCAAACTGCCCGGGCATTTTATATAATGCCCTAATAATCACTTGCTCCATAACTATGAACATAGTGACAGCTGCGTACTCTGCGGTGCAGGCACGTGAGACGTCCTGCTCTGCATCTATAACCCATTTGAAATAAGATTAGACATTAAAACAACCCCTTTTACAGTCCGTTCAACCGATTTTGACTTCTATGCCGTAGGCATATGGATGGCATTAAAAGCAAAAAAGGTTACACAATTACAACTATCTACTGCGGCTGCCATTTGTCATGCCACCAACGCAATAGAATTCAAAATCGGTTGAACGGAATGTAAAAAAGGCTTATCTATACGTCTAATCTTATTTCAAATGGAGTGTAGTTGTAGAGCCGGCACAGATTTGTGACGCGTGCCGTTACCTGCGTCTCAAAAACAACTGACGACCAAGGGTGTGATTCTATAAGACCTCATTCTAAACTTCAAATCTGAATCCGCTGTCAGTTTCATGATTTGTATTCTAAAAACTCGGTTGATAAACTAGCGCTACCATTGCGAGCGTGTCAGCGAGAACTAAATTGACCGTGAGATTTTGACAGATAAAGTATGAGATGACGTAAGAAGTGGCATTCAGTAAGGTAATCCCCCCGTCACTTCGACGCTCACTTCGCTCTCGAACCCGATTCAAAATTCGAAGTGAGAGTGAATAGCGATGTCAGATGCGAGTTGTTGTTTGAATTTTACAGAATCGACGACGTACAGCTGTCAGTACGTACAAAATCTGCTCTGCCCTGCGCTGCGTGTGCGTCACTTGCGTCTCAGCATATGCTGATACATAATTTTGTTCCAATGGACTATTTATTGTACTAGCTAGGACGCGAACATGACTCACATGTTTGTGTAGCTAGCCTCACCTTGAAAAATCTATACTGTCTGTACTGTGATATGTCACCTGGCGTTTCAGCATACGCTTATCCTCACCGTCGCAAGACGCGTGTCGCTTGAGCGTGTAGTTCGTGGTCACGGGGCTAGTCCTAGAGGTCTTCGGTCTATTATAGCCTATTTATCTTTTATTAAATATCTCTCGTTCTATTTACTGTTGTAGCAGTGACGCCCCAGTAGCAACGGTAGCTACTTACGAGTTGTAGGTCGTAGGTTCGAACCCAGACATGCAGGCGCTTTACTTTGTGTCAATTACTTCATCACCATTTCTCTCAAAAACGGTGAAGGAAAACATTGTAAGGAAATCGGCATGTCCTAAAACCAAAAAAAATTAAGACATATTGTGACATCTACCAACCCGCATTGGGCCTGCATGGTGGATTACGGCCCACTCCCTATCACCGAGAGGAGGCCTGTGTCCTGGGAAGGTTATAGGCTGATTATTTATGTATGTTATGCACTTCCTCGTAACTTATTAAAATGTACCTAGCTTATCAATCATTACATATATAATTACTTACCAATAGTTGCAGTAATGTACAATTTGTACATAATTTGTAACAACTGATAACTTAGGCACTTACTTGAGAAGACATAAGTACTCTATATATGGGGTTAATGACATCACTATTGTTTGTATTTTTTTATCTCTGCTTTACGAGACGTATTTATCCTGCTTTGTGGTTTCGTGTGAGTATTTACTGACTTCAGTATCACTGAAGAAGTATTCGACTTGTGAGCAATGAGGCTTTACAAATACTTTGATACCTACGTAGTGAAGGAGCTCGTCCGGGAAAGTAATACCACCGTACCTAATTGTCTGTTCTACTCTACTCTATTATATGATGGACTTAAAGAGTACTCTCTGCTGTACTCTTTAAGAGATTTCCTGAAATACTCATTTAATGCACTAATATGAACTTAGAGAGTTGCATTTAATTGCTGTTTGTAATGTTTATAATTCCGTAAATCCTAAAATTTGTTATGGTCGCGAATTCATATTTTAATCGACATAGAACCTGATACTGACCTGCAAATTGCAAAAAACTTTAGAGGTCTGCGGGTGAGACTACTAATGCACCACATTCAATGGAAGCAGTGCTTTGCAACAGTCGCGCGACATTGTTGCCAGTATCTTTTGATGTTGCGGGATGTTCTTCTGTTTATCATGAACAGCATGATTGCCAGCATCCTAATTACGTAATGCACGATCGGTAAGAATTGGAATCATTTTGAAACAAACGTCTAATCCATTGATTCTTAAGTTCGAAAAAAAATTCTCATCAACAACGTATTACGAACGAACGAATGAAGCAATGTATTAGACATTTTTGTTTAGAACCGATTCCAATTCTGATTGATGAGTGTACTACGAGAGAGCGACAAACGAATGTGCGAATAACGCGTGTGCAACAAAACTGTACTGCGAATAACCATGGTTCGAATGTACGCTTGTGCGAATAACTGAACCTCGACTCCACGCTAGTGCGACAAACGATTGTGCGACAATAATGCGACACCACGGTAGTGCGACAAACGATTGTACGACAGTAAGGGTGTTCTATAAAGGCGATTAGTATGGATAACTCAGACCACCATTGAGAAAAAAAAGTAGGTAACCAATGAGTCCAAACACGCTGGTGCTATTTATTTATTTATATATTCTTTATTGTACACCACAAAAATATATAACAAAAAACAATAACAAACACTACAAATAAACACTACAAAATATACAATGGGCGGCCTATCGGCCTTTAGTGCTATCTTGCTGCCTCAAGCTTTTTAGAAAATATTATAGTTCTATGTTTACGTAAATTTAATTTCGAACTTGTTCTTAGAAATATTTGTAATTATATTATAATTTATTTTGTACCTACTTTTTAGCATTAGAATTTGTTTAAATATCTGTTCTATCGCCTTCACTAATCCAAGGAGACTAACACGACAAGGCTTTCTTGTAATGTGGAGGAGTTTCGGTGGCCACGTTCCACCTCTATATTCAGATCCTACACTACACCTTAGTTAGGCTATAGTTTTCTCTGATAAGTGCCTACACTAGGTGGTGTTGAGGGTCTGTTGATGAAGCCGGAAGGTGGTTATAGGAACTTCTCAATAAAAGGCGATAAAACGAGATCTCTTGTTGTCTTTATGTTAAAAAGATAAAAACCTTTTGAAATAGTTTTTTACGAATCACCAATGGCTGTGCCAACGGTTTAGAGGGTGTGTCCTTTATTATAGTAATTAATACAAAGTTTGAGTCCTCAAAGTCGCACTAGCGTGATGTCGAGGTTCACTTATTCGCACAAGCGTACATTCGAACTATGGTTATTCGCAGTACAGTTTTGTCGCACAAGCGTTATACGTCAATCCGTTTGTCGCTTTCACGTAGTACACTCCTGATCGTGTAGTACGCAATTAGGATGTAGGACCTCGAGTTGATTCCTAGACTATTTCCAATCAAAATACTAGTATTTTTGTGAAGTTAAACTCACTTGCGGATTGACAGTTGATCGCACGTCAGTTGGTAACAAAACCAGAACTTCGTACTACGCTAGGCTAACTCAAGGTCAAAATGTTACATCAGACGTGCAGTCAGTACTTATTTGAAATTTATTGCCTGGTGGTAAAAAAGGTCATTGGATCGTCTCCCATGCATTGATAATGGTTTAAGGTAAAACAATAAATAAATAAGTATCTACAAAAGTGAAATAATAAGTACAAGAAATATTTGCTGAGAACAATGAATTGACATATTCACTGTTTGATGTTCTATATAACTCGTAAATTATTCGTAATTGTATTTCTTCGTTTAGAACAATGTTCATATACATAATTATGCAAACGAGTTACTAAGAAAAAAAAAATGTATACACGAACTTGTCAAATTAGGCGGAAATTGGCAAAGTCCCAAACGGCAGGCAACACGCACAACACAAATATGTTCAAAATGAAATATAAAAAAAAAAATATTGACAGTTTACTACGAAATTGGCGGGAATTCACAATGGTACAATTAATGTTTTGCTTCGCGCAAAGGATGTGCGCGTTCAGCTGCGCGCGGTGTGTAACTGACACATACATAATGTATTTTTATCAGTGGTATATTATTATCGTTCAAACTGAGCCAGTAGTATGTTTGTTTATAATATTTATGAAGAGTTAATGACCTTTTCGTTATTATAGCAACCGGCCTTGGGCGTTGCGCATTTTTTTTAACAATATTATGATAATTAGGCTATCAACATATTGAGTAGGAGCTCGTGGCTAAGTAATGAGAGCCGCACGGGTCGATCCATCAGGTGAAACTACGCTTGCCGTGGTTGGTCCGTGGATGGGTGACCATCTTTACATATCAAGACTCTTCTGTGTCTCGGAAAGCACATTAAGCCGTTGGTCCTGGCTGTCATTTGTAGATCTTTGACAGTCATTACGGGTCGTCAGAAGCCCGAAAGTCTGACAACCAGTCTTGGCAAGGGGTATCATGTTACCCAGTTACTGGGTTGTAGAGGTCAGATAGGCAGTCGCTCCATGTAAAATACTGCTATTCAGCTGCAGCCGATTAGACTGGAAGCCGACCCCAACATAGTTGGGAAAAGGCTAGGCAGATGATGAGGGTATCAAAATATTGTAAAAAATATGCTACAAAAACCAAAAGGTTTACGTAATTTTAATAATGCCATTTCATGAGATTAAAATAAACCCAGCATTGACCTTGGTGTCATGCCATTTGTAACGTTTCAGCTCTTAGTTACAATGTGCTCGCCCCAGATGCGTCGTTACGCGTAAATTAACGCGTTGTTGATGAATTTTATTAACAGTAATTCAATAATATACATTATTATACAACTAAAACTAAAATAATAATAATATGTACAAGTATATAAAAGGGGGAGGGGGGGGAAATAATCACTATTTATAGTGCATCAAAAAATTCGTCCGCATCGCTGTCAGCAGGAAAAGTGCCCAAAAGGCTGGCAGCATTGCCAAATTCTGAACTCGGTTAACGCATTAACGCCGGTAGCACACCTCCGCCGCGAAATCATTATTATAATCATGTTCCGGTACGCGAATCCTATTCGAGCAGCGGATCATGACGCGAATTAGTACAATTGAACTATTGCGGTTTCGTTGCCATGGTTTCGCGGCGGAGATGTGCTACCGGCGTAAAGACCAGACAGGGGCGACGTGATGGCGCGACGCGACACCGGTAGAACAATTTTGTGTGAAGTTTGCATATAAATTGTTCAACTAGAGTCGCGTCGCGTCGTCGCATCGCGCCCGTCTGTGGGAGCCTTAACTTTTGGAGCTGAACCACAATAATGTAGACAATAGCTACGGGCTATTTTTTTAACGCCACAGTTTGGCTCAGACATCAACAAACTCGTCTCGTTGATCTACTGCTGAGCATGAGGTCTTGAGTTCCATTCCCAGGTCGGGCAAATTGTTATTGGGTTTTATTTATTTGTTTGGGTTTTCTATTTGAAATATCTCAGTGGCAGCCCGGAGTCTGGATTTGTGTTCAGTTGATGGCAATAGGCTCGCCCCCTATTACATGGGACTTAAACATAACTGGCGAAATGTCAAAGTTAAAGTCAAAGTCAAATATTTCAAATAGGCACATTAAAGGCACTTTTGAACGACAAAAAAACTAAGAAATAGAACTGATTCTAGTTGCCCCTTCCAAAAGGTAGTTTTCGTATGGAGATGAATGGGAAAGAAACTCCACCGTTACTCTTTAAAAAAAATGGTTTACAATATTTTGTATACATCAATTATAATTACATGCGAATACGATGCACCTAGAATACGATTACCCTACCACAAATTGTAAAAAGAATTAAAAACGGAGTAATGAAAAATAAATTGATTAATAAAATTATGTGATACATACATGGTGCTCACACATTTACAAACATTGTAAACGTAGGTACCTATACAATATCACAATATTCCTAACATTTTTACATTTTTTATTATTATTAAATTATTCGGAATAATTTAACCATGAATTATCTTTCTATCCGAATATTCATCAACTGGATCTTACGTTGAGTGTAAAAGTATAATAAGGTAGTAAATTAAGTAATCTATGACCAACGAAATAATGTGAATGAATGTGAATTATAATTATGATATTTGTAACGTGTCGCGGCAAATGCTGAAGGCCGTCGCTCGCGCCTTCGCAAAACTAAAATAATTTTAGTTAACGCATTGCTACACTAGTAAAGTGTTTATTGTATGAGTTTCGAGCGTATCTTAATCTATTCCTTGTCAGACGGGACCAGTCGTGAAAATTTTCTCAGTCTGCGTAAAGGATAAAATCATATCGACGGCGACGCCAGCCGGCATCGGTTGCCAGGGCTGCGTCGCAATGCATCGGAGGCGCGGCGCCCTAGGCCGCCAGAGCGCGACTGCGTCGCTCCCGTCACAGCTGTCACCAGTGCAGTGTCACATACAAGACGTTTTAGTGTTTTCGTAGTATTTTATTTTGTATTGTTATTATTTTCTCATAAGTTAATTTATAAGTTTAAAAAAATGAAAATTAATGCTTAGTGGCAGCAGCGATGTTGTGGATGTTGGTGGTAGTGCCTACCTTCGACATCACTGAGCATCCTGGGGAGATGTCCGTTGTGTTTACCCAGGCCCGGTTTTTTAAAGGTAAGCGGGGTCTGAATGTGCATATTGGAAAGGTGCACAGACCATCATCAACAGCCACACCTACAACACCAGGTACACCCACTTTTGAACCGTTTTGGAAAACCCTTTCAAAATTCAAAAACTCAGTTCCTGTTTTGAAGCGAGTTCCCCGCGGCGCTAGACCTCTAGTGGCACAACAGCTAGCAAGCTGCGTTCGTCTTGCCGCCCGGGAGAACTCGCAAAGTGCTTGGGAACAGCTGCTCACCTTCCCTTACAGGATTCTACATGTGCAAAAGAATTTGGCAACCAAAAAGACCTTAACAGCGCAAATTAAAGAAAACTGTAATATTTCGGCTCTTAATTTAGATTCAAAACTCCCGACACAGAAATATACCTCTTCAAGAGGTATATCCCATCTGGTAGAATCTAAGTTAGGGTGACATTAGCGGAGCAGCCAGGATTCTCTTTAGTAGTGATGTAGTGGCACCATGTTCTCCAGAAACACTCGCAGCTCTGGAGAGCAAACACCTTGCCCCAGCGGATGGTCTTTCCTTTCCCGACCCCCCCCTGATCCGGATAATCACTCCCTCACCATTACAGGTCGAGAGTTGGTCACAGCCGTCTGCTTCTTTCGGAGCGGCTCCGCTGGCGGCCTCGACGGCCTGAGTCCTCAGCACCTTAAGGATCTCATTTGTTCAGGTGCCGGGACAGCTGGTGAGTCGCTTGTGAAGGAGCTTACGGCTCTGATCAATCTTATGCTCTCCGGCAAGGTGAATGAGTCCGTCATAGACGTTCTTTATGGGGCCAATCTATGCGCCCTACGTAAGAGGGATGGCGGTATTCGTCCCATTGCCGTGGGAACCACCTACCGTCGTATGGCACCCAAGATTTGTTGTAAATTTTATGGTGAGGAGGTTTCGAAAAAATTTCAGCCCCTACAGCTAGGTTACGGCTCCAAAGGGGGCTGTGAGGCTGCTGTACACGCATTGTCGACCTATCTAAATTCCGAGAAAGGAGAGGTTATCCTGAAGGTTGACATAAATAATGCCTTTAATTCTGTTAATAGGGACACCTTGCTGACAGAAACTAAAAAAGAGATACCTCAAATTTATAGTTTCCTTTGGCAATGCTACAGACACCCCTCTAAATTACTGTTTCGGGACAACCTTCTGGAATCTGCTGTTGGCTGTCAACAAGGTGGGCCAGTTTAGTTTAGCCATTCACCCAATTATTCGGCAGCTAAATTCCAAATTTAATGTTTGGTACCTCGATGATGGAACCTTGGGAGGCGACGTAGAAACTGTTATAAATGACCTCCGATTCCTAAAAATTTAACTTCATTCCATTGGTCTTGATCTCAACCTTTCAAAATGTGAACTATACTTAGCGGACAGTACTGACAGACATCTGACACTTCCCAAATTTAACGCAATAGCCCCAGAAATCAAAATTATTGAAAAAAGCTCTATTCGTCTCCTTGGGTCTCCAATCTTTGAGGATTCCTTTCCCATTATCATTGACGAAAAAATACAAAATTTCAATGACGTTTCGGAAAGATTGTTCCAAATTAACATGCATTCGGCCATAACCCTAATCCGTTACTGCTGTTTCGGCCCTAAATTAACATATTTCCTTCGCGCTTCGCATTTATGGAAGCACACTAATCTTTTAGACAAAATGGACCAAATTATCCGTCATACATTAACTTTGATCCTAAATGTGGCCATGGACGACCGAGCTTGGGCACAAGCTACTCTTCCCATCCGTATGGGAGGCCTCGGCGTCCGCAAAATTTCTAGTATTAGTTTACCGGCATTCATATCCTCGGTCCACGGTACTGAGAAATTAATCAGGAAAATCCTAGCCTCCACACTGATTAATTTTGACGTGCCGTGCCTCACCGAGGCTATGGATGCCTGGAGACGCTTGCCCGAATTCAGATCCGCCCGACAATCCATCTTCCCAGAGACGGTGGGATGAGCCACTCTGCAGAGTAGTACAGAACAACTTGCTTGACACGTCTGCTACTACTGCGGAGCGCGCGCGCCTGCTGGCTGTGGGTAAGTGGGAGTCGGGTCTGTGGCTTCATGCACTACCGTCATCGAACCTAGGAACTTTGTTCGACGACACTACGTTCCGCATCGCTGCTTCCCTGCGCCTAGGAGCCCCATGTTGTACTCCTCATCGCTGTCACTGTGGCGAAGTTGTCAACAGCCTCGGACACCACGGCCTATCTTGCAGCCGAAGTGCGGGTCGCTTAGCGCGCCACGCTAATATTAATGACATCATCCGACGAGCTCTTGTCACCGTCGGCGTTCCAGCTGTATTAGAACCCAATGGCTTGGCACGCGACGATGGCAAAAGACCGGACGGCATGTCCTTATTCCCATGGAAGATGGGTAGGCCTTTAGTGTGGGACGCAACGTGTGTCGATACTCTTGCGCCATCCCATCTTCCTGGCTCGGCGTGCTGTGCTGGCGCTGCCGCTGCGGCTGCGGAAAACCTCAAGCGGCGAAAGTATAATAGCCTTATAGGCAATTATATTTTGGAGCCGTTTGGGGTTGAAACCCTAGGGCCGTGGGGTCCGAGTGCTCATAGTCTGTTCAGTGAAATCTCCAAACGGCTGCTTGACACTTCCCGTGACCCAAGGGCTGGCTTTTACCTTGGTCAGAGGCTAAGCATTGCCATTCAACGTGGCAATGCCGCCAGTCTCTTGGGTACATTACCAGCCGACAGACTTTAGTTATAGTTAGTTAGTTCTTTAAGTTTTAGTGTTTTATGTAAATAGTTAGTTGTGTTATGTATATATTATCTAAAAATAAAAAAATAAAATTACATTACAAATAATACTAATAAGACAGTGTGTGAGTTTAAGTAATCACAAAATATGTAAAAATCTATGATATACAAATAAAGTAAATTATACAACTAGATTAGCAACCAGTTTGAATTTGTCCAGACTCGAATATTGTCCTACGGAACAAGACCAGCATGTATCCATGCATTATTATCCTGGATATAATCCTCTAATTTGTAATAAGGCTTGTTTACAAAGTGTACTTTTAATATGGGTTTTAAATGACCATGACCATTTCTGCCCTAATCGATTACAGCCAATTCATATTTTCAAGTATCCTTCATTTATTAAAACTAGATTTAAGATAATATTCTAGAGTCAAACAAAGCCAATGTTTAAAATTGAATAAAAATAAATATTATTTGTAGTTCCGGTTACATTTTCGATTTAATGGTGACAATGTGAAAGATTACAGTTCATTTCGTTCATTCGGTCAATGTGATCAGATTAGTGGTAGGATTATACCTTATTTTTGAGGTACATGAGATAACCATGGAAGCCACGATATTATTTATTGATATGGCACTTCAACCATTAACGCACTAAATCATACACAAATAAAAATCACATAAAGTTTATGGAAGGTATTGTGAATTCGTCACTTAGAGAAGTGCACAGCACTATATTTAGAACAACACACATGATAATTATAGTGTTATAATACTATAATTATCATGTTGCATGTTACTCCAAAAAAAAAAAAAGTTCTTTTGTATGAATAGTATTTTTTCCGAAGCAGATTCTTGTTATGATTCTTGATTTGTGAGTAAAAAAAATTATCTGTCTGATAACACTGATATTAGTTGTCACTCGCTCATTCACTTATTTATGTTACTCGTCGCCATAGAAACCTACTGTTACGTTCAAACCAGTCCAAAATTGTGCTTTGTGTGTGTGTTATTGTTTGTTTGCTTATTTATTGTTTATTTAAACACTTACCCGTAACTTTTCTGCACATTTTAGATCGATATACATATTCTTGAAAATGATATCTCACTGTCGATTTTGTTTTCCTACTGTAATAACGATACGTGTCAGTTTATCGGTGAAATGTAATTGGATACAATATTGCGGTGCTGAGTTGATTGGAATCATGCATCAATGTTTCGGTGCATCAAATGTGTTTTGCGCGTGCAACGTATTTAGAGACGTCCAAACAGTGAATTTTCCGTACAACTGCAAAAAACAACATGAGGGTTGATGTTGTACATTCTGCTGCCTTCAAAATGGTTATAATCTTAATGGTGCTGAGCCACGCATCTTGTTGGGCCTGACCGTCTCTTCACTGCCATGGCTTATATTTATTTAGGTTTTTGAAATAAACGCTTAATGATTGAATAAAAAAGACGTAACTACGCTGTTTGTGAGAGATTTGTTTTATTTTCCTTTACACTGTACGTCTTACTAGTATGTGGAATTATTCTATAAGTTACAAGCATGTGGTAGACCCACTCCAGATGTTTTTAACTATCCTAAGTCAGCCTCTCCACCAGAGACGTGCTTAGCGATAGAGATGTATCTAATAGGATCGTTTGATTTTCATAGGATTGTTTGTTTTTATTCTGCCTCTCACAGTCTTGGTACATTTTAAGCTGGTCCCAGCCGGACCTAGTGGCGAGTTATGCCACATCATGTTGTTATTTATGTAGCTAAATCTAGTCAAGCCCTACTAGGTTACGCCAATTGTTTTTTATCGAAATTCGTTACTGAACAAGTTATGTATAAAACGCCTGACAGAAAACGATTAGCAATCAATCGGTTTTTGAAGTGAAACGAATGAGCTATTTGCCACGAAATGTTTTTTTTTTGTTTTGAAATATTTTGTATATTTAAATTAAACCTTTAGTTTAAATTAAAATAGAGGACTTATTTCAGAATTTAGGTCTACGGTGCTTTTAAATGCACCATATGTAGCTTTTGGTCATAATCGTTTTGGTGAGCGTATGCATGTATAGGGTGATGGTCATGGTTCTTTTCTTTCATTTAATTGCAATATATCACAAGGTATTTTGTTTATTTAACGCAGTACCCCATAAAAGATGTTTGTACTTTAGCTAATCTGAAAAATGGTTGATCTATTTTGTCTATATTTCTAGTATTAAAATTATGTCTATCACTTATTTTATTGAAAATATTTAGATTTTTTCTAACATACATAATATTCTCATAAATGAATTGGCAAGGTACCGTCATAATATTAATCCTTTTAAATAGTTCCCTGAGAGATTCGCGGCGACGTAGATTATAAATGGCTCTGACAGCTCTTTTTTGTAAAATAAAGATGGATTCAATGTCAGCAGCCCGACCCCACAGTAAAATGCCATACGACATAATGCTGTGGAAGTAACTGAATTAGACCAAACGCGCGGTTTCTACATCTGTTAACTGTCTTATCTTTATAACAGCATAAGCGGCCGAGCTTAGCCGCCCCGCTAGAGATGTTATATGAGGTGCCCATTATAATTTCTTGTCAAGCGTGATTCCCAGGAAAACTGTTTGATTAATAAATTCCAGTTTTTCTCCATTCACTATGATGTCACATTCGCTACTTCTAACATTAGGTAATTTAAATCGAATGCATTTGGTTTTTTTTTCATTTAGCACCAAATTATTTACCGTAAACCAATCTTGAACCTGAAGAATACAGCTATTCACGTCGTCAAGATGTTGTGAATGTCGGTTTATTTAAAATATCAATGATGTGTCATCAGCAAATAACACCATCTTCGGTTGATTTAGTAGTAATTGTGGTAAATGATTAATGTAAACTAAAAAGAGGAATGGACCCAATATCGAACCTTGAGGAACGCCCATTGCCATTGGCCATTGGCATTGCCATTGCCAGCCCCCAATGAGTTTACGCCGTTTACTTGAACCTGAACTTTTCTATCTTTCAGATATGATCTTAGTAAATCAAGAGCTGTATTCCTAATCCCATAGTGCTCTAGTTTCAGCAGAAGTGCCTCATGGTCGACGCAATCGAACGCCTTCGAAAGGTCGCAAAAGATTCAAATGGCGTCTTGTGCTTCTTCCCAGGCTTTAAAAATGTTCTTTATTAGGGTGACACCGGCGTCAGTAGTACAACGCCCTTTGGTGAAACCGTACTGTTGTTCGTGAAAGATGGAATTTTTATTAAAGTGACGTAACATTTGATTGAGTATCAACTTTTCAAACACCTTACTGAGAACTGGCTGAATTGACACAGGCCTATAATTGTTGGGTTCCTTACTATCACCGGATTTGAACAAAGGAACTACTTTACTGTGTTTCATGAGATCCGGAAAGACTCCTTGGTCTACACTGGTGTTAAATATGAAAGCTAAATAGGGCGCAATGGTTTCTATGATAGATCTACAGACTTTTACAGACATTCCCCATAGATCTTCTGTTGATTTAATTTTAAGATCTTTAAAAGCTTTTATAACTGCCTGGGGGTTTGTATGCTGAAACCTAAACTCCAAAGGGCATGCCTTTACATTCTTTCTAAGTAAGGCAGCAGAAAGCGCGGGTGAAGAATTTAAATCTTCAGTAGTTTTAACGGGAATATTACCAAAAAAGTTTTCAAATTCCTGAAATGTGGGTGTACTATAGGATCTGCCCAACCCTTCGGGGTCATTGGCTTGATGCTATGTTGTTATAAACATAAACGCAGATAAAGCGAGAGCATAAAAACATATTGCAGTGGAGTCGCGTAGTCATCATTATACATGGCAGTATGTTAACATGCAAAAAGAAACATTTAGTTTTTTATTCTAAAATATTCACTTTTTTTTTTTATTGATACTTAAAATAAACTCTCTGTAGGTATACGCGAACTTGTAAAACGGACTATACGCCTGAATTCACCGCTAGAGGCGCTAGTGTAGGGTGAGGTCTCTAGAAATGTCAAATGTCACTGAACGTGCGTCACTGTTTGTGGGATTTTCTATCGAGAATTTTAACTTATCCTTACATAATAAAAAACAAAGTCCACCGCGTCTGTCTGCCGTCCTGTTCGCGATAAATTTTCATGCTGTTTTCACCAATGGGTAGAGTGGTTGTCGAGGAAGGTTTTAGTATATAATAACCGACATCCACGCGGGTGGAGCCGCGGGCATCAGCTAGTTATTTGTAATTTTTGTAAAGATTGGCATTCCTGATTAATTATGGCAGGATCTAATTTGGTAGTGGATACTTGGAGGAAGAATAATATTTGTCTGCATGTCATATTATTCACTAGCTGCGCCCCGCGGTTTCACCCGCGTAAGTCTCGATCCCGTGGGAATATCGGGATGAAAAGTATCCTATGTGTTAATCCAGGTTATAAACTATCTGTTTGCCAAATTTCATCCAAATCCATTCAGCCGTTTTTGCGTGATTGAGTAACAAACATCCAAACACACAAACTTTCACATTTCTAATATTAGTAGGATTAGATGTTTTAATGTAATAAAATACCTACACATTATAAAGTAATGGGGATACATCACCAAAACGTATCAAATAAAAGTACTGACAGGACCTTACTCGGCAGTGGCGACAACTGGTGAGCAGAAAAATTATAGCTCCGAATCTTTGTTATAATAACATCAAATCATCATCATAGACTTTTTTTTTTATAACAAACCAAAAATTCGATTAATTGGACAACTTTCTTTTTCATCTTTTAGATATTTTATTGAATTTAAAATACAATTATTTACATTGTAGAAGCTAACACTAAACCTAAAATATATAAATTATGAACAAGTATACAAGATAAAAACAAAAAGAAAATGAAAAACGTAGGAGAAATATCGCCAATCATTATGATTTGCTTCAGAAAGTCAAACAAACATAGACAGCTATAAAACGTCTTATGTTTGGCGAATGGCCGTTGAACTGAAACAACTTATCACAAACACGACTCAAAGTTGGAAAATTGGAATTCGAACTTAATATCAAGACGTGTACAGTAACATTTTCAAAATAATGTGACAGTAGTTGTCGACGCGTCGTCGTTCACCAGAGATGTTGTTGTACGTGACGCGATATAAAGCTCTCATGTCAATGCTTTGCTGTGAGTTGAGTTGGTGTTGAGTCGTTATGGTGTGCGACGACCATCACTTGACTACTGCACTTCCTCATAATGGTTTTCCAACTCCGCGGTTTCCCTTTCGTTCATAGATCGGAACACGGACAGGGGGTTCTGGTAGTTTACGTAGTCTGGCTGAAAAAAAAACGGAAATTTTAATAATTTGTTACCTTAAGGGGCCGGTGGAGCGTCGGTCACTGCTACAAATCGAGTGCTACAAATTTACGACTACCTTGGCTGTTGAAACTGAGGATAATGTGCTAAAAGTGATAATTTAATAGTTTATTTCAAGTTATCGTTAAAATCAGAAGTATCAAGTGGTCAACTTTAAAAAACTATAACTTTTTTGGTGTGCTTCTAATAGAAAACTAATTATACTATCAAATTCTATATTTATTTCCTTTTTTATGAAATATAGTTCACCTTTGTCGGTTCTGGCCGAGTTTTGTAGGAAGCCCTGGCATTCTCCTTTAGATATGTTCCGTAATACTTAAGATGATGAATGAAAACTTAAGGTTTTTTTTTCAATAATTTGTAACTTTATAATATAAGATATGTTTCTGCTGAAACAATATTATAGAAAATAATACAGGATGTACATAATACA
Source organism: Lithophane ornitopus (assembly GCA_948473465.1). Classification (NCBI taxonomy): domain Eukaryota; kingdom Metazoa; phylum Arthropoda; class Insecta; order Lepidoptera; family Noctuidae; genus Lithophane; species Lithophane ornitopus. The sequence goes on along the minus strand of OX419642.1, from coordinate 3,771,350 downwards.
GAAAACACAATATATATAACACATGTCATTTACACTGTAAAAATGTGCGAAATTCAATTCGCTTAAACTTCATTTTAGGTAAGTTTTTTGGGACAAAAAAAAGTTGTAGGAACCTAGTTAAATACTGCCTAAATCCGAACATCAACATAATATGGTGCGAATATGCTCAAATTGCAAATGATTTAGGTATTACGTTTGTACGGAATAATTCATTGGTCGCCGCATTCTTAAAGTATACATTAACATGATTTAAAAAAGTTAGTACTAAATAGGGAAAATACTTACATGGGGTCTCGGCGTTGGTACTGATGGCAATTCATGAGAACCCGATAGTATACAGCAGCTCAACTTCTTGACACTCCAGTATAATATTATCAGTTTATTAATTACACTGACGCCTGCTCCTGTCAAATAATAAGCCAGACCTGAAAAACATAACATGGATTGATTTAATTTAGTTGAAAGGCGCAATTTATTTGACCACGAATTTCTTCGCGCTAACATAAAGTGGTCACAACGTGGTTACCACGCGGTTATAGCTAAATGCGCTCTATTATGTTATCAACAACGTTTTAAATTAAATGAGCAAGTAACGGACTTTTTGCACTGCCTGCAGAGGGTAAGCAGGGAGTGGAATACGCGGGCGGTGACGAAAACTTTCGAGCGGCCGACTGCCGCGCGGTTGGTTGATATTCCGACAAAATTAATGCTATTGCCTAGTAAACAGAGCTCACAATTGCCATTAAAGTGAGACTTGAGAGCTCGTGGCTAAGTAATAACAGCCGCTCGGGTCGATCCATCAGGTTACGCTACGCTTGCCGGGGTTGGTCCGTGGATGGGTGACCATTTTAACATATCGAGACTCCTCTGCGTCTCGGAAAGCACGGTAAGCCGTTGGTCCCGGCTGTCATTTGTGGGTCAGTCGTTACGAGTCGTCAGAAGCCCGAAAGTTGAAATCGCGAAAAAAAAATCAGCTGTTCCATACATTTGTGTTCACGTAAATCGACAAAATGTATGGAAAAGCTGTCTTTTTTTTTGCGATTTCTAAGTTGGTCACATAGAAAAAGTATATTATAGATGACACCAAACCACTAGTTTCAAGGATAACCGGTGTCTACCCTAACACCCAGTATATTAACTTTGGAAAAAATAACTAATGTGTCAGGTGTAGCTCGAAAGCTTCGAAAAAAAAAACAAAAAAATATATGCTGAAGGTGACGCAGGTCCACGCAGAGCGGGGCAGAACAGATTTTGTAATGCATGAACGTACTGACAGCTGGTCGTCACTTGTTTTTGAAGCTCATTTTAGACTACGCTATAATATAATAGCCTAAAAGGCACAACAATATCGCTCGCCATACATTTATTTAGAAAACGTTCACAGTTTCTATAGGTTTCTATCTATTTAACAGTGTTTTTCAACCTGGGGGTCGCGAAGCTCTATAGGGGAGTTGCAAAAGGTTGGGAAAGCTTAAAAAAAAAACAACGAAAGGGATCGCGAAATATTTCTTCATACTAAAGGGGCCGTGCCATGAAAAAGGTTGTAAAACACTGTTATATTATATTGGAAATGTATGGCGAGCGATATTGTTGTGCTATGAACTATATGTTACATATTATAGCGTAGTCTGAAATAAATGAGGTTTATTTAGACGCAGGTAACGCGGCACAGCGCAGCACGCATCCTATAACCAGACGCAGAGCAGGACAGCAGCAGGCGTAGCATGAGCACCGTTTTGTCGACGGAAGAGTAGACAAAAATGACGTTTCGTGTAGACAGTACGACGGCGGCGAAGTAGAAAGGGTCAACTGCACTTTTTACGAAATTCACTCTTTTACATAATTTGACTCAGAATTCTTTGTTTTGTAATAGGATTTTTTTTTTCTGTTTGATTCTCAATTTTTGCTGATTAAGTCAACTACAAAAAAAATCTCAAAGTGTCGAAGTACCGTATTTTGAATCAAACAATTTCACAGTAATATTGGCCTTAACTATTTTCTTGGTACTTATAACTACTTATTATTAACTGAATGATGTAAAATAGGAGAAGATAGCTTTGTCCTTCTATTAATTATCACAATTTTGCGTTCAAAACGCTCCCTTGTAAAATCATGATTTTGTAGATAACCGTTTATACTTTGTGGCCGTCGAGTAGAAAGTTTTCTACTGGCGATTCCAAAATCAAATTGTCTTCACTACCATAGACAAATGTCAGTTGACAACTGACAGTTTGAGTAGAAATCTTTCTTCCGAAATAGTCTACATATAAAAAGACCTAGACAAAGATCGTTTGAAATGAAAGACAAAATGACAGATTGTAGAAAGATTTCTACGGTGCGATGTCAAAAACGAAAAAACGAAATGTCAGAAAAAGCTGTGTCTATTCTTTGTAGAGATAGAAACCGTCATGCTACGCCTGCTGGACTGCGCCGCAGTGTACGCAGCTGTCAGTACGTTCATGCATTATACAATCTGCTCTGCCCTGCGTTGTGTGGACCTGCGTCACCTGCGGCTCAGCATACGCTTAGCCTTTTTCTTTATTTTATGAGCTTTTCTCTCTTAAACAACACCTCACTGTATATATTTTGTTACACGCTGTATATATTTCACGTAAGGGTGTTTTACATAAATAATGGCGAGTATGTAAAAAAAAAAAAAACGAAATAAGTAATAAATTAATTGAATAATAAATTCATAAATGCCAGTTGATTCTTTGACGTGGTCTCATTAATACCCTAGAGTTATGGGATTTCAAAAGAAACACGTTGTATTTAAATTTGTAATCAAATTCTCGAAAACGGCTCTAACGATTACGATTTACAGGGACGAAATATCGATCTAGCTAGGTCTCAAATCGGGGAAAATTCGTTTTCTGTATTTTCATCCGAGCAGAGCTAAGTCGCCAAAGTACCTAATTGTTATTGGGCTACACGTATAAATAAATAGTTCTTACCATTATCCGGGTCCAGAGCATCAGCTTTTAATATAAATATAATTAAACTCAACATTTTAATAGGTATTAATTAAAATTATAATAATATAGTCCTAAGTAGTGCTACTTGTTCTAATTCCACTATTGAAATGGCAAATGGCTGTGCATAATATCTATACTTTGATATGTTAAGGAAAACTTTAAATAATATTTGTGTTTTCCTGTAAAAACGATTCCACGCGTGTGGATTTCAAATATCGACACACGAATTGCACTTTCAAAGTTTTTTTATTTATTTCCATGTTCAGAGCGCAAGTTATTTCTATACTTAGGTACTTTACTATTATTACTTTACTATATACAGGGTGTTAGGGTAGACACCGTTATCCTTGAAACTTGACAAGGATAACGGTGTCTACCCTAACACCCAGTATTGAGGTTTTGAGTAACCGTCTCAAAACCCAAATACTTCAAAATAGATTATGAAACTTTGCACCATATCTGTTATATTTATTAATACAGCAGGTCTTATTTTGTTTTTTTTTTTTAATTATCATTATTTTCACCGAAAACAGTAATTACCTAAATTTTTCGAGGCTTGAGAGCCGCTAGCAACCCACTCCGTCTCGCTCTCACTCAGGTCGCGAGTAGTATGGTGTGAGCGAGAAAAAATCTGAGTTATGGTACGGCCTTATCTTAGATAAACACACCTTAGCCTAATGTCAAAAACGTAACCGGGATTGCACACGGCCCTCCGTCCGTCTGTACCACACAGCCATTTTACTATTGGCAATTTATCGTGGAAAATTGGACAGAAGGTGTATTCCGTGCACTGGGAGCGTAAAACAGTCACTTTGGCAGAATCTTATTAGGAAAATATTATGAATCATCGTAAAATGTCACAAACTGACAATTCATGATCTGCGTGCGATTCTTAATACGAAACAATTCATCTGTTTGACTGTTTTCTATGGAGATTCGTAAAATGGTCCACATAATATGAATTGCTTTTCTGTCAAATTAGAGGAATTGCTAATGACAGCTGGAAATTCAGGAAATGAAATGCTTTTAGAGGAATTGCTAATGTGACCCACAGATTAGGCCCACAGATAATGGAGTGAAATTACGAGAAACATTGTTTTTTTTTTATTTGAGGTTGGTAAATCATCAAATGACTTCTCCCGCTCTGGGCGGAGCGGGAGGGCGTGTTAGACTTTTACTGACTAAAACCCACCCGTTTTCCTTCAGTTGCCTGTTGCCAAGGTCCCGGTATCCCTTTCGGATCACCTTGATACACGTTATATTCCGAATTCGCCAAAATGTCTGCAATTATTTAAATCAATCGATAGATCATAAAATTCTGAATTCTCCGGTAAACTACGCGAACGCATTGCATTTTTTATTTTATTATTTGTCTTTTATATAGATTATTTTCTATTTTATGAATGTGAGAACGTCGTAGGCTTATTGGACTGTAGATTTATTGAACATCTTTTATTTTGTTAAGTACCTGGTACTTACTTGTTGAAAGGCCTACATTGTCCTCCCATTCCTACTAACACTGTAATTTGAAAATATTGTAACAGCCAATTATTTTTTAAAGAGTAACCGTGGAGTTTCTTGCCGGCTCTTCTCCATAGGAAACGACCAATTGGAACCGTTCACCTAGCTTCTTACGTTTCATAAGTGCCCATGTAGGTTTATGTGAAATAAAATATTTTGATTTGATTTGATTCTCGATCTGTCTACGAGTGGTCGGCGAGTAGACGGCGCGTGGTGGGCGAGTTCACGATCTTCACCATCTCTACTTAAAGCTCTGGCCACACTGAGGTGAATCCGTCTCGGGACATGAGACGCGACTGCGTGCGTCGATTGTTTTAATGCGTAGGAAGTCACGCGACTACGGGTTAGTTTGAACACTATATCTACATACTTTGTAACACGTTACTTTTGATGCCGTGGACAATGGACCTCAGTTGATACCATCGGCGCGAGCAATTTAGGTCCTTCTCGGATCCTGCGCGGGATTCGCTTCAATTTGGCCACAGAAACAATGAAAAGAGTATAAACAAGTGCGAGTCGGACTTGCGGTCGAAGGGTTCCGTACCATTATCTATAAAACGGCAAAAAAAACATGTGTGTTTTATGGGAGCCCCCTTAAATATTTGTTTTATTTTAATTTAATTATTTATTTTTAAAGTGAATATATAAATAAATATTCTGTGAATATTTCAAGCGTCTACCAGTTGCCGTTATCAATATCGAGCAAAAACGAGCAAAAAAATCACGTTTGTTGTATGGGAGCCCCCTTATATATTTACCTATTTTATTCTGTTTTTTTGTATTTTTTGTTATAGCGGCAACAGAAATAAATCATCTGTGAAAATTTCAACTGTCTAACTATCACGGTTCATGAGATACAGCCTGGTGACAGACGGACAGACAGACAGCGGAGCCTTAGTAATAGGGTCCCGTTTTACCCTTCGGGTACGGAACCCTAAAAAGGGCAAAGTACTCAAATACAATTAAAAGCAATGATTTCGTTTTTATTTGTCAACATAGGTATTATGTACAGCCACGGACTTGAATTGATCTGCCACCTGGCACTTTTCGTATTTTAGCCGTGTAATGCAAATCGGGTTTATTCGGTTCCCGACACGGAAAGTCATAATGTCTTCGTAGAAGAAAATTTTATTTAATAATTTTACAGGTTGGCTAACCTGAGAGCCAGAACTACAAACTTGACAGCAGAGTGACTACCCAAAGTCAACCAATTGCAGGTCTAGCAACAGTAACCTAGCAACGATTGTTTAAGCGTAGCGATAGTAACGTTAGCGTACGGAGAAATAATAATAGTCATTTCGATAACTTCGAAATTAACGTCTCTGACATCGACATTTCAACTGTCACTGTCTTCAGATAAGTTTTCAGAATAATCGAGTTAATGACCTCTGATTCAAAGGAGGCCAGTATCAAATAGATTGGATAAACTTAATGCAACATTTTATTTATTTTTATAATTGAGAACTTATTAGTCAACCTCTATGGATAAGACTATTTCCGATTATAAGTATTTTATTTGTCATCTTGTTTACGAGCGTTCGGTTTGAGTTCGTGTTTAATCGTGTAATCTCGTGAATGTATGAAACTGTAAAATTGAAAAGTTTGAAGGTGGCTCATCAGTTAAAGTCCGTGACTGTACATTAAAACAATGAGTTCGATATATATTATTATTATCTAATTATGTTAAAATGTAATCATTATGAATAACTTAATTAGATTGTACTAACAAAACTTACAGTGAACATAACCCAATAATGTCAGTCTTTATCCTACTTATATATATATATATTTTTTTTTTTTTTATGTAAGTCATACTTTATTGTACAAGGAAGATATTATATTCAGTCGTGGAGTTCTTAATAATGTATGTATCTATGTATAACTTAATGCCAAGTGTGTAGCACGTAGGAAGTTATATGTATGGTTGAAAGGAGAAAAAAAAACAAATATTGTAAGTATGAGAAAGATATAAGTATTTAAGTTTAATCATAAAGAACAGTTTCGAATATCAGTTGATATTTCAGTTGATTGCTGAAGATTCATCAGTTGATTGCTGTAAGTATTGAAGTTGTTAGTATTTAAGTACTTAAGTTGTTAGTATTTAAGTACTTAAGTTGTTAGTATTTAAGTACTTAAGTTGTTAGTATTTAAGTAATTAAGTTGTTAGTATTTAAGTACTTAAGTTGTTAGTATTTAAGTAATTAAGTTGTTAGTATTTAAGTACTTAAGTTGTTAGTATTTAAGTATTTAAGTTTATTGCTGTAAGTATTTAAGTTCTAGTAAGTAGTTAAGTAAATAAATAAGTTTAAGATATAAGTATTTAAGTTTAATCATAAAGAACAGTTTCCAATATCAGTTGATTGCTCTTCATAAAAAGAACTTAAAGTGTCAGTATTAGTTTCCACCTGTTGTGCTTCTGGATTTAGAAATACCTATTTCAGAAAGAATTTTAAAACTTTTGGGTTGTGGCACATCAGCATTAAATAAACTTGATACATCTATATACATATATAAAAGAAAGTCGTGTTAGTGTTACACTATTTATAACTCCAGAACAGCTGAACCGATTTGGTCTATATATACAGGGTGTGGCGTAAATAATGGATAATCCTGAAACTGTCGTTTGGCCAGATTATCATCTATCATTTACCCTTCTTATATCGCTATATGCCCATGGATGATGGCCCAAATTATTGATATTTTTGATATATCTTATAAAACAAAGTCGGGTTTGTTCAAGTACTTATAAATCGGTAGGGTAACTAGGTAGGGTAGGTAGGTAGGGTAGGCAGGTAGGGTAGGTAGGTTAGGCAGGTAGGGTAGGTAGGTAGGGTAGGCAGGTAGGGTAGGTAGGTAGAGTAGGTAGGGTAGGCAGGTAGGGTAGGCAGGTAGGGTAGGTAGGTAGGGTAGGTAGGGAGAGTAGGTAGGTAGGGTAGGTAGGTAGGGTAGGTAGGTAGAGTAGGTAGGTAGGGTAGGCAGGTAGAGTAGGTAGGTAGGGTAGGCAGGTAGGGTAGGTAGGTAGGGTAGGCAGGTAGGGTAGGTAGGTGGGGTAGGTAGGGAGAGTAGGTAGGTAGGGTAGGTAGGTAGGGTAGGTAGGTAGGGTAGGTAGGGTAGGAAGGGAGAGTAGGTAGGTAAGGTAGGGAAGGTAGGGTAGAGTAGGTAGGTAGGGTAGGCAGGTAGGGTAGGTAGGCAGGGTAGGTAGGTAGGGTAGGTGCACCGTAGATAAGTACTTATTGCTACCCGTGCGAAGCCGGGGCGGGCAGCTAGTTAAGTATGAACAGAAGATGGAGTCTCAACACATCAGTTACTTCATTCGCACATATTTGTGTCTTCTGTCAGTTTGTTCAGTATTCCTCTGCGTAGCACATTGTTTATTATAGATTCTGCATAAATGGCTTGTAATGGATTGGATGGCATTTTTGTTGGCTGTATTAATTCCAACAGCATCACATTCTGTTAACGTTTGGAATGAGCTTTCATTGTATTAGCACAAACTTTTAAAATTTCTGCGTGGGAACTACTTGCAACTGGCGTGTGATCAAACTGAAAAAATAAATATAGCTAATTAGTTTTTACATGCAGATGCCGTCTATAAAAGAAGAATGGAAAAAGGTGGCAGAAGAATTTTCAAGTGAACTGGCAATTTATCAACTGTGAAGGAGCAATGGATGGCAAACATACTATTATGAGTATAGTCTAACTATCATAGAGGCACACTCACAAATACACATACACTCACACACGCACACACACACACACACAAATAATCATACCAGAGGCCCTAGACAAAGTGACATTCTATCAGCGATAACGATGATGGAAAAGGCAAAAATGTATAGGACTGACATAAGCTATCGAAAAGTTTATGTCAATCCTGTTGAAAGTCGTTGTAGAAATACGAAACGCTTTCGAAGCGATTGTCACTTGTCTAGGCCCTCAGTATCCTTACCTTTTCATAAACTTTGTAATTTTTTGTAAAATTTATTTAAAATAGGTTTAGTTATCTAGTTTCCTAAAAACTTTGTAAATTGATCCTAGGGAGGAGCGGAACCACCCAATACAAACATACATGCTTCCTGGGTCGTTCTAGCTACTGAATAATATTGTAAAAAACGTTAAAGAAATAAACTATTTTATTTTATTATTTTATAAACACATTCGCATTGTACCACCACCTGATTCCAGAGGCCCTAGACAAAGTTACATTCTATCAGCGATAACGATGATGGAAAAGGCAGAAATGGCCGGCTGTTGAAAGTCGTTGTAGAAATACGAAATGCTTTCGAAGCGATTGTCACTTGTCTAGGCCCTCTTAGCCACCAACTACTTATAACTATAAAAACTTTTATAGTATTGTTTCAATGGCTTTAGTGAGCCCCAACTATGAATTTATTTATGTTGATGTTGGAAAAAATAGAAAAATATCAGATGGGTGTGTATTTAATTACACTGAATTCAATCATTAACAAAAACTGAAGCAGCTGAATTGACTTGGGAATGACGGAACCATAAATAATTATAATATTATGTTCATAGTCGATGAAGCTTTTGGACTTGAAGAAAGTATTCTAAAGCCAGCTCAGAGAGAATTAGATGATGAAAAGATAATTTATTTATCTATCGATTATCAAGGACTCAAAATGTTGTTGAAAATGCATTTTGTATAATTTCAGCCAGGTTTACAGTGTATAAAACCGGCCAAGTGCGAGTCGGACTCGCGCACGAAGGGTTCCGTACCAGTATCTATAAAACGGCAAAAAAATCATATCTGTTGTATGGGAGCCCCCCTTCAATATTTGTTTGTTTTTTTATTTAATTATTTATTTTTAAAGTGAATATACAACCAAATATTCTGTAAATATTTCAAGCGTCTACTTGTTGCCGTTATCAATATAGAGCAAAAAACCAAGTTTGTTGTATGGGAGCCCCTCAAATATAATATTTATTTTATTCTGTTTTTTAGTATTTGTTGTTATAGCGGCAACAAAAATACATCATCTGTGAAAATTTCAATTGTCTAACTATCACGGTTCATGAGATACAGCCTGGTGACAGACGGACAGACAGACAGCGGAGCCTTAGTAATAGGGTCCCGTTTTACCCTTTGGGTACGGAACCCTAAAAATGAAACATCAACATATTTGTTCGTTGCAATCTGGGGGCTTAAAACAGTCACTTTGGCAGAATCATAATAGGAAAATATTATGATTCTGCCAAAGTGACATGTCGTAAAATGTCACTAACTGACAATTCATAATATGATCTGCGTGCGATTCTTATTATGAAATAATTCATCTGTTTGACAGTTTTCTATGGAGATTCGTATGACAGCTGGAAATTCAGAAAATGAATTACTTTTAGAGGAATTGCGAATGTGGCCGTTGTAGGCCCCCTGTACCTTGCGCATTTTTTTTAGGCGCTCAATGTAAGTAGTTCATATTTGATTACTAATGTAGATAAACAAGGTAAATTATGAGTACAGGAACTGTCCAATTAGGTGAGTGGCGAGAAACTACTCTTCAATTAACTATTATTTTATTCTAACTGAACAGACAGCTGTGCTGCTGGGGAGTTTGTTGCGCCACTTCTTCTTCCCAGCTAAAACACTAGGAAGTGGTGAAGGATGGGCGTTTTGGGGGACTGTCTTATGTAATTTTGACGTTCGAAAAGTGCTGATTCTCAGCCTAGTTTGAATAAATGACTTTTGATTTTGATTTTGACTAACATATCTAAGAAGACGGCCACATGTTCAGATTTAAAGCTAAATAAGACAGAGAAAACTACAAAAACTATTTTATTTAATACAGAAGGAAATGTAAAGTTTGTAGAGTGGCAAGTTCGTATGGTACAAGCATACTACAAGAATTTACTGTGTAGTTTAAAATCAATCAATCTGCCTAACCTTTTCCCAACTATGTTGGGGTCAGCTTCCAGTCTAACGAGATGCAGCTGAATACCAGTATTTTAAATGGAGTGACTTCCTATCTGACCTCCACAACCCAGTAACTGGGTATAACGACATCCCTTGGTAAGACTGGTTGTCAGACTTTCGGGCTTCTGACGACCCGTAATGACTGTCACCGATCCACGAATTTTAGCCGGGACAAATGGCTTAACATGCTTTCCGAGGCACGGAGGAGTCTCGGTATGTAAAAATGGTCACCCATCCATTGACTAACCCCGGCAAGCGTAGCTTAACCCGATGGATCGACCCGTGCGGCTGTTATTCCTTAGCCACGAGCTCCTCTCATGTGTAATGTGTCCTCTAGCGAAGTTTTATAATCACATAATCTAACTAATATTATAAACGCGAAAGTTTTTAAGTAGGGATGGATGTTTGTTACTCTTTCACGTAAAAACTACTTAACGGATTTGGATGAAATTTGACACACAGATAGTTTATAACCTGGATTAACGTATAGGATACTTTTTATACCGATATTGCCACGGGATCGAGACTTATGCGGGTGAAACCGCAGGGCGCACCTAGTATTAAATAAACCAAGCCTGGCAAGCGTAGATTAACCTGATGGACCCGTGCGGCTGTTATTACTAAGCCACGAGCTCCTCGCATTACAATGTGTTCTAGTTTAGGAAGTGGCAAAGTGGCCAACAAAATTTGAGATACGGTCGTGCCAGCGACGAAGACGAATTCAGAGGCTCTAGACAAAGTGACATTCTATCAGCGATAACGATGATGGAAAAGGCAAGCATGTTTAGGACTGTCATAAGCAGTGATCGGAATAGGTAGAGCTAATCTACCTAAAGTTCGAAAAAGAACAGAGACAAAGTGGAGACGCCTTCCGACAAAATATTTTTTCGGGACTAATGTCGGGATTTCGGGACATCACTTAAGTACATTAATTAATATAAATGCTAAAGGTGTGGAGTAAAATTAGATGTCATGGACTAAAATTCAAACCAACACCTCGACTTCAGTTGCAAAACAGTACTGTATCTTTTTTTTATTTTCTTTTGCTTATATCTCGAAAATGGTATGTCCTATCGCAAAAATAATTATAATTTCGGCGAGGTAATTTTTTTTTCATATTTTAATACAAAAATTAAAAAATTCTATATCACATGAGAGACATCTAATTTTACTCCACACCTTTAGCATTGATATTAAATGTACTTAAGTAATGTTCCGAAACTAATTTCATTTCAATATTTTTTCGGGACTAATGTCCGGGACATTAGTCCCGAAAAAATATTTTGTCGGAAGGCGTCTCCACTTTGTCTCTGTTCTTTTTCGAACTTTAGGTAGATTAGCTCTACCTATTCCGATCACTGGTCATAAGCTATCGAAAAGCTTATGTCCATCCTGTTGAAAGTTGTTGTAGAAATTTGAAACGCTTTCGAAGCGATTGTCACTTGTCTAGGCCCTCAGGACATGATCTATCTGTATATCAAACATTCAAAACCGTTTAGTAAACGTCATGAGAATTAAAAAAAAAAACAATTATTTCCATTTATAACATTACATACCCCTTCTTGGTCTCACGTGAATTTGCATATAACAATAGGCCGCTGAATAGTTCGCGTCTTGGTACTGGACCACGGGATGTTCTGTTTCGATATTTCGATGGGTCAAAATCGTACAGTTCCATAGAGTATCCATTCTTTTTTCAGCTATAAACTGAGAAATAATTAAATTAAAAAACAAAACTAGACGTTATTTTTATAACAACACATCAAATCCGTATCCCCCGGAGGGTTTTTTTTTTTTAATGGTTGGAATTCATCATATGACTTCTCCCGCTGTGGGCGGAGCAGAAGAGCGTGTCAGACCTTTACTGACTAAAACCCACCCGTGTTCCTTCAGTTGCCTGTTGCCAGAGTCCCGGTAACCCTTTCGGACATTCCAGCAACCATGGCAGGTCCCCGGAGGGATAAGCAAAGCATTGTGCAATTATTGCAAAGCATTGTGCAATTATTGCAAAGCATTGTGCAATTATTGCAAAGCATTGTGCAATTATTACAATGGTTAAATTACTTACAGTGGTGACGTTTTGAGGACCGCCTTTCTTGGTATTTGAATAAAAATCAATGCTATTATTATAGTCATGACAGCTGTAAAAGATTTAAACAAAAACTTAATGCCTGCCTACTTCATTTGTTGTTTTTTCTTAATGTATTTATTTTATCTACAGTTATTCAATACTGCCTGCCTACTTAAATTAAATTGAACACTGATATAACATATCATTTTATAATTATTATAAGATACACACAATACAATTAAAAAGTCTCTACGCTTTTAAAGGATATCCTTTAAAAGCGTAGAGACTTTTTAATTGTGAAAAATAAGAGCCTATTTCAACTTTCTGGCCTTTTGTCAAAGTTGGTCGCAATAACTAAGCTAGGGCGCCCCGACTCTGCTTGGGCGGAGCACCGCCGTGTCCTCGTGGAGGCGATTGGCGGCACTGACCTCTCGCGTCCGGCCCTGGTCCAGGCCATGGTACGGAGCGAGAGGGCATGGGAGGCGGTCACCTCTTTCTGCGAAGCAGTGATGCTCGCGAAGGAGGAGGCGGAACGCGTGAGGGAGAGGCAAAGCCTGCGCCCTCACGCCCCTAACCGCCGCCGCTGGAGACACCCTGGGCGTCGGGAATCCCAGGCGGATTCCCGGCCACCATAGGCGTTGGCTTGCGGACGGCCAGCAATGGGCAGCTCGCCGTCCGATAAGGACCAGGCCCAGGTCGTTGGCGCGTCGTGTTCCACGCGCGCCTCAAAGAGATGTCAGCACACCTGACGGGGTCCGTTAGGACCGATGTCTGCCAGGGTTGCGGAATAGTCCGAAAGGGATACCGGGACCCTGGCAACAGGCAACCGAAGGAACACGGGTGGGTTTTAGTCAGTAAGAGTCTGACCCGCCCTTCCGCTCCGCCCAGAGCGGGAGAAGTCATATGATGATTTCCCACCCAAAAAAAAAAAAAGGGCGCCCCGACTAAACGGTTAGGTTAGAACTGTGAACTACGGCCTACATTCAAGTTGGTCTCAGTTACTTGACTATTTTGGGGAGTTTCTTGCCGGATCTTCTCCATAGAAAACGACCAATTGGAATCGTGCACCTAGCTTCTGACGTTTCATAAGTGCCCATGTAGGTATAAGTGAAATAAAATATTTTGATTTGATTTAGTATTTCCAGAACACCATAATGGGAATTATTTTAGGGCACACAAAAAGAGGGGCATTAAAATTAATAATAGGTACTATAATATAAATACCTTTGTACACATGTTATAATTATGTCTTATCTCTATGTATTATACTGTGTGTACATAAATAATAAAATAACTAAATAAATAATAATAACAATACCTAATAATAAATTATAATATAATTATTTGGGGTTCGATTAACACTCAAATGGGTAACTTATTCTTCATTTACTTACGTGAAATGATTGATAAAATATTTATAATTTGTAATTATTTTGAATTCTTCTCCTTCGAGGACTGTGTATTTTTGTAGTTTATCATTTCCATTGTGGTCACAAATTAAGTTAAGTCCATTTTTTAATGTCACAGGCCGGATTTTAAATGTGATTGTCCCGGGATCTGTAAATAATTAAAAGTTAACTGTCTGCACATTGTGCAAGTGAACACTATGTTGGTAGGAAAGGCTGCTACAAAAAACATATTAATTCGGGTAGGATGACCAAATCCGTGACCTACAGAAATGCTATGTGAATTTTTATTTTTATATTTTTCGTTCTCAGTTAGTTTTATTGATGGTCTGGCAATTTGAGAATTTTATGCGGCCTACCCAAATGTCCTTTCTTTGGTATTGTTCGTCGAGTCGTTGAGCTCCATAAGTTCTGAGTTGAGCTCCACTATTACTGACAAATGCTTGCACTGATTGGACAGGTCCACTCAAATCTGTGTGGTACTTTCCTCAAAAGACCATTTCAGACTCTAATTTACGTGGTCCTCATATGGCTTGACGAAGATTATGTCTGGACTTTAAAAGAGACTGTGACCTCTGAGTTTGTTTCGGCCTTTCTTCTCAGAATAGTCAGATAGGAAACGCCGACCTCATCTAGCTTATTTTTAATACTTTTTAATATGACGTGTAAAAGTGATACCAATATCCTATTTACAAAATAAACAATTTCATTTCATTTCATTAAAATAAGATACTGCTGTGTTAAGATATCAATCTGCCTAGCCTTTTCCCAACTATGTTGGCGTCGGCTTCCAGTCTAACCGGATGCAGCTGAATACCAGTATTTTACATGGAGCGACTGCCTATCTGACCTCCACAACCCAGTAACTGGGTAATACGATACCCCTTGGTAAGACTGGTTGTCAGACTTTCGGGCTTTTGACGACCCGTAACGACTGTCAACGATCCACGAATGACAGCTGGGACCAACTGCTTAACGTTCTTTCCGAGGCACGGAGGAGTCTCGGTACTCTCGGTATGTAAAGATGGGCACCCATCCAAAGACCAACCCCGGCAAGTGTTGCTTAGCCTGATGGATCGACCCATGCGGCTGTTATTATTTAATCACGAGCGAATGCCTAAGATAAATCTGCGATCTAAACGAAAACATTAATTATCTACCGGCGTATTACGTGTTTTAATTTAGGAAGTGGCAAAGTGGCCAACAAAATTTGAGATACGTTCGTGCCAGCGACGAAGACGAATTTAGGACATGATCTATCTGGATATCAAACATTTAAATCCGTTTAGTAAATGAAATCAAAATTAAAAAAATATATATATTTATAACATTATTGGGAAGGATTTAAGCTTACATACCCCTTGGTCTCACGTGAATTTGCATATAACAATAGGCCGCTGAATAGTTCGCGTCTCGGTACTGGACCACGGGATGTTCTGTTTCGACATTTCGATGGGACAAAATCGTACAGTTCCATAGAGTACCCATTCTTTTTTCAGCTATAAACTGAGAAATAATTATTAATTTTAAAAAACAAACATAGATGTTAATATTCTTTTATCAACACATCAAATCCGTATTCCCCGGAGGGATAGGCAAAGCATTGTGCAATTATTACAATGGTTAAATTACTTACAGTGGTGACATTTTTAGGCCCGCCTTTCTTGGCATATGAATAAAATTCTGTGTTATTATTGAAGTCATGACAGCTGTAAAAGATTTAATAAAAAACTTAATGCCTGCCTACTTAGTTAAATTAAACACTGATAAAAAATATCATTTTACAATTATTATTGGGAAATATTTAATTGATCCTTTAAAAGCTTAGTGTCTTTTTAATTGTGTAGGCTATGCGTAAACAATAAGAAAGTACGCTTTAAAAAAAATAGCCTTTTTTAACTTTCTGGCCTTTTCTCAAAGTTGGTCGCAATAACTAAGCTAGGGCGCCCCGACCGAACGGCTAAGGTTAGAACTGTGAACTACGGCCTACATTCAAGTTGGTCACAGTTAGAGGGAATTATTTAAGGGCACATAAAAATAGGCACAATTAATAATTATAATACTATAGACTTCCCCCTAAACGGGAATAGGGGTGTGTCAAAAGTTGCATGGAAGAATTTTAACGCACGGTTTAATTAACTCTAAAATCAATGTTAGTATCAGGTAATAATGTATAACAGGGATTTTCAAAAAATCATCTCGGGGAGGCTACTTTTTATCGACATACCACACGGGCGAAGCCGCGGGCGGAAGCTAGTTATAATATAATATAAATAATAATAACAAATAATTATAATATATAATAAGCGATAAGGCCAGGCCGCCCATTGTATGTTTTGTAGTGTTAAATTTGTTTTTTTATGTATATTCTGGTGTACAATAAAGTATATATAAATAAATAAATAATATATACAATTTATTATAATATAATTATTTGGTGTTCGATTAAATACGAGTACATGCATAATATTAAAACACAAATGGGTAACTTATACTTCATTTACTTACGTGAAATTATTGATAAAATATCTATAATTTGTAATTATTTTGAATTCTTCTCCTTCGAGGACTGTGTATTTTTGTAGTTTATCATTTCCATTGTGGTCACAAATTAAGTTAAGTCCATTTTTTAATGTCACAGGCCGGATTTTAAATGTGATTGTCCCGGGATCTGTAAATAATTAAAAGTTAACTGTCTGCATATTGTACTAGTGCACACTATGTAGGTAGGAAAAGCTGCTACAAAAAAACATAATTATTAATTCGGTTAGGATGACCAAATCCGTGAGCTACAAAAGATACTGCTGTGTTAAGAATGCCTAAGATAAATCTGCGATCTAAACGAAAACATTAGCTAGTATTACAACGTGTTCTTTTTTTATCCCATAACTCTAGGGTATTAATGACACCATGTCAAAGAATCAACTGACATACGTTTTTCTTTTTAATTTTTTTTTTCTTCATTTTTCATTCAAAAATAATTCGACAAAGTCACGATTATTTACGTTAAACACGAAACGTGAAAAAATTAAAACCAACATATTTAATTCTGACTATTTTTGTCCATAAAAAAATATTATGACAACGTCGCATTTCTTAGCGCGTCGCGTTTTTATTAATTATGAATACGAGTAGTACTGATCAATGAAATTTAGATACACACAACGAGAGTTGTAGAATAAGATGTTATGATATCGTAAAAAAAAAAACAAATTGAAAAATAATTTCTATGCCAATTGATTCTTTGACATGGTCTCATTAATACCCTAGAGTTATGGGAGATAAAAACACGGTGTACCTACAAATGCTTGGTTTGTAGATCTCCTGGCGATGGTCAATACGCAAGAGCTGGTAATCCATAACTGTACTGTAGATACTACTGTTAGTGCTGTATGTTCCCGGCTGAGATACCTTCTAGCAGCCGGTTAATTTTCTCAGTTTGATTCCCAGGTCGGGCTGTGTTCCTGGGTGTCGGGTATCCCAGGCGGATTCCCGGCCACCATAGGCGCGGGCTTGCGGACGGCGAGCAATGGGTAGCTCGCCGTCCGATAAAGACCAGGCCCGGGTCGACGGCGCGTCGTGTACCACGCGCGCCTCAAAGAGAACACTTGACGGGGTCCGCTAGGACCGATGCCTGCCAGGGTTGCGGGAATGTCCGAAAGGGATTCCGGGACCCTGGCAACAGGCAACTGACGGAACACGGGTCTCCCGCCCAGAGCGGGAGAGTCATTTGATGATTTCCCATGTTATCGGAATTACTCATTTGCCAGCCCGGAGTCTGGATTATTTCCCGGTTGATGGCAATAGGCTCGACCTCTATAACATGGGACTTAAAAATATATTTAGCGAAATGTGGGTGTACTATAGATACACCCCTGCAAGGGTTGGCCTTCGGGGAAACAGGCATGTAAATAATAATTCCAATTGGCTATTTGAAGTGATAATTAGTAAGCTAAATAGTTCTTACCATTGTCCAGACCCTGAGCGTCAGCTTTAAATATTATTATTATT
Source organism: Lithophane ornitopus (assembly GCA_948473465.1). Lineage (NCBI taxonomy): Eukaryota > Metazoa > Arthropoda > Insecta > Lepidoptera > Noctuidae > Lithophane > Lithophane ornitopus. The sequence goes on along the minus strand of OX419642.1, from coordinate 3,753,434 downwards.
GCAAAAAATGAAATTAAACTCAACATTTTAGTTGGTATTAATTAATATAAAAGTAGAACGGTCGACACGTGCCAACTGTTGTAATGCTATGAGTGGAATAAAAAAAAATGCGTGAGTGATTTATGAAATAGGTAAAGTGACCATCATTTTGATATTTTAAGGAAACTGTTCATAAACGTTACTTTACCTACTGTACCTACGAACGATTCCATTACTCAGCGGTCTCGGCTATCTCTATAAAATAAAAACCTTTTAAATCATGCATAAGATATATATTTTTTTTCGATTTATTTTTCTGTACATTTTTACATTATGTATTATTTTTACATTATTACTATTTATGTTAATACAATTTTGTGATCTAAAAAAATAATTTTTACATTAGTTATTCCATTTCATAATACATATTTTTTTACCATTGGGTTTATTTCTTTATTGAAGTGTAAAACAACTACTCATAATAATTAATTTATAATTTCCATAACATCTTTTCATTTATCTTTTGTTTCCGATAGCAATTAAAATGAAAATATAATAATAATAGTCGAACTAATCAGGGGGCCAAGTCTACTAATTTACAATACTATTTTTTTTTAATTTACATTTTGACAGATTTGCCATAAAAAATCTGTCAAAATCTCATTATTGTGAGACCATTGACACATTTGTAAATTAGTAGACTTGGCCCCCAGGTATCTTGACTTGGCTCACGAGGTTGTAGATATGTGGGATGTGGACTCTGCGATCATTGCACTGTGCCGATAGTCATATCAGCCAATGGCTTAATTGCCAATAGCTTTGACCAACACCTATGGAGGCTCTCGTTGGGCAACTGGATTAAGGGCTTGATTCAGAAAGGGGTACTTCTGGACATGGCTCACATATTTAGGAGGTTCCTCTCTCTGGAGCCCGGACCGCTGGTAGCTTGGACCCCGTTCCCGATACCGGTGGGCTACTATTTTTTATTTTTTTAAATGTTTTTTTTAATTCTAATATTTAAAAATATAATTTATATGTATGTAAAATGAAATAAAGAAATAGTTATCGTAATAATCTAAATTATCTCTCCGAGAATATCGGGATAAAAAGTATTCTATGTCCTAATCCGGGTCATGGTCAACCCATGTCCTAAATTTCACCTAATCTGTTCAGCCGTTTTAGCCTGAAAGCGAAACAAATAAACAAACTCACTTTCGCATTTATAATATTACCAAAAATAATAAAAAATATCCTAGGACAGTCCTGTTTCGTGGTTGCTGTAGCGATATCAGTAAAATTGGGTTACCTACTATCCTTGAGTGCAAACCACATACCTAATAATTTATTATTAGAAATGTTGATACTAAAATTGTTTTTTCTTGTTTTTCAAATATTATGTTCAATACTTTTTTAACCTAGATGTACTTTTTTCCTGTACCTAGTCTAATGCCGCTGTTGAAAACAGACAGACGAACACCAAGGAAAAGGCTCATAGACAAACTGAAAAAAAAAAACCAGATATAGAGACATGAATCATCTAAAAGTATTAACAATCGATAGAGAACAATGGAAATCGCTAAACCGACAAGTGTAGAGCACTTACCGAAGTTTTTGATGTACCTACGGATAGGTACAACACTATGAACATAAAATGGTAAACAGATAGATACTTACATAAAACATTTATTTGGTACACAATAAAGACATAACATAACATACAAAAGGTTAAATACTAACTAATTACATCAATAAATAGATACAAGGAGCGAATACACAAAAAAATAACAAAAAACACTGTGATGACAATATTATCTATGACACACATAAAAAAATGAAACATATAAAGTGCTGTGTGCGTCTCAACGTTGCACCCAATGGGAGCCCAACTCAGCATGTGTTAGGCACCTATAAGATTTTAAATTCTTCATAATAACATATTTTTTTTAGTTTTTAGGGTCTGTACCCAATGGGTAAAACGGGATCCTATTACTAACAACAAATAAATATAAATATTTCAGGGCAACGAAACGGACGAAACGAGCAAAAAAATGATGATTTTTTTGCTCGTTTCGTCCGTTTTGTCCGAAATATTCACAGAATATGTATTTAGTTATATATTCACTTTAAAAATAAATAATTAAATTAAAATAAAACAAATTTAAGAAGCCTCCCTTAAATTTGTTTTATTTTAATTACAACAGACGTACGGAACCCTTCGTGCGCGAGTCCGACTAGCACTTGGCTGGTTTTTTATATAAAGCAACAACAACTTCTTCTTTCTATACCTTTGCAATTCTTTTGACACAGTTTCTGTAGTTACCAATATTCTTATTCACAAATTGGAAAGAATAGGCATAAGGGGGGGTACAACTCAAACTCGATCACCTATGGTGTGCAACAGGGTAGCATACTCGGTCCAACTCTCTTTCTCATATATATTAACGAGCTGGGTATTGTCAACATCCCCAAAGAAATAAATTATAACATTTGCGGATGACCCTGCTACCTTTAGCGCAAACTCACGGCATGACGTTAACGCGCATGCTCAGACAGGTTTTGACGCTGTAGTGAAGTGGCTGCATAGTAATGTTCTTCCACTAAACGCGTACAAAACAAAGTACATTGCCTTTTCCCTAAAATCTTGCACATACCTACGAAACTCAAAAAACTCCGTTGAATTCTATAATTGCCCACTCCTGCTCTAACTAAAATAACACATGCCGCTGCATCCGCCTACAAAAAGCATAAAGTATGTTAACTAACAAAGAGCGTTTCCGATAACCCGCCACAGTATAGCGTCTATACATACTAAAAAAAAATTACCAATTTTTTTTTTTTTAACCGGCTTCTTCAAGAAGTAGGAGGTTCTCAATTCGTCTGTTAGTTTTTTTTTTTTTTTTGTATGTTTTTGTTACACGATTACTCGGCCAATTATGAATCGATTTTGATGATTCTTTTTTTGTTTGGTAGGTTATGCTTCCATATAAATTTTATTAACTTTGCTTGCGTAGTTTTTGTGTAATCTTCAATATTACGTAATTTTCCCACTTAATTTATCTAGACGATATCTTTATTTACTCCTTCACTGTTATTTAAATAGCAGGTAGTGGTATTCGGATTTATGTGGGGTAGGTACCACAACTAAAAAGTGAAAAATAAAACGTTTTACAAAAAAAAAGACAACCGACTTCCAAAAAAAACACAAAAAAAGTGAAAAATAACTTAAATTTCGGAAGTCGGAGGCAAAAAACGAAAATTGAAAAGCGAGGACACCAACTTCCGAAATTAAAATTATTTTTCACATTTTTGTGTTTTTTACTGGAAGTCGGTTGTTTTAAAAAAAAAAGTTTTTATTTGTTTTTCACTTCTTACAGTGGAATATTCACAAAACTATTGATACGTTAAAGAAACACTGTACACGCAGTTGTATTTCAACGTAGAAAGACAAGTATGACAAGTGTACGTGTACAGAGTGTTTTTTTTTCCATATCAATTATATTTTTGTGAATATTTTGCTATAATTTTTTTTTTGTTTTTTTTATGTTATTATTTATTGTAGCATAGACGGGTCCTACTGCAGGAACGCTCTTCGTTAGATTACATATTGTATATGAACACATCAACACCCTTAGCAGTAGGTTGCGTAAACTAACATTTGTCTTTGGCTGATGAAATCGATCTACTTTGCCCCCGCGCAGTCGGGATATTAACCTACTCTATAACGTCCTGGGGCGGGTCACCTTTTTTTTTTTAATGTGGTTAGTCATCAAATCACTTCTCCCGCTCTGGGCGGAGCAGAAGGGCGTGTCAGACTTTTACTGACTAAAACCCCGTGTTCCTTTAGTTGGCTGTTGCCAAGGCATCCCTTTCGGACTTTCCCGCAACAAATACACGATCATACAATTGGAAAGAGCGCAGAGAGCAATTCTAGAGGTATCTTCCTTTCTACCTTTTCGATATCCCACATCATTCTTACACAGGGTGTAAGGGACAGCCCTCCTCAAAGTGATGGGATGAATTCAGTATATCATACTAAGACAGCCGGTACATGAAATTATTTCAGGAACGTTATGGGAATCCAATAAACCTGATTTTTTTATTATCTTACACGCACTGTATCGTTACCATGGCACAACCCACATAGCCGCACTCTCCGTGGCGGGGCGCGCTCGCGCCGCGTTATTTATCAATGTAAATTTTGAATTTCACGCGGCGTTCGCTATAGTATTTCAACATCCATTACTGGTTTAATTTTTTATTTTAGCTGTTTTATTTACATGGAGAGCTGCCTAAACAGAAAAAAAAAATTACTGATAAAACACATTTGCCTAAGAAAATTTTCGGTGGAATAGGATTCAAAATAAGGAGCCGAATGTCCCCTGTTAATTTGCGGAGAGCAATCCCTTACACCCTGTATGTATAAAGAATCTAAAGTCTTCACTAAGTGTCAGCTGTTTGTTCTATAAACGGCCCAAAAACAGTATGGACTCCTTATCTTCAACTTCCTCGCTGTTATGTAGTAGACGTTTTGACCCAGAAGATAACTAACTATAATTATATAATTCATGTATACAAAATACTGTAAAACATTTTAAAAAAAGTAACGGTGGAGTTTCTTTCCCATTCCTCACTATACACGTAGTATTATAATATCTGTGACCATACGAAAACTACATTTTGGAAGGGGCAACTAGAATCAGTTCTATTTCTCTATTTTTGACGTTCAAAAGTGCCTATTTGAAATAAATTATTTGACTTTGACTTTGAACTTTCCATGTGCTCTAAACGTTTCTTTTGTTACCTTGGTCGCTTTCTCTACAATAAAATAAATATAACGCTCTCGATTTATAGGTAATCTTACCAAAATACTCATACTGTCTTGTTTGTACAGGAAAATCCTAATTCTGTATAATTATTTGGATATATTTTATTTCCCTGTGACTAGGTACCTATACAAGGAAATATTTTAATTAAATACTGAAACAGTATTTTTCCTGTTTTCCTGTTTTATACTGATTAACGAACGAATTATTTTTTCTCTTACACGATAACACTCGCTGTCGACGTAAGAGTCACCATGTTGACCCCATTCAATACACGCGGGGCTCTGCCCTGATGCCAGATCGTTGTCATCATCATCTGCCTATTCCCAACAAATGTTGGGGTCTGCTTCCGGTCTTACCGGATCGGTTGTGTCTGTTGTGGCTTCAATAATTTATGTAGTATGGCACTGTTCACGTCGATATCCGTAATTTAAATATATTTTTTCCGTAATTCCACGTAATTCATTCTGAATTCACCAAAATGTCTGCAATTATTTAAATTAATCGATAGGTCTCCAAATTGTGAATGCTCCAAAATGTCTCTTCCGCCAATTACAATAACGGGTCAAAATCAATCTGCCTAGCCTTTTCCCAACTATGTTAGGGTCGGATTCCAGTCTAACCGGATGGAGCTGAATACCAGTATTTTACATGGAGCGACTGCCTATCTGACCTCCAGAACCCAGTAACTGGGTAATACGATACCCCTTGGTAAGACTGGTTGTCAGACTTTCGGGCTTCTGACGACCCGTAACGACTGTCAAAGATCCACAAATGACAGCCGGGACCAACGGCTTAACGTGCTGTCCGAGGCACGGAGGAGTCTCGGTATGTAAAGATGGTCACCTATCCACGGACCAACCCCGGCAAGCGTAGCTTAACTGATGGATCGACCCGTGCGGCTGTTATTACTTAGCCACGAGCTCCAATCAATCAATGTTATATCACGGCACGATGAAAGGTTGTTATCGGTGACCCGACCAGCACCGCCTGGCCGCTTGGCGTCACCTCGCTGTCCACGGGTGGTAAACTACGCGAACGTATTGCATTCTCGAGCTGTCAACGCGTGGTCGGCGAGTAGGCGCCGCGTGGTGGGCGAGTTCACGATCTTCACCATCTCTACTTAAAGCTCTGGTCACACTGAGGTGAATCCGTCTCGGGACATGGGAGGCGACTGCGTGCGTCGATTGTTTTATTGCGTAGGAAGCCACGCGACTACGTGTCAGTTTGAACACAATATCTACATACTTTGTAACACGTTAGTTTTGATTAATGCCGTGGACATTGCTCGCGCCAAGGAATGTCGGGAGTCGCTTCAGTTTGGCCACAGAAACAATGACAAAGGTAAATAAAAGGCTACTCAAATAAAATTAAAAGAAATGATCTTGTTTTTATTTATCAACATAGATATGTGGGCACATTCAATAAATTAGTTCACTATTATTCTATTCGAAAGCATACAAATTATATTAAAATATAGTACTTATGAATATCTTAATTAGGTACTTACAAGATTTACAGTCAACATAACTCAATACTGTCAGCCTTACAGACCTACATAAATTCAGTCGTGGAGTAATTAGTAACAATAATAATAAAACCGGCCAAGTGCATGTCATACCATGCACAATGAAGGGTTCCGTAGTTGGGATGAATTTATAAAAACAAACAATAAAAACTTAACATTGTAGTTGAAAAATTTGTTCTCCGATACAGAATGTATGGAAGAACATGTTTTTAAGTTGGTCGATTATTACTCGGTAACTTGTGGAGCCTACGTAGCGGTGATAGTTTTCCTTTTAATTTCGTTATATATACTACTGTTATGATTTTTTTCACATATCCAAACCCAACCATTTAGCTGGCAGGGGGGGGGGACACTTGGCTCTAACAAAAATTAGCACTTTAAAGCTTAATATTCCGCAAACGCATCTCTGAATCCAAAAATGGTTTTCACAAACTCAATTTTTAAACGACCTTTCCAACGATACCCCACATCATGGGATCGACGAGAAAAAAAAAACCATCCCCACTTTAGGTGTAGGGTACCCTAAAAAAAATATTATTTACGATTTTTTTTACCACTTTGTCGGCGTCGTTTATATGTATATGCATACCAAATTACAGCTTTCTAGTACCAACGGTCTCTGCGCTAAGCCGCGGACAGACGGACAGACGGACATGGCGAAACTATAAGGGTTCCTTGTTTACTACGGAACCCTAAATATAGTTTAAATTTATTTTTAAAACAATAACATAAAAATATTTAGTATAGAAAATTTTATTGTAAACAACCCGTTTACCTCATGGGATTTCCTATCGACAAAAATGACGAACTTCCATTAAACTTGCATATTTAACCCCTTAAGGGGATGAATTTTCACCTCCATTTTCATTTTCATCCCATCGTATTACCCAGTTACTGGGTTGTGGAGGTCAGATAAGCAGTCGCTCTATATAAAATAGCCTTAGCCTTTTCCCAATGGGTTGGCTTCCAGTCTAACCGGCTGCAGCTAAATACCAGTATTTTACATGGAGCGACCGCTTAGAAAATTCTACATGCTGAGATAAATTTGTATTTATGTTTATAATGTCACTAGGTACCTAAATCTAGTCAAGAATAAATAGATTTTATAATAGAATATTACCAAAACAACTAGTAGAATATTTAATAGTCATTCGGAACTTTACGAGTCCTCTCGCATTTCGTTCGTTAAGACCCACTTAAATATTTAAGTAAGTAGATACATTAACGTCATTCACAGCTGCTTATAATCCAAACTAATATTCTAATCCTATACTCCATTTGAAATAAGATTAGACGTATAGATAAGCCTTTTTTACATTCCGTTCAACCGATTTTGAATTCTATTGCGTTGGTGGCATGATAAATGGCAGCCGCAGTAGATAGTTAGTATTGTGTAACTTTTTTGCTTTTATTGCTATCCTTATACCTACGGTATAGAAGTCAAAATCGGTTGAACGGACTGTAAAAGGGTTTTTTTAAATGTCTAATCTTATTTCAAATGGGGTATAACTATTATTATAAACTAGCTTCCGCCCGCAGCTTCGCTCGCGTGGTATTTCGATAAAAAGTAGCCTATGTCCTTCCCCTGGATGCCATCTATCTCCTTGCCAAATTTTATCGAAATCCGTTCAGTGGTTTAGGCGTGAAAAGGTAACATACAGACAGACAGACAGAGTCACTTTCGAATCCTAACTAATATTATAAATGCGAAAGTGAGTTTGTTTGTTTATTTGTTTGTTACGCTTTCACTCTAAAACGGCTGAACGGATTTGGATGAAATTTGGCACAGGGGTAGACCATGACCTGGAATAGGACATAGGATACTTTTTATCTCGATATTCCCACGGGATCGTGACTTACGCGGGTGAAACCGCGGGGCGCAGCTAGTTTATAATATCAGTATGGAATAGTATGAATGCAAAAGTGAGTTTGTTTGTGTGTTACGCTTTCACGCTAAAACGGCAGTTCGGATTCAGATGAAATTTGACACAGGGGTAGTCCTTGACCTGGACAAGGACATAGGCTATTTAACCGACTTCCGAAAAGGAGGAGGTTCTATGTACGTCTGTATGTTTTTTTTTGTGTTTTTTCCTTCATCTATATTTGTTATCCTGATATTCTCGACACTTACGCGGATGAAAATTTCATTTTTCACATCAATAATTATACAATTCGTTTCCCAGTAAATCTGTTTGCTAAATGTTACATAGTTTGATGTACAGAATGCATGGTTATGCGATATTGTTGTTTAAATGTATCCCCTGTAGATCCCTACTGACACCCTGGGGGCCAAGTCTACTAATTTACAAACGTGTCAGTGGTCTCACAATGATCAGTTTTTGACAGATTTTGTATGGCATATCTGTCAAAAACTGACCATTGTGAGACCACTGACACGTTTGTAAATTAGTAGAATTGGCCTCCTGTATACATTTAAGCAACTTAGATTAATTAAATAATACACAATTAATCTTCGTTAACATGAATCAATACCTATCTTCACTGATTCGGCCATCTATTGTACAATTCTTAGAACAAAACTCGAGAATTTGATTATTTGCCCTTATTTGGAACTTAACTCTTTCTATACAACGTGTAACGTTTAATGCGCAAATCCTCAGACACCCCAACTGATTTTTAATTCAATTGACCTATTTCAGAGAGAAAAACAATCATTAAAAAATTGTAAAAGTTTTATGTGTCGTTTTAGTTCTACTGGCAATTCTGATCGTTTCTTGAGTCTGCAACGACGCTCTACCGAGGGAGGGGTCGTCACCGGGCCGCTGCGCCGCGCTGGCTTGACCTATTAATAAATAGACACGGCAATGTTTTTAAAGAAGATTTGTTGAAAAATGTGACCTATTTTAAAAAGTGATTCAATTGATTCTGCTCGTTATTCTGATCAAACTATTTTGAGGTTTTGCGCATTTAACGTTACACGTTGTATACTATTTATTCATCTATGTTACAGATTTTTTACACTAAATACAAATCGAATAAAATTACTAAGAGTATTCTCCCTGTGCCGACTGACCGAGAATGACCAGATCCCACCCAGACTACGGGGAATCTTCCTCGCCGCCCGCGCCTGTTCCTCTCCTATAAATTGTAGAAGTAGAAGCCGAGGAGGTGCTCTTCTAACCATGTATTGATTCAGATAGTCAAACAAACATAGACGACCATAATACGTCATATGTTTGAAGAATGGCCGTTGCACTGAAACGACTTATCACCGACACAAAGTAAACCATTGCAATGTGAACCTAATATCAAGACACGTACAGTAACATTTCCAAAATAATGTGACAGTAGTTGTCGACGCGTCGTCGTTCACCAGAGATGTTGTTGTACGTGACGCGATATAAAGCTCTCATGTCAATGCTTTGCTTTGAGTTGAGTTGGTGTTGAGTCGTTATGGTGTGCGACGACCATCACTTGACTACTGCACCTCCTCATAATGGTTTTCCATCTCCATGGCTTCTCTTTCGTTTATTGGTTGGAACACGGCCAAAAGGTTTTCATAATAACGTGTGACTGGCTGAAAGTAAAAACGGTCATTTTTTAATCAACTGTTTCCTTAAGATATACAGTAGGTAATCGTGGCGTGATATCGCGGGCGCGGCAGGCAGCGAGACCTTTTCGCGCCCTCGATATTGCGCCAGTCTATGATAATTTTTATTTTAGTCAATTTTATTTTTTTAGTCTATTTTGTTTTCATTATGTTTTTTTTTTTTGGTTGGCATATTGGCGTGTGCTAGCTGATATATGGCTAATAATTGTATTTATGTATTATGTTGCGTAGGTAATGTCAATGATTTTGCAAACTTTTGTACAGAATCAATTTTTTCTAACTGAACAGACAGCTGTGCTGCTGGGGAGTTTGTTGCGCCACTTCTTCTTCCCAGCTAAAGCACTAGGAAGTGGTGAAGGGTGGGCGTTTTGGGGAACTGTCTTATGTAATTTTGACGTTCGAAAAGTGCTGATTCTCAGCCTAGTTTGAATAAATGACTTTTGATTTTGATTTTCTGTACGAGCCTTAACGTGATTTTAAAAACATATTTGTACTCAAAAGGGAAAAACTTACGTGGGATCTCGGCTCTGGTAATTCCCGCGGACTTGACCTTACACGGCAGCTAGAATTCTTGACACTCCAGTATATTAATATCAGTATAATACTGACAGTGACGCCTGCTGCTGTCAAATAGTAAACCAGACCTGAAAAATATAACATGGATTGATTTCATTTAGTTTATAGGCGCGTTTTATTTGACCACGAATTTCTTCGCGCCAACAAAGTGGTCACAACGCGGTTACCACGCGGTTATAGCAACGTGCGCTCTATTATGTCATTAACAACGTTTTAAAATTAGTGGTTGGTAGGTATTCCGAAAAAAAATATGCTATTGCTTAGGAAACAGAGTACACAATTGCCATGAGAGCTTGCGGCTGCCGCACGAAAGTTTTCGCGTATGTCTCTTAACGCAACCTCATATAACATTATGACAAATCTATGCCGGCTCTAAAACGCAGACGCAGAGCAGGGCATGGCTGAGACCTGAGTGAACGCGCACCGCACAGGCGGATTGCGGAGCGGATTTATCCGACGGGGCGTCCTGACTGACGGCGCACCGCCGTTGTACTGTGGCCCTAGTGAAAAGGGATCTAAGTCCAAAAATGCAACTTTACAGGAGACGCAAAAAACACTCCGCGCGCTTCAAATTGCCTGTTTGACCTCGTGTGACATTTAAACCGCTACCAAATGAAATAGGTACATGTGATGTTTTTTTATAGGTAAACAATTTATGCTCTTTATTATTATTTCAGTTATTTTTTATGTAAAGTTATTCGTTTTTAAGATAGTGACTTATACTAACCACAAAATGAATGCCTTGAGGGTATTAAATAAGTAATACACCTTCTCCCATGTGTTACATGTTAATTCACATAAGTGAAAATGGATACGTATTTGGAATGATTATGGCAATATTAATCTCCACAGAGTTATTTTTGATTTTTTCCCTTCATTTGGTGAAAACGGATTTATGTATAATAATATTATTACTCACTAAACCATTTTTAAGAACCAGGTTAATTGGTAAACACCAACCAAATTAAAACGTGGGTAATTTATGTTCATTTAGATTAAAAAACACAAAATATTTTTTTATTTTTCCGTTTAAAAGAATGCAAAAGTACTTGAAACCAACTTTTGTAGTTTTTTTTTTTGGTGCCAGTTGGACCCTTTTACACAAGGTAACTTCTTTATTTTTAGAGATAGCTTAGATCCGTTTACACCAAACGATAGAGTTTTTTTTTCTGATCAGTTCTGTATACTTAACTCATTTTCCACAAAATCGGACTTATACCCCCTTTCACTAGGGCCACAGGTTTGTTGCTATGGCACTACCGTTGCCATAGCAACGAACCGAAAGACATGAAATTGTAATAACGTCATGTCAGAATATTAATCAACAATTAATTCGTGTTTTTATGTGCATTTTTCCAATATAAAGTGAAACTTGGTGATTTCGAATGATACTCATTGTTATAGTGTGTGGATAAGATAGTAACTCATGAGGATTATGAATTTGATTTTTGATCTTATACGTATACGTTCATACAAAGTTATCGCGGCATGTATAATGAGAAACGTCAAATACGCCGTGAAATGCGCGCGCCCGCTCGCACTCCGGACAAGTTCGACCATCTCGAACATTTGTTTTATCCGCCGTACATTCCGCCTGCGCGGTGCGCGTTCACTCAGGACTTCAGGAGTCTCAGGACTCAGCCTAGTCCTACGTGACTGCGCCGCAGCTGTCAGTGCCTACATTAATGCATTACACAATCTGCTCTGCCCTGAGCTGTGTGGACCTGCGTCACCTGCGGCTCAGCATAGTGTCGTCTCGAACCCACACATTCACAGTCCCACACACACACACACCCAGTCACTCCACACGAACAGTCCTTCCTATAAGAGGTAAATAAATTATTGTCTAGTTTTAGTTTATGTAGACCTTAATTACGTACTTGGGGCGGAGACCTGGTGGCCTGAAATACAAGCTCCGGCTTAGCTTAGGCACCGGTCTCCCGCAATATTCTTTTTTGAGTCCACGACCAGACACTAAGATTCTGTAGTATTATTTTATAAGGATATTGTGGTGAGAAAATAAATAAATGTATTATAAAAAAATATTATATTATAATAAGCGCTTAGCCTTGTTCTTTATGTCACAGCATTCCGCTGACAGGAGCCTTTGCGTTTGTAATTACATGAGCGAGTCCCAATTAGTACTAATTATCCTTTTTTTTTTCTGCATAAGAAGAACATAAAAGGAAAGTAAGAAAATAATTCAGATATCATTATACATAAGCCATCGCTGAAAAAGTGCCACATAATTTTAAAACATTGACTAAAAGTGTCTTAAAAAATCTAGTTGAAAATAAATCATTTCATTTTTTTTTTCACTCACCTGAAACAATTTCATTTTCTTCTGAAACCAATTCCGGTTTCAATCTGAGTATGATCTCAACTGTACTATATTCATCCACGTTTGAGAAATAAATACATTTTATTTTAGTTCCGTTGTGGGTTGCATCCAATATCTTCCTAAATGGTATTTCGGAAAGCTTAATTGACATACTTGGCGTTCCAATTGCTGCGGAATCTTCGGTTTTACCTAAAAAATGTGATTGGGAAATGGAGATTAATAAAAACATTTAAAAAAAGTCCTTAAAACAACATTTTGACCTTAGTTACTGTGCGTTTGCACTGGCGAGACATTCACAACAAAACATGTTAAAATCTCTAGTTCCTGTTGTGGCGGTATCTACATCGCCACATGCGAACTACGCATCAAAGACCTGACGTCACATAAATCTTGCATCGCACAATTAAAGTTTACCGTGCAATGGACATATATACAAGAACCCAACATCAATCGTTGGGCAGTTGCCCGCCAGACCCAACACCCGTCTGGTAGAAGGATCCTCCCTTTTCTATGGTGGATGAGTGAACTTTACACCCTGTTCCTCATACCCCTAAATTGGTGACCCTGAATTTGACCGTCAACGCAACCTTCGTGCAACTACTCCAGCGTGACGTCATCATCATCACTCCCGCAAGCTTTCAGTGAGGCGAGTCACACAGCCAAGCCAACACCCGAGGCGTCAACGGTTATCCTGACGACCAGCATGCAGCGAACGCGCATTCCTGGTCATCACCCTCAGCCTCATCACACCGCCACTGGGGAATCACCTCAATCATCTCATCACCCCGACTCACTGAGGAATCACCGCAATCACCTCAATCACCTTATCACCCCGACCCACTGGGGAATCACCTCAATCACCACAATCACCACAACCGTCGCAAACAGTTCCGACACACCGCGAACAATGCGGCACCCGGTTCCGACTCACTGAAACCACAACTGGCACTGGCAAGCATCGGAAGATACAAGACTGGTAGGACGATCCTCCCTTTTCTATGTTGGATGAGTGAACTTTAAACCCTGTTCCTCATACCCCTAAACTGTCAAAAATTGAATGAAACATTGACAGAAAATAAAGATTTCAACATGTTTTATTGTGAATGTTTCGCCAGTGCAAACGCATCCATTTTTTTTTTTTTGGGTGGGAAATCATCAAATGACTTCTCCCGCTCTGGGCGGAGCGGAAGGGCGTGTCAGACTCTTACTGACTAAAACCCACCCGTGTTCCTTCAGTTGCCTGTTGCCAGGGTCCCGGTATCCCTTTCGGACTATTCCGCAACAACCCGGGCAGGCATCGGTCCTAACGGACCCCGTCAGGTGTGCTGACATCTCTTTGAGGCGCGCGTGGAACACGACGCGCCATCGACCCGGGCCTGGTCCTTATCGGACGGCGAGCTACCCATTGCTCGCCGTCCGCAAGCCCGCGCCTATGGTGGCCGGGAATCCGCCTGGGATTCCCGACGCCCAAGTGCAAACGCATCCTGACATCGATTACACAACAAATTTTGTATTTATGACAATTAAACACGACAAAATATATCTCAAAAATAAATGTAATGTGTCTCGGTATGTAATGTGACAGGCATACCTTTGAATTTCCATTGAAACGGATTTTCAATTATTGGACTCGGTTTAAGAAATCCTCCATTCGCTACACAAGTTAAGTTAAGAGTATCGTTCACTGAGTATTGATATTCAATAGTCCATTGCTTTACATCATTTGTATACTGGTACAGGATGTTATTTCTAGGCAGACCGCGTATACGAACACCTGAAAATTAAGATGTCTACAAACACTGTTCTACAAATAAAATGTTTTTTTTTTGCAAATAGTATAGTTATGGTGCTCTAATACGGAATAACTGAAGATTTTCCGGAGTGGGGCGAACCAGAACTAAAATAAGTTATAAATGCATGCTATGTTATGCTATTTTCGGGGGCAACAAGTAATCAAATGGGGGCGAACAAGAGAAACATTGTTAAAAAAAATGTACATTCGTTATTTTTGTACCTATATAAGCTTGGTATGGGTAAATTCTAAATGTGTAAATCGTATCAATTATTAAGGAGAACAAAAAAACATTTACTTACCGCCATGGTAAGCTAAATCAGACAAGAATAATAGCCTCGCGTTTGGCTTTTCTACATCCGTGTTGTTAATACTACAAATAAGATACTCAAAAGGAATGTATTCTGTAGTTATATTTAATGAAATAACTGCCTCCGACGGACTCCTCATTGCTGAAAATACAATAGTCTATTACTTCACGTGCATCGAATCGGTTTTAAGCAGGAACTATTCTGATTAGCCATTAAAAAGGTTGTTGATAGAGATGCGTAATTGCGCAATCAGAGTAGGTGGTGTGCACGCGTATAAACAAAATGTATGGCTCCGATAGATTTCTGATGAACCTAGAACATCACAACACGACACGTCAGCATAGTACAAATCTGAATTAATTAGTAACCCTTATACCATGAAATGATTAATAAACCCCTTAAAAAACCTTTTTAAAACCTTTATATCTACCATGTTTTTGTTAGAAAACCCTTCAACTTCAAAACCCTAAAACTAAGGAGTTAGTTACATCTCATGAGCCTTTTAAATCCCTCCCCCGATAGAATTTTAAAGAGTTATTGGAGTAAAGCTTCGGGCTTACCCATTAAGATCATCCAAACCCTTTCGAGGGAAAGTGTATTTGATTGTTTTGGACCGTTCACAATGTATGATTAGACTAAGGCACCTGTCCCGCTGCCGACGAGGAAGCGACTAGCAATCAACGATTTTCTCACTCAAATTAAATTAATAGTTGATCGAATGGCCACACCACTGACTATTCGTTTGTGGCAGAGACAAGAGTAGGTACTCGCTCAGCGACACTCGCTGAGAGACTTATGCTTGATATAAACGCATGCAACGAGATAAAGCGCCCGACCTCATTTATTCATATATTTCTAAAAGAAAACAAGTAACAGAATTTACACGAATATTCCAGAGACCACGAAATGAGATCAAATATAGATCTCACGCTAGAACTATATAATTTGGAGTTCCACAAGGTACTGTTTTAGGTCCCTTATTCTTTAGACACGTCAAGCAACCAATGTTACTGTTTGCAGACGATAGCACAGTAATAATAAAACGTGTCAAACCAAATGATTATGAAGGTGAAATCAATAACACATTAAGTACAATAATTCAATGGTTAATAAACAATTCATCATCATCTGCTTATGCCTAATTTTTCACCAACTTTGCTGGATTCGGCTTATATGTATCAATATCTACTTACTGTGGATAACCTGGCTTCCATTTTTATCATAATGTAAAGTTAGAGAGCCCGTCAAATTGACGTCACTTTTCCGACAAGTGACATTCAATACCTCTCCATAAAGATACTGAAATATATAATCATGTGACTTATCATTACTTAAAAGTTTTGATAATTTTTGGCCATTGACGTACAATATCACTGCATCTGTAAAAACACATTTAGTATTTTTACTTTACCGTATTACGGCAGAAATTTAATTTAAATTACAAACATGCAAAAATTGCAAGTCACACCCGTTGCCCGGCCTTTCGGGAACAGCGTGTTAAAATGTCATTATTATAAATAATTTATATATTAATATTATATAATAGTATGTCATTATTTTTTACACCTTCCATATTGTAAGTTACTCATACAGCACCATTTAGTAAATAGTACAGCGCCACTACTTACCAGCATGTAAATCTCTTTTAAAGAACGTAGTTCTATAACGATATTCTCTTTCGAGATTTCTGGAAGCGCGTATACAATCCAAATAAAACTCATCATTGTTTGATTTCAAGACAGAACGGAATATTTGTGGTGGTTTTGCTTGGGGCTTGGTTTGAAATAGAAGAATCCCTGAAATTTTACTTATTTATTAGTTTGTCCGTGCGATCGATATTGATTTTATAACTACTGCGTTTGTGGAGTCAGAGGCCAAATTGTAAGGTGTTTCAGCACAGAGCACGGAGACGACTCGTCGGCCGCTGCTAGAGACGGTACTATCAACACTTTCCATACAAGCCAAGCGTGTCAGTGGGCGTCACCGTTTACTTCTAGAAGCTGAAGGCCCGTGACAATTCTGTCAAGGCCTGTGACAGTCTGCTACGTGCGAGTGGATACAAATATTATAAGTATTGGCGTCTGTAGTCGTTGCCGGGGCGATGATTCCTGCTCTGTATATTTTAGAGTGTTATAACACCTAAAGATCCCCGTCTCATCGATGTCTTTATCTATTTCAAGTTGAGTAATAATTCAAAATGATAAATAATTAAGTCTTGTGAAAAATCGATCGAATATAAAGGTTCTAGTCTATCGATCGACAGCCAAAGTTTATGTTTTTACTTTCATAAGATCAATCTGCCACAATATCAATCAATGTCGATCGATTGCATTGTAAAGATCGGTTTTGTGTAATAATGGTAGCACGCATTTTCTGTTGTAAGGTATGAATTTTTCAAAGTGCAATAATAGTTCGAGTCGGAAATTGATTTCTTATGGAAAACAACTTTCCGGACTTTGACGGATGCAGGTGACTACATCGTCATCCTGTTTACTTCAAAACGAGTGAATGGTGTTGCTTAATATTCTTGATGTGAAGTACCTTCTGCATTGTAATATTCCAAACGCAGAGTGTCCTTTTTATGATTATCTTCTGGTTTTGTGCACGAAAAATCCATCAGAAAGTCGTCGCCGTCTTCATATGTGTAGTTGGCCTCTCCATCATAGTTAAGTGGCAGGCTAGTCGTTACATAAGTCAAACTTTGGTTGTTTGCCACTAAAATTACTGCTCCTGGTGAAAAAATGAACATAATTTATGTCATGTACTTAATAGGGTTTTAAGTTATAAAGTTTAAATATTTTCAGGGCTATTTTAAGTATCTCAATAAGGTCCATCGACAATCGTGTAAACAAAGAGTGAGACGTTTATTCATTCAGCAAATTTTGTTTTGTCAATGGTTTATTCTAAACCAAAAAATATGTAGTTTTGTACGCCATAAATGGCAAAACATGCAGATCTAGCTGTTGTTTTAAGACCTCACACATATTATTTGATGTGTACACTCATGTTTTGAAAGTTTACACCTTACTTGCTGCTCTATCACCAGAATTACCGGCTCAGACGCACAGCAACGCTGAACGGACAGACCCGCTATGAGTTGATGTTCAGTCGGGTTGTGAGAACAAAGTTGCATGTAATGTTAAGGGACTCATCTGCCCCGAAGGCGTTCAACCCAAACAACACACCGCCTCCTACCAAGGCTTACTCCATAGGTGATCGAGTCCAGGCTAGAGCCTACCCCGACCAGAGACGAAGATGGGAGTTCGGCCCGTAAACTCACTTGTAAATAATTTAATATGTTATTAATGAAATTATTCCCGTTAATCCTGGAATATCTTTTTAGCTGGAGTAAATAGAATCCTGGAAGAAACCTCACTGGGAAGGTCTTACTTTTACGAATCTCGTGGTGTATTATATATTATGTATTGATGTTTAATTAACCAGGTTATTTAATAAATTATGTGAGGACTTAAGACACTGCTGACACTGCTGCACTGACACAGAAAGGGAAACGATTCAGCTCTCGGCAAAGTGAAGGATCGTGCCTATTTAGCCTAGTGCGCCACTTATAGAAATTGTAGTCATCAACATGGAAACTAGTTCCTTCTAACTCGTCAAGTAGTAATCTTGAGAAGTCCTGAAACCGCTTCCTGAATACTGATGAAGAATTATCAGTGAAAAAGTGTTGTTATTTCCGCACCAAAGTCCCGTTTTCCTTGTAGAATAGCTAGTACATAGCCGGTGAGTATTGCCGATACCTGGAACCCTAGGTGCAGGACGTCAGCGTCGCTAGGACTAAGATAGCCTTACAAACTTCCTCGTCTTCGAGTCTAGCGATAATGTACCGGACGTACATTACTTATCTATTCTAATCGTCCATAAAAAATATATATTCGTCCTTACTAACACTGACTGACTCATCAGCGTCTAGCCCAAACCCTTCCCTTGGAGGTTCCTTTTATGACGTACAGGAGGAGTAGGGCTAGATTTTTCAATATTCTCACGAGATAGAGAAAATAGGGGGGATAACGTCGATGTCAAAGTGCTAATAAGGTAAAAAAGCACTTACTTGCACCTCTGACATGAAGATTAAATCGTAACAGATTTTTAGAATATTGACGATTCCGAGATTGATATGGCTTATCCGGACTATGGTACTGTTCTAAGACTGTGCACGCCCACCTAGTACTCATTGCAGCCGTAACGTTTTTGATCTGAAATCAGATAAAATATCATAACACGCCTGTATTCTGTATTTCCCGAAGGAGAGCCCAGTAGCTCACTGATGTATTGTAGCTATGTATACCCACATTGCACCAGTTTGTATAAGTACCATGTAAAAGAAGACACTGTGTAAACTAGTGTACCTTTTTCAGTGTTTAGGCTTAAAGAAAAAAAATCTTAGACACACGATGTAATTTTGTTATATGTATAATTAGCTATCGATCTATGAAATGGCGGTAGGTCACGTATGGAAGAAGAAGACAATAAGAACCGAGTTATGCAGAAAGTAGCCATATGGCACTTTTTCCAAAAAACACAGCCATACTAATTTCGAAATGCAAGATTTTTTGCAAAAACAGCCATGTCGATATCTCTATTTATGACGGAGATATTAGCCGTCCAATGCAGCCATGTCTAAAAATGTTTATTGTAAAAAACAGTCATCTTCATGTAAAAAATTAAAGTAATAAAAACTAAAACCCAACTACGACTAAAAAGGTATAAACAAGACACCACAGACGGACAAATTAAAAATCCGGAGTCACACGTGTTAGGGCATAAATCGAACAGATTACGTGTGACTCCGGATTTTTAATTTGTCCGTCTGTGGTGTTTTGTTTATATCTTTTTAGTCGTAGTTGGGTTTTAGTTTTTATTATTGTTTTTTTTTTTTTAATTTATGGGGTTATAATATATATATTTTTGAAATGTGCTCATTAAGCCCTTTCATTTGATACCCAACATGGTACGATTAAACAATGTTTTTTTTTAAGTTCCTGACTTTATGTCCTCTAGAGGGCGCCTTTTTTAATTTAATGTGACGTCACATAGCCTATAACCAGCGACGATCAAGACGCTTCCAACGATACCTCGCTTGTCAAATTGTGATTAGTGGTTTAGAAGATATGAGGGAACAGATGAACATACATACATACATACCGGTCAAAATCATAACCCTCCTTTTTGCTTCGCCGTAGTCGGGTAAAAATGCAGCCAATTTTGTCAAAAATTAAAATAACCGTTTTGCAGAAGTCAGCCTTACAATATGGCTGTTTTTTACAAATTTAAAAATGTTAGGAGTTATTGGTGTTCGAGTTACGTAAAAGGCAGCCACTCTATGATGGCTGTTTACTGTAAATTATTTATTTGTTGTTAATCGCAGTTGGCTTTTTTATTTATTTGTTTTTTTATAAGACCTAAAGGAAGTGTACCTAGTTAAAGACAGTAAAAAACAGTATGAATACATTATACAACAGTCGTATTATTTTAGTGAACTTAGTAAACATTTTAGTCAAAAGCTGCTACACTTAATTCATGTCTGTTTTTTATTTTTAAATAGTTACAGTTATTGATCACATTTTAAAATACAGCTAACTTACATGGCTGGTTTATTCTTTATTGTGATTTCTACAAAGTATGATATTTTGTATAAAACAGTCACGTCTAAAATCGCAATTATTAATATGAATAACCACGTTTTGAAATTCTGCATAGGATACAAAAAATTACAATATAACTATTGTCTCCACCATTGTCTCTACCACTAAGTCTCAAATATAAAATAATCAGAAAATTAATATAAAACCGAAGTGCAACCATCGACAGAAAAATGCTCATAACTCGGTTTGTACTTTTCCCGACATGGCTGCCTTCTGCATAACACGGTCCTAATGTAGCTGTGCCGATCACAAATCAATTGGGATATGAGCAAGAGAACGATGATAATGACATTACTAAAGTCTGTTTTTTAATCTCGTAGACTAATATTTGACACGTGCAAATGTTAAACTCCAAATTAAAACAAACAACAATCACTTGAAATGTCAAATTAGTCTACGAGATTAAAAAACAGATTTAAATAACTAATACTCACATTTAAAATATTGACATTATCGTTTGAAAATTTGGTAGTTGGTACAAAATATTCATGTTTTAACGAAGAATCTACATATAAGAACGTGTTGACACACCTGAAACCAGTAATATAATATCAGTCTGTAACTCTTCCCCTGCACCTTCATATACAGATAAAAGTCAGGCTTACGATGCGGGACATACACAAGAGGCGAGGGGCGCGGGCATTGCGCCTCTCCTTTCATATTCCATACAAAATGTATAGGAGTGACCAGACGCACCTCGCCCCACCGCCTGTGTTATCCCGCGCCTCGTCACTTCTAAACATTTTCATCATTCCAATCATTCTCTAAACGGTTGTTTGACACTTCCCGTGACCCAAGGGCTGGGTTTTAACTCGGTCATTGCCATACAACGGGCAATGCCGCCAGTCTCTGGGCACATTGCCAGTTTACATTGATGCGGAGGAATTTATTGAAGCCATTGTTTTGTTGTTAGGATTATTAGTGTTATTAGGATATTCTATTAGGTATATTTACGTCAATTTTGGTCAATATCATTCAGGCACCAAAAGATCGTTGTAGAGTGCGTTTCATCAAATAGCTCCTTTGCCGTAATGTTGGCTCCACTGTTACATTTTAAATATGGCCCTATTATGTAGCGCCTAGTGTTGGGTAACTCACCACACGTGCTGGCACAGTTGTAGCTACTCACTTGGATGAAAAGAGTCACTCACTCATTTTATTTTGATGTGCTAGCACACACCACAGTGGCACAGATTAGCTACACTCAGAACATTTTGTACTAAACGAAGTGAGTCAGTAGATCGAGTCACTCACTCTTTTTGTGTATTTTGATCATCGATGTCTTCGTTCACTGTTGCTAGCACAAACATACACCACAGACAGAACTCACCGCGCGTCCTACTCAAGTGCGTATGTGTGCCGTGTCGTGTCGCGTTGTCCTCACTACTCACTACACACCACACACACAGCACACACGCAACTCGCGCGATCTAAGCAAATTACCACCGAATTTTAATTCGTTTTGAACTGAAAAATGATGCCCTTTTTACACAAACTTACCATACGAGACTTGCGTAACCATTTTCTATTACTATCTTCAACGGTTTGTCTTTCCAAACTGTATAATTCTCCTCTTTATGTAACATAAAAGACAGACGAATTTCAGGATTTTCTGAAATTACAAAATTGTTATGTATTAAAGGTGACAATGGATCAATAATTATTTATTTTGGCCTTCAATGTTCCGTCTTTCACTTGAAAAGCCTTCTAATGATGCACATTGTGAGCGACCACGTGTCAGTGCTATAAGTCATTAGGGTGAGTGCAACACGCACTGGTCAAAGTATGTCGTATTGGGACACTGCGGTGAGTGAGACGAGAAGATATTGCACAGCTTCCCGAACGCTGCGCAGCCGAGTCAAGGGCAATGAAGAGGGCGGGCATCCCCGAATCAACCCCGGCAAGCGTAGCTTAACCTGATGGATCGATACATGCGGCTGTTATTACTTAGTAACGAGCTCCACCGGACTATCCTGTGGGTGCTTCAATAAATTAGGGCCTCCAGACAGCTAAGCTACATAAACTAAGCGTCTACCCGCACCCCTTGACCCCCTGTAGGGTACCGACCTCGGCTTAGGGCCTCGCTGGGGGAGGACAGCTAGGGACAGAGTAAAGGCGCGACTTGTCGCGCGACGCGACTTTTAACATAACAATTTCTGAGAACGTCACGGTGAACAATGCGGCGGCGGCGCGGCGGCGTCGACAAGTCGCGCCATGTAAGAGCCTTTTAAGGGTGTAAAATCGGTTTAGAACAAATTGTTCAACTCCAATGTTAAGTTTGTTCTTGGGATAAATTCATCACAACTACGGAACCCTTTATTGTGCGTGGTTCGACATGCACGTGGCCGGTTTTACTTTTTTTAAATAAGTATTTATAAAGCGTGTAAAAAAACCCCTGACCGATCCGAAACTACACAAACGATACTATGATCCGATACTACAAATACACAGGTACTGCAATAACTTTACAAAAAAAAAATGTATTGAAAATTAAAAAGATAATGGAATTTGAAATTCACTTTTTTAGTACAAAAATTACCCCAATTTCATAATACATTAGCAAATTTTCTACAGGTCATAAGTTATGACTTGTAGAAACTAAACGACGGCCGCCCGCGCCCCATGTAATAACCCGGTAAAATCACAAAAAAAAAAAAAAAAACACGTCAATAGACTCAGTATGATTCTAAACAATACCCTCACGAATCGAACAGAGTTTTTGTTACACGCTGTATATATTTTGTTACACGCTGTATATATTTTGTTACACGCTGTATATATTTCACGTAAGGGTGTTTTACATAAATAATCGTGACTATGTAAAAAGAAATGAAATAAGTACGTAATAAATTAATTTAATAATAATTACTTATATCTAGTTATGGTCTCATTAATACCCTAGAGATATGGGATTTCAAAAGAAACACGTTGTATACACATCGTGTTTCTTGTATTTGTTATCACATTCTCGAAAACGGCTCTAACGATTTCGATGAAAGTTGCAATAGAGGCGTTTACGGGGTCGAAAAATCGGTCTAGCTAGGTCTCATATCTGGGAAAATTCGCTTTCCGTATTTTCACCCGAGCAGAGCTTCCAACAATTGTTATTGGGCTACACGTACAAGCAGATAGCTAAATAAATAAATAGTTCTTACCATTGTCCGGGCCCAGAGCGTCAGCTTTTAATATTGTAATAATCAAAAATATTAATAAACTCAGCATTTTAATAGGTAGCTAATAAATAGTACCAAATAAATAGTGGATACGTAATTACGTATTACTTGTTATAATTCCTGTATTGTAATGACAAAAATGGCTGTGCATCATTATGATTTTAATTCTGAAAATCAGCGACCATCACTTTGATATTTTAAGGAAACATTTATATAGTGTTTTCCTGTACAAACAATTCCACCCGTGTGGATTTTGAATATTATCACACAAATTGCACTTTCAAAGTTTTCATATTTATTTTATTTCCACTCTCAGAGCGCAAGTCTCTATACTACGGTACTTTACTATTAATTTATTGAGGTTTTGAGACAATTAAAGGCTCGTGCAAACAGACGCGATATCGCGGGCGCGACAGGCAGTGGTACCTTTGTCGACAAAGGTACCACTGCCTGTCGCGCCCGCGATATCGCGTCTGTTTGCACGAGCCTTAAGACGGCAAACACCCGATTGTGGATGTACAATACCTACAACACAATTTACGACAGGTATTAGAATAGATTCGTAATAAACAAGTCATTAATCTATACTAATAAAATTGTACCTAAATCATAAAACAAAAACAGTCGCTAAACACGCTGGCACAACAGTGCTAGCGTTGTTTTGCGACTTTCACTTGGATCATCATCATCGTTTCAGCCGAAAGATGTCCACTGCTGGACATGGGCCTCCCCCAAGTACCGCCACTTCGACCGGTTAAGAATAAGAATAAGAATAATTTTATTTTTGCAAATATGGGTAGATGATACATCAATAGGTGTTAGTACAGTAGAAAGATCAGCCATATTTTGCCATTCAGCATGCAAATATTTACGACAAATCATTATTATAATATTGTATATTATCATTTATATCAAATTATTGTCATAGTTACATTATAGTTACATCAAATTATTATCTATCATTAGATCAATTATTATTAAACTATATACCATTAAACTAATCATTATTCAATAAAATTAGAGTTCCTTATACAATACATAAAACGAATAATAAAAAAGTCAACAATTTTTTTTTCAGATATGAACTCAGTCACACTGTAGTACGATTTATCTATCAAAAATGTACGTAGTCTCTTCTTAAACAGCAAAGCATTTAAATCTTTCCAATCTCTTGGTAATTTATTATAATTAATTGGGCCCATGCAATAAACACTCCTGCGCATCAAAGCGGTTTGACACCTCAATTGACATAACCTACTGTTGTCACGCCTATTTATTGGAGCTACATCAGCCATACGTTCGAAACGACTAGGATTGAGCTTTACAAACATAGCTGCTAACATAGCTAGTTCCGTGTTTCTCGCATCCAGCGCATTCCCGCGGCCGTCACCAGGTCAACTGAACAATCACAAGGGCGCATAAACTAATTGATTGGCATTTGAAAATACTGTTGGAGCTGCTGAAGATTGTTTGTATTGTGTAGATTCAATCTCTTAGTATTATTAAATTGCATAGCACCCACCAGAGGCGTAGCTAGGTAACCAAAGGTCCTGGAGCAAAAACTATGGGGCCCTACCTAAACTGAGCTTTTATCAAGTCAAATTATAAATATGTATTGGTTAAGGTGAAAAGTAGTACGATTTTGAAAAACACCTGTTGTTCTTGGTTCTTGGGAGTCTTTCGGAAAAGGCCCTAAAGTCTATAAAGGCCACATAATTATCAAGAATTTGACGTTTTTCATTATCACTTAAATAATATCTTGTTCGTAAAGTTTCCCAAATCATAAGTAGATTGAAAGTTCTCATTTTTGAAAAATGAAATTACCTACAAAGCATTTTTACTGACTATACCTTATTTTCAACTTGTTTTGGTATAAGTCAATGGTATCCGTTCGGAATAGAACATAAATATGACTTGAAACAAATACCAGTGGTAAGTATTAGTTTTTGGTATTAGAAAGGAATAACTCATCATTCAACGCCGCATTATTTTAGCTAAAGCTAAAATCCATGTTCAGGTTCGCGACTGGTCAATCGTCATCCTGAGGATGCCTCGTTGAGAGGTGACACGTGTCGATTTCTTACAGGGTTTTTTATGACTCTTGAGGAATAGTTAAGCGGAATAGGTTACTAAATATATCTACGTCTATTGTATTTTACCAAATAGGAATTATTTGAGGCTCAAAAAAGAGGCACATTTATTATATTAGACTAGAGTTACCATTAACATTTTTAATAAATCAAAATGGAAATTATTTGGAGTCCAATAAAATACATCATTAAAACATACATCTAGATATAAATACAAGTATTTTTCATTGACTTACATGAGATGATTGATATCGTAGTTATATTTCGCAATTATTTTGAATTCTTCTCCTTCAAGAACTGTGTATCTTTTTTTATTTACATCATTGTGGTCACAAATTAAGGTACTTCCATATTGTAATTGCTCGATCTGGATTTTTTATGTAATTTCCACGGAATCTGTAAAGAATTAAAAGTTTACTGTCTGCAATTCATTCAATACCACTGAAAATCAGCGCTGAGCTGTGGGTCCCCATAGCGCAGCATCATGCTGAGTGGAAGCCTTCTTGTCACAGTCATGACGTGCCAATTATTTATATTTATACTCGTGTTCTCATATTTGTACTTAGA
Source organism: Lithophane ornitopus (assembly GCA_948473465.1). Classification (NCBI taxonomy): domain Eukaryota; kingdom Metazoa; phylum Arthropoda; class Insecta; order Lepidoptera; family Noctuidae; genus Lithophane; species Lithophane ornitopus. Next base: position 3,727,020 of record OX419642.1, on the reverse strand, counting down.
CCAATTTTTTTGTTTAATATTGTTGATTACGGTTACGTCTTTGTATGCACGTGTTTCTGTGACAAATAAACCAATTTTTCTTTCTTTCTTTTCTTTCAATTTACAAGTGACCACTGTGCAGGGATAAATCAACAACAATAAATCTAGGTTACATAATGTAAATTAAGTCCACCTTCGTCCAGTTTTTTTTACTTGTGCATAACGTTTTAATTAATTCATAAATTCATTCGGTTACAATGGCCAAATCCGCTTCTTGAGAAGATACTGCGGAGCTAAGAATCCCTGAGACGAATCTATACGAAAACATTATCTAATAACAAAATACGCCCGTATTCCAACGTTGTAGATCTCCTGACGATGCACAATTTGCATGAACTGTAAATCCATAAGTGTAGGTACTATAAACTGCCCCCGGCTGAGATACCTTCTAGCAGCCGTTTTATTTGGTTCGATTCTGAGTTCAAGCAATTGTTATTGGGTATTTATATACTACTAGCTGCGCCCCGCGGCTTCACCCGCATACGTCTCGATCCCGTGGGAATATCGGCATAAAAAGTATCCTATGTCCTGCCCCAGGTCATGATCTACTTCATGTGCCAAATTTCTTCCAAATCTGTTCAGCCGTTTTAGCGTGAAAGCGTAACAAACAAACGCACTTTCGCATTTATAATATAAGTTAGGATTAAGATTATGTGGGACTTAAACATAACTGGTGTACATAATAAAGGTTTAGGTACTACTTGTAATGAATTTATTCTAATAAAATTTTTCCTTAATCCACAATAGTTCCGGTGGAACGTTTGTACAGGAAAACACATAACATATAGTTTTCCTTAAAATTTCAAAGTGATGGTCACTGGTTTCCAGAAATAAAATCAAAATTATGCACAGCCATTTGTCATTACAATATAGGAATTTTAACAGTTCATACGTATCGACTGTGTAATATCAAATTACCTAAATAGTAACTATTAAAATGTTGAGTTCATTTATATTTTTTCTTGCAATTATAATATTAAAAGCTGACGCTCTGAGCCCGGACAATGGTAAGAAGAACTAGGAATACTAAGATAGTTAATTGATTCAGACGTGACTCTGCGGAAATCCATTATAATTATACTCCATTTGAAATAAGATTAGACATTTAAATAAGCCTTTATTACAGTTCGTTCAACCGATTTTGACTTCTATTGCGTTGGTGGCATGACAAATGGCTGCTGCAGTAGACAGTTGGTATTGTGTAACGTTTTTTGCTTTTAATGCCATCCTTATGCCTACGGTATAGAAGTCAAAATCGGTTGAACGGACTGTAAAAAGGTTTGTTTAAATTTCTAATCTTATTTCAAATGGAGTATAGGTTACTAAATATATCTACGTCTGTTGTATTTTTTAAGAAGAACTAACAATTTAGATAACTGCTGACTTCAAAAAGCCCAATTGGAATTATTTATTACTTACCATCACGCCTGTAATCCCCGAAGGGTTAGGCAGAGAGGTACCCATATTTCGCCAATTATGTTTAAGTCCTATTTAATAGGGGGTGAGATTATTGCTATTGTCATCAACTGGGCAAAAATCCAGACTCTGCCAGGCTGGTAATGAGAAATGCCTAATGAGAAACCCCAATAATCGAACCAAGAAAATCAACAGGCTGCTAGAAGGTATCTCAGCCGGGAACATACAACACTAATACCTAGCCTAGCGGTATTGATTTCCAGTTTTTGCACGATCGTCAGGAGATTGGTAACCCAGGCCTTTATAATACGCGGGAAAGTCCGAAAGGGATACCGTGGCCTCTGGCAACACACAGGCAACTGAAGGAGCACGGGTGGGTTTTAGTCAGTAAGAGTCTGACACGCCCTTCCGCTCCGCCCAGAGCGAGAGATGTTATTTGAATAATTTTTCTCCCAAAAAAATAAGCATTTATACTACGCCCGTAGATAATATTATTATCATTAGATCGCTGATTCATCTTAGGCATTCCTAGCTCAGCAGCATCTGCTCACGGATTTGGTTGAATTAATTAGTGTTTTTTGTAGCAACCTTTCCAACTTGCGTGTGTCACTTGTACTATAGACAGTAAACTTTTAATTCTTTACAGATCCCGTGGAAATCATATTTGAAATTTCTAGGTATTTAGGAAATGACTTTATTTGTTACCAAAATGGTAATGATAAGCTGCAAAAATACACAGTTCTTGAAGGAGAACAATTCAATATAATTGTTAAACATAAATCCAATTTTAATTATTTCACGTAAGTAAATGAAGAATACTTTACTTATTTGTGTTTTATTATTATGCATGTATAGAATAGCAATTATTTGGAAATTATTTTTTAATAGGATTTATTTATTTTATACCTACCTATTAGTGTGCCTCTTTTAGGAGTTTCTCTTTCGAGGGGCTCGTGGCTAAGGTTAAGCTATGCTTGCTGGGGTTGGTCCGTGGATGGGTTACTATCATTACATGCCGAGACTCCTCCGTGCCTCGGAAAGCAAGTTAAGCCGTTGGTCCCGGCTGTCCCGACTGACAGTCGTTACGGGTCGTCACAAATCCCGAAAGTCTGAAAAACAGTCTTACCAATGCAAGGGGTATCGTATTACCCAGTTACTGGATAGTGAAGGTCAGATAGGCAGTCGTTCCATGTAAAAATAATGGTATTCAGCTGCATCTCGTTAGACTGGAAGCCGACCCCAACATAGTTGGGAAAAGGCTAGGCAGATTGATATTGTGCCTCTTTTTATGTGCCCTAAAATAATTCCCATTAACTGCGACCAACTTGAATGTAGGCCTTAGTTCACAGTTCTAACCTAACCGTTCTGTCAGGGCGCCCTAGCTTAGTTATTGCGACCAACTTTGAGAAAAGGCCAGAAAGTAAAAAAAATGCTCTTTTTTTTTAAGCGAAATTACGCTTTTATTGCGCTTTGTTTCTATATATTTCTGCGTGCTTAAAAGCTAAGCGACGCTGACAGCTGATAAACGCGCGAAAAGAAAGAGATGCGCGATGACATAACGCTTGGAATTGATTGCAAAATATGAAGGAATTATAGATTTATTCAAAAATGAGTTGAATAATCGAAAATTAAAAACAACCAAGTTCTACATTCAAATAAGACGTTCTTGTTATTAATTAAAACACCAACGTAGGTTGATATTTAATACAGATATTTTGGATTAACACTCAAGGTAAGAGGTTAGTTTACCGTTAATTTGTGTCGAGATTTTTTTTTCAAAACGTGTTTTGGAAACTATGAAGTTCTGAGAAATATGTTCAAGTTACACATATATCCTTTCCGCTATCACAAACTATATAGATTTGGCAATTTTTTTGTTTAAGTCAAGCCTACTTTTACCGTTTGGCTGTTGTCAGCGCCTTATAGGATCAATTAAATATTTTCCAGTACCTAATAATTATAAAATTATCCTTAATACCACAGCTTATATGCTTAGCTACTTACAGCTTTTAAATATGACATTTCTGTATAAGGTTTGACATAAAACTGACATTTAACACGCGTTGAACAAGTGTCTTTTTTTCCAGTACTCACCCCACAAGATCTACTTTAACTTCAACTATACCATCGAAGATTTTTTTGTTTTTTTTTTATCATTCAAAATTGTTTTTTTTTTCTTGATGCACACTTGTTTTTCCAACTCACTTTAGACATTGGCAGAATGGTCGACATCGCCTTTGCTTCCCATAATAAAAAAATAGAATAGAATAGAAGTTAGATAGTTAGAGGTTAGTTAGTAACGATATAACCGTGTTTAATTTAACTAAGAAGTAGGCATTAAGTTTTCGATTCAATCTTTTTCAGCTGCCTCTATGCCATGTATAACGGTTTTAGTTCATTTGCGATTAAAGGCGATCTTACAAATAAAGCTGTAAGTAATTTAACCATGTATAATAATTGCACAATACACTGTTATTCCTTCGGGGAATACGGAATTGACGTGTCGTTAATAGAATCTCGTATATTAAAAAAAAAACGATCTCAGTTTACAGCTACCATGGACATGGGTGGTCGATGGAACTGTATGTTGGCCTATCGAAATACCGAAACAAAACTTCCCTTGGTGTACAAAAACGACGAGTTCTATTCAGCCGCCTATTGCTATATGCAAATTCACGTGCGACCAAGGGGTATGTAAGCTTATATCCTTCCCAATAATGTTATATAAATAATTGTTATAGATCATTTCCTGAATTCATCTTCGTCGCTTGCACGACTGTATCTCTGTTGGCCGCTTTGCCACTTCCTAATTTGAAACATGATTCAAATGCATACATACGGGAACATGTACTAATTTTCTTATAATGTGACTGAAACCATGGGCAACAACTAGTGTAACATAATACAGATTTGAGTCTTAATAACCAGTAACTCCTCAGAGTCGACTATGACGATCTTCGTGAACGACATGGCACTGCAAGTAGTTCGCACAGACCTGTCGGAGAAGGACGTCGACTTCACTGCCGAGTACCAATACGCAGACGGCGATGTAGTCGACGTCACTTGCATCAACTTCATCGACCCAGTGATGCCGCTCACGATGGAATATGCGATGGCAGGCACAAAGAGCAGTGAGTTTTTACATTCGTTTTTACTTATGAGCATGATAGTACCGCACTCTACTTATACGAATTGATCAAACGTATTCAATATTGTGTAAATACGATTGCATCGGCACAAAACTGATACGCACAGAAGGTGGGCTCCATAAGCACATACATCGAGCGAAAACTGGATAGCGTCCCGTACTTAAAATATCTGTAACAATAATAAATGAATACTTCGTATTATTTCAGATAAATACACCATGGAACACCTATTATTATATAATGGAGAAATCGGTTTTGTTGCAAAATTGCATTCTGGACACAATAATAGTCATATGATATGTACTAATAGGAAATCAACTGACTACACCATATTTATGGTGAGATTTATTATGCGGACAGAATTCAGTAAGTTTGTTTGGTTTTCTATTTTATTAGTTATGTACCGTCGTATGATCGCTTAGATTGCTAATATTGGGTAAAACGATTTATTCCGTTCTAATACCAAAATCGAATACCACTGGTATTTGTTTCAAATCATATTTATTTTCTATTCCGAACGGATACCATTATTTAAACTAATACAAAAACAAGTTCAAAGACAGGTACAGTCAGTAAAAATGCTTTGTAGGTGATTTAATTTTTCGAAATGTGAACTATCAATCTTCAAGACTTGGGAAACTTTCCGAACAAAATATTAAGGGAGAAGTCGAGACAATACTGCAGGTAGTCAGTGGTGTACCGTTTACATTATTACTGACGTCACATAAATCCTGCATGGCACAATTAAAGTTAAACCGCGCGATGGATATATAAGAGAATCCAACATCAATCGTTGGGCAGTTGCCCGCCAGACACAACCCCCGTCTGGTCGGAGGATCCTCCCTTTACTATGGTGAAATTGTAACATTTTTAATTCCTACCCTAAATTTACAATAAATACATACACACATAAAGCATAGACTAACCAATATAAATATATATATATGTATATATATACAGGGTGTTAGGGTAGACACCGTCAAGTCAGCAATTAGTAGGTTAAGGTGATGACTCTGAGAATGAGAAGCTACTATAATATAAATGTTTACTGACATTTTTATGCTTAAATAATACAGGGTGTTAGGGTAGACACCGTTATCCTTGAAACTAGTGGTTTGGTGTCATCGATAATACACTTTTTCTATGGGACCAACTTTGAAATCGCAAAACAAAAATCAGCTGTTCCATACATTTTGTCGATTTAAGTGAACACAAATGTATGGAACAACTGATTATTTTTCACATTGACACCAAACCACTAGTTTCAAGGATAACGGTGTCTACCCTAACACCCTGTATATGGAAGTGCCTCCGCTGCTGGCGCTGGTTGCTGAATTGGTTGCCGGCGCTGACTTTGGTTGTCAATTTGGCATAATTAAAAAAGCATGTACTTAATAAAAAAAAATCATAATCAATAATGTCCCTATTCGAGTAATAAAGTATATACTACCCGGAACCGAACTAGTTAGATTAGGTCAAATATTTGTAATCGCAAAAATAGGTTAGGTTAGAACTGTGACCCCCTACGCACGAGCCGAGCGAGCGGAGCGAGCAGTGCCGCGGCAGCGACCGGCAAGTGGCAAAAACGACTAGATTGTACAGAAAAATATATTTTTGTTAGGGTTAGTTAGTTGGGGTTCTGAATACTGGAAGAGTTTTCATAAACGCCGCGCCGCCGGTGACCATTATGGGAGCTGGCGGTGACATTATTGCCGGCTCCCAATGGCGTTATTCTTGGGACCGGCGCCGGCAGCGGAGGCACTCCCTAATATATATACATAGTTAGATATATATCGTCAGAGAAAAGTCTGTTAAAAAATCTGTTGTAACTTCATGTAAAAAGTATTTAGGTATGATATTTATCTATATTTAACGAAATAGAAGTCGCTTTAGCAAAAGTATTTTAAATAATAGGAAAATGGTAGTCAGGAAAGAAAATCTAATATATATATAACTCTAATGTATGAATCGAATTCTTCGAAAAATGCCTATAAATGGTAATAACCCCTTATCTTAGAA